>JARYZH020000247.1:0-511049 GCA_030021035.2 Notholithocarpus densiflorus | reverse complement strand
TTGTTTAGGATTGATGTTGGGCTTTTTTTCCCCTGGGTGGGCTTGCTCTGTTACATTTTTTTTGGGCTTTTTTTTTTTGCTTGAAATTAGAACAAATAATCCACCTAATTTTATTGGCATAAAAAAAATTTGAGGGTGTTCCTGATAACGCCTTAAAATGTATACTTGTTATATATTTATGTGGGCGTTATCTCCTTATTACTATGCTTAATTTGTATAATTAAGTTATGATTTGCATTAGTCCCTATTATTTATCTTTACATAATTTCTTGAATAAGATGTCATTCATTGTGTGTAATTTTCTACTTTCTGGAAATCATGTGAGAAAGATGAGTTTACAGGAATTTGTGAGAGAATGGAGGCCAAACTAGAATTAAAGAGGAGCTAAAGGATCATGCTTAAATGTCTAAGGAGGTGCAGCTGGAGTGCTTGGATCGTCTACCATGATTGAAGCTTCAAATAAGGAAAGATATCAAAGAGGCAGAATCTGAAAAGGAAGAATCTTATTTGAGCACTGATCAGTATTTTGGGTGTATCTCTCTCCTCAAAAATTCAATTGGCACAAGACTGGATGGGTTGGAACCATGACTTAAATATCTACAACTTTCCAGTTTTGAGTTTTTCGAAATTCTCAATTTTTGAAGGCCGAAATTAGCTTACAAGTTACTGCTGTAAACCTGGACGGAAATTAAAATAGTAAAAGTTTTATTTTCTTTGGACACTTTTGACGTTAGGGTTTTGAAGGGAGGCTATGTAAAATGAATTTTGGCAGAGCAAACCTTGTATTTTTCTTTCTCTAATGGCAGCCTAAACTCTTTGCTAGGGCTAGGGGTTATGTTTCTTCTATACGGTATGAATATTCAATGTGATTATTTCTAGGATTTTATCAACGACATATTTGATTGTTCAATTAGATTTCTTTTGATGTATTAGTTCTTCCATGCTTTCAATAAGTTCAATCATGTTTTTCTTATTGTTTAGATGAATTTCTAATAGTTTCAAATAGAAATAAGGTTTTAAAGTGAATGAGTTTTTCTGAAAACTTTTCTAACCGCATTATCAATCTAGGTTATCATGCGTTCTTGAATTGTCTCAGTTCAACCGAATCATAAGTATTTAATTGTATAAGAACAACCAATTATGAAATATATATTTTCTTAGATCACAAAGAATTTCATATCGATATAGGGAAACACCCCGATGCCCTAGTATTTACATTATTGATTTAAATAAGTTTTTATTATTATTCTTGTTAACAATCACCTAGCAAAAGTACTTTTCTTCTTCACCCAAATTGTTATTTAATTATATTGTTTTTGAATTTACCCTGCTCCTTGTGGTTCGACCTCGGTACTCCGAGAATTATATTGCTACGATCTCCTACACTTGGGAGTGAGCAAGCAATTCCTAATTTTTTTTTAAAGGGTAAACAAATAAAAAAATTTAAATCATTACATATAATTTTTTTTTTCAGTTCAAGGTGGTCCTAGGCCTGAACGTGGCGCCGCCACTGAGCACAATTCCATTAGCAAGATTAGGGGCTTGAATGAGGAATGGCAAGAAGATGAAGCAATGATTGGCAGCACCTTTGTGGAGTACTTTGAACAGCTATTTACATCATCTCAACCAACTATCAGTGATGAACTCCTTGGAGTAATACACACCAAAGTAACAAACAGAATGAACTCCACTCTTTTGCAGGAATTTCGAGCTCATGAGGTGGAAAAAGCATTGAAGCAGATGCACTCGATGAAAGCACCTGGACTCGATGGTATGCCCCCTCTTTTTTTATCAACATTTCTGGCCTATTGTGAATCCCATTGTTATAAAAATTGTCTTGGATTTTCTTAACCATGAAATAGCTCCCCCAAAATTTCATGAGACCTATATTGTACTTATCCCCAAAACAAAGAATCCAGAACGTGTGACAGATTATAGACCGATCAGTTTATGTAATGTGGCTTACAAGCTTGTATCCAAGATTGTGGCAAACCGGCTAAAGATGGTCTTGTAGAACATAATATGCAAGAATTAGAGTGCATTTGTATCAGAAAGGCTCATCACCGATAATGTGTTAGTGGCACATGAAATAATGAATCACATTAACCGGAAGAAAAAATGAAAATGTGGGGAGATGTCTCTGAAGCTAGATATAAGCGAGGCTTATGATTAGATGGAGTGGGGATGCCTGAAGCTAATCATGGCTAAACTGTGATTCCATGAAGATTGGATTAGGTTAGTCATGAGATGTGTGTTCCTCAGTGACATATGCAGTACGTATTAATGGGCATCCTTAGGGTCAGATTGTTCCAACACGTGAGTTTCGCCAAGGGGATCCATTATCACCATATCTATTTCTTATTTGTGCTGAGGGTTTATCAGCATTGTTGCACAAGGCAATCTAGAACAAAGCTTTAAGGGGAGTTGTTGCCACGGCTAGGGGCCTAAAGATCTCACACTTATTTTTCACCGATGATAGCTTGATTTTTGGAAGAGCCACAACTAGAGAAAGTGCCAAAATACAGAGTGTGTTACAGGTATATGAGTTGTCTTCTGGTCAACAACTGAACAAGAACAAAACCTCTCTTTTCTTTAGCCATAACACGGACAATGGTACGAAGGAGATAATAAAAGCAATGTTTGGTGCACAAGTACTCAGATCCCATAAATCCTATCTTCGTCTGCCATCCCTAATAGGTAAGTTAAAGCGAAATACTTTTGCACACTTGAAACAGCGGGTTGCAAATAAATTAGCAGGATGGAAAGAAAAACTACTCTCCAATGCTGGGAAGGAGGTTTTGATAAAGGCCGTTGCTCAAGCTGTTCCATCCTACACAATGTCTTGTTTTAAGCTACCCAACTCTTTGTGTGAGGAGCTAACCGGGATGGTTAGGTAGTTTTGGTGGGGTCAAGTGAAAGAAAAAAAGAAAATGGTGTGGATGAGTTGGGACAAGATGTGTTTATCAAAGGAGAAAAGAGGGATGGGCTTTCGGGATTTGAAGACTTTCAACCTGGCATTGCTGGCCAAGCAGGGATGGAGACTCCAAACCAACTCCTCATCTCTATTCTACCGAGTCTATAAAGCTAAGTACTTTCCGAGGTGTGATTTTATAGAGGCAGATATTGGTTGTCAACCTTCATATGCATGGAGAAGCCTCATGGCAGCTCAAGACTTGGTCAGACGAGGACTGAGATGGCAGGTAGGGGATGGGGAGAGAATCCAAGTCTGGAAAGACAAATGGCCCTGAGGTAACTTAGGTATGAGACCTAATTGATGGAGGAAGGATGGAATGGAGGGGTGATCTGATCCGCCAGATTTTTATGCCATAGGATGTGGATGCAATCCTAAGCATTCCCCTTAGTGCAAACAGGGCTCGGGATAGACTAGTATGGGTGGAAACCAAAAATGGTAAATTCTCAGTGCAGAGTGCTTATAAAATGGCCCAAGAAGGATTGTGGGGTGAAAGAAGAGCGGAGTCCTCTGATCCGACAATACTAAGAGGTATTTGGAGATGTGTCTGGGGAATGAACACACCAAACAAGCTTAAACACTTTGCGTGGAAGGCTTGCAAGAATATCTTGGCCACCAAGGAGAACTTAAAAAGGAGGAATATCACCAATGATAATGTGTGTGAAGCCTGTGGGAAGCACTTGGAGTCTGTATGCCATATTTTCTGGTTTTGTGACCAGGCCAAAGAAGTTTGGGAATCAAGCAAGTTGGCATTACCCTTTGAGATCAGGCCCTCATGGGACTTTATAGATGTTGTATGGCATCTACAGAAAAGGAAGGAACAATGCCCAGGATTGTTGGAACACACGATTGCCATATGCTGAGGGATATGGAAAAACAGAAACGAGGTAAAACATGGAGGCAAGGGCAGAACAGGAAGGGTGATCACTAGAAGCTCCCTATTACTTCTGGAGGAATTCCAAATTGCGAATGAGGGTCCACAAGCCACTAGAGTGAGTACTTCTGAGGTGGTCAAGTGGCTTCCTCCAAGCTCAAGCTGTTATAAAGTGAATGTAGATGGTGCCATGTTCTCCAAAAGAAAGCAGGTAGGAATTATTGTGGTGATCCGTGACAGTTTGGGAGAGGTGGTTGCTGCCCTAAGCAAGAAAATGGACTTGCCGCTTGGTGCGCTGGAGACAGAAGCTAAGGCACTGGAGGAAGGAATTCAGTTTGCAAGCGACGTTGGGGTTAGGGACGTGATCTTTGAGAGTGACTCCTTGAACATCTGTAACTCGGTCCAGGGTCTGAGTGAGCCACCATTCTTGGTTCAGAACATCGTTGCTGGAATTCTTCATCAAGTTCAGAGTTTCAAAACTTTTGATTTTACTCACACTAGAAGGTAAGGAAATGTCCCTGCCCATTTACTAGCTCAGCATGCTACAAATGTTAAGGACTTTAGTGCTTGGCTTGAGGAATGTCCAAGCCAAATTGTGCATGCATGTGCGCATGATGTACGTTCTTTGTTGACTCCTGAATAAATGAAAAGTCTTTCTTATCATAAAAAAAAAAAAAAAACCCACTAGAATACACTCATACGTTATCGAAATAAACTTTTAACAGAATGCTATGTGATGAGTTGTTACTGATAAGTAAAAAAATAATGTCAATAGTGAATTTAGATTAAAAAAAAAAACTATTAAGAATTTAACACATTAATAATCTGTAAAAATGTTAAAAAATAGTTTGACATAAAATTACTCCTTGCAAAATATCATTTTCTTACATTTGCTTTTTTGGAAATATGAGATACACTTATTCTGGCTAATGTGGTGTCCCTTTAATGATGAAACTTCATGTTTTGAGCAGAAACTTGTGGATAGACATGGCAAAACGGGTCAGAATTTTCTGACCTGACCCGACCCTACCCGAAAAATACCTGACTCGAATTCGATTTTTTTGACCCGAAGCAAAAACGGGTTGACCCGTGACCCGACTTGATTTTTTTTGCGGGTCAACCCGACCCGACCTGAATAACCCGTGACCCGACCCGTTAAAAAAATTCACTAAAACTTTTTTTAAACTACGTCCTGATACTTAGTGCACAAAGCATTAGAACGTAGAGCCAAACCCAATAGGCAATATTCAATCAATTATTAAATTACAAGAAGATAAAAGTCACCTCTTCAAAAAAAAAAAAAAAAAGAAGACAAAAGTCACAAATCAATAGCTTTTCAGCTCTGCCTCCACAGACCACAGGGACATCCGGACATGACATGAGAAGACCAAGACTTAGCTGGAGTCCAATTGTCCAAAGCCATTGTGATTCACAAACATCAAACATGAAATGAAAGAGTGAAGCTTCCTCTGCCCCTATTTTATTTTCACACTTCGGCACTTCCACACTTTTCAATTTCAACTTTCAAGCTTGCGTGGCGCCTCTCTACGGCTCTACCTCACTTTCAGCTTCTCTCCAGTCTTCGCCTCTGCTGTGCTCTCTACTCTTTTCTCTCTGTGAGTGTGACTGTGCCTCTACTCTTTTTTTTTTTTTTCTTTTTAATCTTCTCTTCTTAGTTCTTTCAATCCTTAAATTTTCAGACCAATCTTTCTCTGGATGCTCCACACTCCACTGCTCTGCTTTCTCACTTCTCTGTCTCTCGCCACCCACAGGCCACATAGCACAGCCTAGATCTTGTCACCTGTTGACCCATTTAAGAGGAGCACAACCACAAATCATCCACTATGGTGAAGGTAAGTTAAATCCTTTTCATCATTCTCTTAAATCCCTAAATATTTTTAGTTTTTGGATTGATTTTTTAATATCATGATTTAGCAATAGTAATATAAATATATAATATACTGCTCTGCTAACATTATATTTAATTGTTTGTGTGTTTGATTGTTGAAAAAATTGAAAATGTCATTGACATTTGGATGAATGTCTTATGTAGTTATGTATGTTCACAGTTTCTTTAGATGTTTTAAATAGACTAGAATTTTAATTATATATTTTGCTTTGATAATTAGAGTACAACAGCTTCTCCGACTGTAAATTTGGAAAGTGATGATGATGCTGTAATTATGGATACTTCTACTGATCCTTCACCATCTTTAAGAGTTAATTCAAAATCAAAGTTTAAGACACCAAAAAGAGTTTCAAGGAAAAAAAAATAGGAAAAACAACACACTTCTTCAGTTTGGGCTGAATTTGTGAAATTGTCTATTGATGAAAAAGGGTCTTGTAAGGCTACTTGTCAATGGTGTGGGAAAATGTTTTTGGCGGATAGTCATCATGGAACATCAAACTTGCATCGCCATCTTCTCAAATGCTTAAAAGAAAATGAAGTAAAAGAAGATGGTGAAGAAGAGGGTATGGTGTTACAAAACAAGATAACTCAAGCCTATGGCCATTGAGGCTACATTGTATAAGCTTTTTTCAGAATATGAACGTCCCAAGCCTATGACCACTACAAATGTTTCATCTTGTGTTGGGAGTTCTAGTCATACTAGCGGTGCTGTGGATGATCCTGATGATGACGAGGATAAGGAAGATGATGTAAGTGAATTGCATTTTGTTTGGTATATGTTGTGCTATGTTTTTTTAATAATAAAGATTGTAATGTTGTGTGGTATTATTTTTCATTGCAATTTTTTTTAATGATTAGGAATTTGATCATTATGAAAGTGGTCGTGATACCAAAACAAAAAAATCTCAGTTGGACTTGTATTTAGAAGAGCCTAGACTTGACAAAAAGAAAAATTCAAAGTTGGAAGTTCTCTCTTGGTGGAAAGAGCATTACAATCGGTTTCCAAAGCTCTTTTTAATGGCATGGGATCTTATGAGCATTCTGAAAACCACTGTTGCTTCTGAATCAAGTTTTAGCACTGGAAAAAAAATTCTTACTCCGTATCGATCACGTCTTTTACTTGAGAATGTGGAAGCTACGTTATGTACTAAAAGTTGGTTATATGGATTTGAAGGTAATTTAATTTTTTTTATAGTCATAATTATACGATTTTAATTCTTTATTGATTTGCTTTCATGGTACATTAAATTATATTAAAATATTGTATTATAGATGAAGATGCTGACGAAATTGGCCAACTTGAGCTACAATTTACAAGTATGAATATTTGCAGTGCTGAATCTAATACCAACGTTGAGTAGATTGAGATTAAGGTGTAATTCTTATAAAATATTTACTTATTCTTCTTTACTTAATATGTTATGTTTATTTTTAAATATTTTTTTGTTTAGTTTATCTTTCTAAGTAATCTAACTTTACTATTATTTTAAATGCAACAGGAATATGTGCACTTAAGAAGACTGATAACTTGCTATTTTGCTGGCTTACTTGTTTTGTTTGTTTTAAGATCTATTTCTTTTTGAAGTTGTAAACTTGTAATTATATACATTTTGACAGTGAATTATTAACATTGAAGACTTTTTCCATCATGAATTTATGACTATAAATAATTTTTGTCATGCTCAAAAGTCAAAACTATCAGAATTGGAAAGATATTAACAAGTGGCATTAAGTGTCATTCATTTGCTTAACTGATTTTATTCATTCTCTCTAAATAGGTTGTCATTGATTTATTTTTGTAATTGAAAAAAAAAAAAAAAAAAAAAACTTGTTTGAAAAATACGGGTTGACCCGACCCGACCCGCAACCCGATTGACCCGTTTAAAAATGACCCGTTTTGACCTGTGACCCGTTTGACCCGACCCGAACCCGACCTGACCTGACCTGACCCGCCCATTTTGCCATGTCTACTTTTGGAACTCTTCTTTTTTTTTTTTTCCCCCCTAAAGACGAGTACATTTTGGCTCACATGTAGTCAAACATTAACATGTATAAATCAGGAGGATGCGTGTAGTACCTGTCTCTTGGGGACATGGCTAATTATGACACTTCCATTGGTGAGAAATCAAAAATCATGCATTCCCTATGTTTTTGTTTTCCTTATTTTAAATCAGCATGAAAATATATATATTTTTTAAATTGTTCACAAATTTCACATGTGCACGTTCAATTTAGGAGTTGTTTTCTAAGACACATTTTTTTTAAACAAAACAACCAGCAAAGCATGACTTTTTTCGTTTTGTTTGAGAACCAGCAAAACTTCCAGTCACAACTTCAGTTATTTTTTTTTATTGTGTGTAAAAAGTATATGTATTAAGGAGTATGCCATGATGTTTATCCAATATAATATATAAACAAAATGAAAAAAAATTATTTAAAATAAATAAAAAGAAAAAAATTGCAATTTACTCTATAGTTTAATTAAACAAATATGAATTCTCTTTATACATATAATATATTATATGTAAGAAAAAAATATTATCTTACACTCATTTACATTTATTATTTTTCATAAATATCTATAATTAATGTGAAAGTAGAAGTGTACACATTTTTAAAAACTTTTTTAAAAAAAGTCTTAACATATTATTATTATTATTTTGGAAAGGAAAAGAATGTTAATTTTTAAAGTATAAAAATAAATTTGAAAATATTAATTAAAAATATAGGACGTGAGAGTGTGACAGCGTAGGAACAGTTTATTTAGTTGAAACTGAAAACTGTTTGCTGAAAGTGTAGAAAAAGAGAGAGTTAAAAGTTAGCTGAATAGTACAATAGGACCTATGAATAGTATCAAAAGAAGTTAAAAACTTAAATAAGCTTAAGCTCGCATCGGGTAATTCTACCGTACCCCCTTAAAAAAAGGGGTATGATACCCACTAGTAGGCAACCTGCTATATCAAGTTACAAAAATATCACATTTAATGGTACTATTCTCATTCTCACATTGTGCGGTACCAACATCACATGTGACTGTACTTTTATCACATTCGGTGGTTCACTTATTTTTTTCTTACATTTGATGTTTCCATTTTCACATTAGGTAGTACCAACATCACATTTGACGGTACTTTTGTCACATTCGGTGGTACTTTAATTTTTTTTCTCATATTTGACAGTTCCATTATCACGTTCGGCAGTATCAACATCACATGTGATTGTACTTTTGTCACATTCGGTGGTTCCCCTATTTTTTCTCACATTTGATGGTTTCATTGTCACATTAGGCAGTGTCAATATCATAAATTTTTTTTTTTTTTGATGGGAAATACTAAAAACTTTATTAAACCAAAGAAGAAAATGTTACATCTTGACTCAGAGCTTGATTAAGGAAACACGGTTCCTCCTCTAACCAAATTGAAAAATCATCTATACCAGAGGCATATTTAGCTAATAAATGGGCTGGCCTATTGCCTTGCCTACAGATATGTGAAAAAACAACTTGTCTAAACTCTTGAGAAACAGACAAAGAGCTAGAAATAATAGCAGCCACAGATGATGGTGGCGGAGAAAGATCCTTCAGAGCATTGATCACCAAAAGGGAGTCACCTTTAAGAATAAACTCTTGTACACTAAGATCTTTAGCGAATTGCAAACCCACCTCCACTGCTTTCGCCTCAATCTCCACTGCTTTTAGGGGGGCTGAAATCTTCTTGCTAAGGGCTCCAATAACATTACCTTCCTCATCCCAAATCAAAGCACCCACACCTGCAGCTCTCTGATAAGCAAAAACAGCCCCATCGACGTTAAGCTTGAACATTCCTCTCGGTGGTGGCTTCCAAACCTCAGGCTGAACTTCCCTTCGCTGCTTCGGCACCGCTACGCATTCCTGGTATTCAGCCAAATATTCCAGCGCATCAGACCCTATTCTTGTAGCACATTTTGTCACACCCCATTCCTTCGTTCATTCTTATTCGACCAGATAGCCCACGCAACCATAATTACTTTTTCAAATGGTGCCGAGTCCCACTCTGCTTCCACTGCTCCGAACCAGAGCAAATCCATGAACGAAGAGAAATGTATGGATGGCTGAATACTGAACAGTTGACCGTACTTTTCTCACATTCAGTGGTACTTTAATTTTTTTTATCACATTTGATAGTTCCATAGTCACATTGTATAGTACCAACATCACATGTGACCGTACTTTTGTCACATTCGATGGTTCCATTTTTTTTCTCTAACATTTGATGGTTTCATTGTCACATTAGGTAGTACTAATATCACATTTGACCATACTTTTCTCACATTCGATGGTACTTTAATTTTTTTTCTTCATATTTGACAGTTCCATCGTCACATTGTGCAGTACCAACATCACATATGACTGTACTTTTGTTACATTTGATGGTTCCCTTTTTTTTTTTCTCACATTTGATGGTTCCAATGTCACATTAGGCAATACTAACATCACATATGACCGTACTTTTGTCATATTCGATGGTTCCCTTATTTTTTCTCGCATTTGATGATTTCATTGTCACATTAGGCAATACTAATATCACATTTGACCGTACTTTTCTCACATTCGGTGATACTTTAAATATTTTTTTTTCCACATTTGACAGTTCTATCGTCACATTAGGCAGTACCAACATCATATGTGGCCATACTTTTGTCATAGTCAATGGTTCCTTCTTCTTCTTTTTTTCTCATATTTGATGGTTCCATTATCACATTTGGTAGTACCGACATCACATATGATTATACTTTTGCCACATTTAATTGTACCCTTATTTTTTTCTCACATTTGACAATTCCATTGTCACATTGGACAGTACCAACATCACATATAACCGTACTTTTGTCACATTCAATGGTTCTCATATTTTTTACTCACATTTGACTATTCCATCATCATATTAAGCAGTATTAACATCACATATGGGCGTAGCCAACCTAACCCAACCCTACCAAATTACCTAATAATCGATGAATATATATAACAAAATTACTCCTAAAACCTCTAAATTTTTTGAAATACCCTTAAATATAATAAAATTACCAAAACACATCCTAACACTTAAAAATGAATAAAATAATCCCGAAACTTTAAAAAATTACTGGGATATCTTTAAAACCTAAAAAAATGACCGAAATGACCCTAAAACCTAAAAAATGATCGAAAATACCCTCTAAACCTCAAAAATAATCGAAATACCCTTAGAAACTAAAAAAATTGACCTAAATGACAATAAAACCTAAAAAATGACTAAAATGACCTTGTAACTTAAAAAGTGACTGAAATGCGCTTAGAACCTAAAAAATGACCGTAATGCACCTTAGACCTAAAAAAATGATAAATTTCATGATTGACATAAAACCCCCATAATCCTCTCAGTTGATATATATAATAACTTGAAGTTTCCTTTGCCTGACTGATCAACAATGATGGTAGTCGCAATGTTGGATCCAATATAATCTACAGCTCTACACATGTTGAAATAATAACAAGTAACATGTATGAAAAAAAATGGAGGTACCGCATATTTTGCATTTGAATTGTTTGATATTATGCACTTTGGAAGAAATAATGATTTGATTTAGATTTCTGAGAGATGCTATAATTTATAATTTTATATATGTATATATTATATAGACCAAAAACAGGATTTTTGCCATCAATGAAGGAAGAAGGATACATAAGTTATTAGATGGATACCAGAGAAAATTGCCAAATGCCCTTTTCGGGCAAAAAAAGAAGCATTTTGTCCCTTTTCCCAAACAAATTAGGGAAATGCCCCTCTTTTGAAACTCGATTTTCTCAAAATCGAGTTATAAAAAAAAAAAATTTCTGGAGCCCTATAGTGGCGTTTTAAGGAGCCTATAGTGACGTTTTAAGGACTTATAGTGGCATTTTGTAACTCAAGCTCCATGAAGTCAAGTTACATGCAATTTTTTTCCCTTTTTTTACCTATAACTCGAGTTCATGGAGCTCGAGTTACAAAACGCCACTACAGGTCCTTAAAACGTCACTATAGGCTCCTTAAAAATGACACTATAGGGCTTAACTCGATTTTGAGAAAATCGAGTTTCAAAAGAAGGGCATTTCCCTAATTAGTTTGGGAAAGAGGGCATAATGCTGCTTTTTTTGCCTGAAAATGGCATTTGGCAATTTTTTCCGATGGATACCCATAAAAATCTTCGCCCGATCAATAAACAAGTTACAAGCTTGGTGATTAAAAATACTGCCGGTTAGAGAAGGAAAAAATAAATAAATAAATAAATAAACATAATTAAGGTTTTCAAATTTAATTTCTTTCAAAAAAAAAAAATGAACGGGTTAAACATGCTTATAGGTGTAAATAAAATCGTAAGGTAGCTTTAATTTTTTTACCTTTCTAAGTTTTAATTACCATATATTACCTTCTCAAAAAAAAAAAAAAAAAAAAAAAAAATATTATGGGATCTCAACCACTTAAATCACGTTTGGTTCTCAAAAAAATAAAAATAAAAATCACATCTAAATTGTCAATGACTATGAACTTAAAAAAATATCAATGACCTTTCAATCAAATGGGATCTCCGTATCTTCAATGATCAACATAGATATTTACAGCTCGAATGCTCCTCGCCCATGTAAAACGTATAAAAAAAATTACATTTAAGTTATTATAATATTTTTGTTATGAAGAGAGACATAGATGTTTCTTCCATTCTAAACTGGACATAAAACACTTTTCCAAATAAAAAATTAAATGGGTAAAATATAATTTACTTTAATTGATTAAATTGTAATATATTATTTAAAAAAATTCTATGTTACCAAATTCGCTGAAGGTAAAGCCAATTGTGCTACATATTGAATTTTTTCCATTGATGCATAACAAACAGCTTTAGTGAAAAAATAATGCTTAATCAATCGACTGTAGGTAGTTTGGCGATCCATCCTTCTTGGTTGATGAATCTATCGACACTTAAAAATTGATTGAGTTCACCTTCACTCAATTTCTTTTGCCAAGGAACACGTTTGGAAGTGTCAGCTCCCGGTCCAGAATTATCCACCTCTGCGTATGTAAGTTGATCTCTGCATCATGTATATGGTGAGTACTGTCAAACTTTACTTTTTTTATTGATACATCAATATTTGGGAGTAAGAATTTGAATCATAAATATCTGCGTTGGAAACAACTAAAAGTTTTGAGCTACAAAACTCTTGGTGAATACTATCATACTTATATAGCATCAAAGAGCAAACCCTTATTTAAATTACAAAACTATGTTTTAGACCCCATAAAAATTATTGTAGTAAATATATATAAATTGAACTATATGAATACATGCGACTGCGTGTCTAGATTATGACCGTCTAGGCTTCTAAGAGTAACAAAATTCAGATTTTTTGTTTTAAAATTGGGGTCATTCATTTTGAAACGAGTGAATTAGATTAAACCACATCATTCAAAATTTATATATTTATTTTGAAAAAGTTGATTATCACCATTTTGATATTTAGTGTGCTTCTGGCTCCAAATTAAAAAACCAACTTATTTTACTATTCAGCTTATTTTTACTAATATTCGTGGGTTTCACTGCACTTTTTGCTAATATTTAAGTTACTTTTATCTTTATCTATAGCCAAGTTATTACTTACTCTTAAGAATTCTAGAAAATCTTATATGGTATTATTCTATATATTTATAGTAAAAGATAAATTTAGACAAATAATAATGACGGACATCAAGAGAGATCGAATTTCTTACTCATGGCCCACGAATTGCCAAGCATCCCAGCCCACTGGGACTACTATATCTGATAACTTTGAATTGGCAATAATTACTCTGGAAAAAGCTTTCCAAGCTCTCCCAAGGTAAGCTTTACCTCTCCCAAGAATCACACAATCTTTAAACACAAAGCCAGAAGGATCATCAGCTGAGTCCCTCCCCTGTGCTGTTATATAGCCGATGTAGGTTCCATGACCATATGTTTCCAATGAATAATATAGGACACTTTGCTACATATCCAACCAAAAATTTAAACAAAACAAAGAAAAATTATTACATGGAATAATTTTATTTAGGTTAAAATATAAACGAAAATGAATAATTTTGTTTTCACCTCATAGAATGATTGACCATTGCCAAATATAAAATCAGCTCCACCTTGGATGTAGCATTGGTAAAAGTAATGGCGGCCGCCCACATCCCACAACGTATCTTGCACCCCAAAAAAGCTGCAGTTGTAGAAAGCAGCCTTGTCCCCAAGTATTTCAGCTGCCAAAGCTGGTACGAGGTGGTTCTGTTCTGGCCCCAAATTGTATGTGTTCTATTAAGAGTTTTACACATGGGTTATACCATATTTAACATTAACACTAAATAATTTTCACATGCATGTATTCAAGTACTTGGGCTGGTATTGGTTTCAATTAATTTAACTAATAAAGTCTTTGGTCATTGAATAAGAGACTAAGGGTTTGAACTCCACTTACATAAAAAATTAATTGATGTCTTGGCCATAGATTGAAATTTTATTGTATTTATTATAAATAAATAAGTACTTTGGCTAGCAATTTTATTCAATAAGATATTAAAAACACACACACAAAAAAAATCATAATCCTTTTTATAACTACCGAAATGATGCATTGTGATTGGTTTGAATAAAAGTTGTAATAATGATCAGCTCATATGAAACTAATATGTTACTCCAATCGTTTATTTTTCCATATTAATGGTTTTTAAAAAGATTGTGAAATTGTAAGAGTGGTGCATGCTAAGGACAATATTACAAATGTTACAACATAACTTTTACAAATTGATGTCAGCGATGTGTCACTAATTACAAAAAAATAATTCTAACATTTATATTATGTTATTGACATCCATCGATCACATTTATTATCAAATAAATTTGAAATAGAAAATTTTATATATTATTAATGTATTGTTTTCCCCTCTAATTATTCTTATACCATAATAGCATATCCTAGAAAAATATAAGTAAATTTTTTTAATAATTTTTTTTTTATAATTTTTAATTTAGAAAATTAGAGATATAGACATTATTATTTTTCCTTTCAGAAGAAACAATAAATGTGAATTTCATGATTAGGAGTTAAAAATCATTTATTTTTATTAATGTTATATACACACTTAATGTAAATACTTTGTAATATGTAAGAAAATAGCATTTGTTAAATCATGTTACAAACAAATTTATTCTCAAAAAAAATGTTACAAACAAATTTTGTGTGTTTGTGTGTGTACATATATAAATTACTCTCTAGATTCAATTTATCAATATATATATATATATATATATATTTAATTTGACCCCTAAAAAAATTTCTTACTCAGCCATTGAGCCAAATCCAAATCCGAACAATTTTGAGGCTGTTCCAAAAATAAAGAGTTATTGCTATTGTTATCCTTAATTACCTTAAAGCCAATGCCTTTCACTACAAGATTTTCAGCATATGAAGTGAAAGTAGCGCTAGTATTCGTACTTTCATGACCATCCCATTCAATAAATGTTTCCCGGCTGCCTGCTCCATCAAGGAAAATGCATGTTTTATCGTATGTGATTGTGACTTTTTCTCTGCACAATAAGATAATTAAATAGATATAAAATCAATTAAGCTCTACAATACACTAATAACTAATTCTTCAACAACAACAAAACAAACAAATACACTAATAACTCTACGCATACAAGTGCGCATATGTTTATACTTCAACTAGTGTCACAGGGTCAATTTTTCTTTTAAATTTTCTGTTTGTGATGGCACTAAGTCCCTGACTTATATAATCAGCAACTAAAGCTCCTAACAACTAGCTAGGTTTTAAAGTTTTTTTTTTTTTTAATTAATTTTTTTACCTGTATACGCCAGCAAAAATTTGAATCCGTATCCACTTAGTGTTGCCTGAAGGAATAGAATCAACGGCGCTTTGAATAGTCGTGAAGTTTCCTTTACCTGCAATATCTACAGTGCTGGTAAGTGCAACTTTGAAAGGGTTGGCTTGATTTAGTTCACACAAGAAAGCTGATCTAGACACATTGCAGTATAGTAACAAAAGGGTAATGCATAAAAAGAATTGCAGAAACTGCATTTTATGCATGTAAGTATCGATCTCCTAACTAGTATAAACTTTTGAACAAATGTTCTTTTAAGTACAAAACTGTAATAAAAGCCAGTAATTTATATAGTGACCAACGGCAGGGTATTTTCCAAGAAGCCATGACCTAAAATCAAATCCTGAATTCAAATTTAGGGTCATTATCTGGAAAATTTTCATATTTTCTATCTGTAAATTTCCAAATTTTAACTAGCAAAATGTATGCATCGCCGGGCTATTATGTCAGGTCTTGGTTGTATCAACTGTTTTTTTTTTTTTTTTTAAGAGAAAAAAAAGGTAAGTAAAGTTTTATTGCTAAATAAAGTCCCTTTGTAATATAATTTCCAAATCCAAAAGTAATTCTTCTACTCAAACATCTAAAACTACAGATGAAACTACGCTCCCTCTTAACAAGCTGATTACCCTCCCTCTTATCATTATTAAGGGCACGTTTAGTATACTGAATGGGGATTATGACAAGAATGATAATATTTATTATTGAAAATAAAATGCATTGTAATGGAATAACTAAACCGAAGTTTGGTTGTGAATAGTAACATTAGAATACAACTTAATATATATTTAAGGAAATAACTTATACAATTATATTTCTTAAAAAATATATATATATTTTTTTTTTTGAGAAAGAGATTAGTTATTTTTTATAGTAATATTACATGCACAAACTATTTTACAACATTTTTACAAAATCTTGATGTAACTAACCTATTATTGGTTTTCATTTAGATCCACCATTAATATCACTTTTTCATTTACTAATTATCACTCACTACATCAACAGTTTGTAAAAAAATTTGTAAAATAGTTTGTATCTCTACCATTATTCTATTTTTTATGATTTTCTATTTTCATAATTATTATATACATATGGAAAGTTTGTTTATTTGGAAATATATTAATCTTAGAAATTATTACACTTACTAAGGAATAACTATTACAATCTTACAACCCTTTTAAAGAGGAATAATTATTACTCATTTTAAAGAATGAGGAATGACTATTTATTGTAATAAAAACATGACAAAACTACCAAATACCTAAACCATATGAATGACTATTATATTACCGTGTCTATTACAGTTTACCAAACATACCCTAAATGTACAACTTTGTAAGGAAGACATGCTCACACGGATATCCTCAATGATATGTCCAAACATGGTTCTTGAAGACCGTTTCTTATTGATAGCTGAGATAACCTGTAGACAATCCCCTTCAAAATCAACCCGAAAAACACTAGCTGCCATGGCTTCTGCCAACTCGACTGGGTGAGGAATTGTCATGTCATGGGTGTATCAATTGCTTAATGCAACATACCACCGCGCACCCTTAGCGCAATGGTCACCCTGCAAGTATAAGTTCTTGTGGAGTGTGGGGGGCAAGAACCAAGGTTCAAGTCTCTAGGAGGGAGTTTCACACATATATACACTTAAATTAGACTAGAGTAGAATTTCTATCTTATATCAAAAATTGTTTGATGCGACATAGATTCTTTTTCTTTTTCTTTTTTTCTTTTCTAGTTAAATTATCATACTAGCTAGGATTTAAATTAATTGGACTACACGCTAGATTATCGAAATACTTTATGGTTATAGAATAAAAAAGGTAATATTAGACTTTTTTTTTTTTTTTTTTTTTTTTGGAGAAGGAGGTAATATTAGACTTGATCATGCTTTACATTCTTTTCTTCTTCTTTTTTAGGGAAAATCATGCTTTACATTCTAAGTAAAAAATAAATAGGAGCAAAAATCTCTTTTATGAACTCCCCCACCTCCTCTGGTTCTCTTCTCATCTGTCTCGGTTGGACCATATGGTGCTGGATATTCAATGCCTCATTTTAATTTATAGTGATCTTAGGTGGAAGTTTGTTAGTGTTGACAAAGTGCCAACTCTATTGCTCATTCCTTCACTAGATATGTTAGCATTGGCAGTCTTAGGAATTTATTTTAAGGTTTCATAAAAAACTTAAATTAATAAAAAAAATGAATTTAAATATATTGAGTTATCAACACACATAAAAAAAACATGTAAATATATGAATTTTTATAATTTTCTTCTACAAGTTTTTATATTTTAAAATCATTAAAAGATAATTATTTATTGATTGTCAATATCTATCGTTAATATGGGTATGTGTGACCATTTTATTTTGTTAAATTTGTATATTAATTTTATTTTTATACATTTTTCATTATCTAATTGATAATTTTTGAAAATATTTTAAACTAAATGACAAAACTCAACTCATTCGCACTATATTAATTATTGACTCGGACAACCACACTCATCAATACATAAAGAATACACAAGTGCTCATTTGGGATGCACTTATAAGACAGCTTGTTGCTTACTTTTTCTACTATTTCTGGTTCTATGTGGATCACCTACTTATTTTATTAAACTTTTACCTTTTATATACAATATTTTTAGCAAAAAGCTAGATAAGTTTGAACAATCAATATATTTACTATTTTTTTCTTGAATCGCTAACTTTATATCAAAAAATTATTATAACATGATAACAATACACATATGTAACAAATTCTCTGTATTTCTTAATTATTAAATTATATAGAGTTATATTATATTTATATTACACACGCACACATTCACACAAATAACATTGTAACAAAAAAAAATGCACTCAATCAGTATTAGGCGTACAAACACGCATGTAATATAAATTTATAATAAAAAGAAAGATACTCACAAACACTCACTTTTTACTCTGAGAGTTGAAAATACCAAAAAGTCAGATTGAGAAGATATATGTTATGAGATTAATGAGAATGAGATCAAAGATCATATCAGAGAGAGAGAGAGATTGATGGTGTGCAAACTTTAAGTCAAGGTTTGCAAAATTTTCTCTTTTATAATATAATTTCCAAATTATTCAATAAAGATACTTTTATGAAAGGCTTTATAAAATAAGTGGTTACTCCTTTGTAAAACCATCAATTTAGAGGGTAACACATATCCAATTGAGAAATCACTTCACATCCTTGTTCCACTTATTGCAACATGGCCAAAAAGAACAAGAGAAAAGAACATTATCCTGTTTTGTCCAAAAAGGAGATCACGAGGAGCATCATCCTCTATATTTTTCTGGGCTTGAAAATGGTAAAGGTGGAGACATCAATTTTGTTGATCCAGGCTGGGCAGACGAAGTCATTAATGGTCTAGTGCAAGCCCAGCCTAGAATCTAGTTGGGTCCTAAAAATAAAATACTGTTTGCCCAATTCTAGTGAGTGAATCCTCAGGCCCAGACCCTAAAAAAATATAGAACTGGGCTCACTTGTCCATGCCCACTACAACACTTGGGAGGGAGAGATTAAAGAAATTAACAGTTTTGATTAAAATAAGTAGAGAAGGGAAGAGGAGGGGGAAATGTTGACCAATGCCTCGAGGTCGGAGTTAAAAACAAAAGCCGTCCCATAATTTAATTTAATACGTTTGACAAACTATTTATATTAGATAATGTCATGCCAATTTATCCTTAATCTACCGACAATTTGACAAAGACACATTTTCACATGCTTGTACAGAAAAATTCAATCAGCGGTTGGGGTCCTGTACTTGGGGATAGTAAAAGCCTTTTACAAATGAAAAAGAGCTGAATTTACTATTTAGAACCAATAAGATTCTATAAAAATAATAATAATAATAATAATAATTTAGAACCAATAATTTTATTTAAAGTCCATTTGGGATCCGCTTATTTCACTGAAACTGAAATTTTTTTGCTAAAAGTACTGTAGATAAAGATAAAAGTTAACTGAAATAGTACAGTGGGACTCATGAAAAGTACTAAAAAATGCAGTGAGACCATTGAATAGTAGAAAAAATAAGCTGAATAGTAAAATAAGTTGACAAAAATAATCTTTGCCAAACAGACACTTAATGCGTTTTTGTGAATTTGGCTGATTTCGCATGCCATGCCTTCACATTGTGGCCCACTTGCCTTAGTTCATAATATTTTAGGATTTCTTTTTTAAAGAAACAATTTAGGGTCTTCCTAAGGATATATTAAAAGTTCACAATTTAGGGTCATATTAATTTTAATAATTAATATGTAGTCATATTAATTTTTTTAATGGAAGTTGTAGTCTTAGGTTACAACTAAGTTTATAGCCAAACTTTGTCCCCCCATATATTAATTATTAAATTATAGTAAACTCTTGTGTGGGATGGTTGATTAATTTAGGAACTTGTGAAATTGTTGTGATTGTATCGCTATATATATATATATATATATATATATAGAGAGAGAGAGAGAGAGAGAGAGAGAGAGAGAGAGAGATGATAAGAAACACTTAAATAATTCTTTCAAAAAAGTTTCAAAAAAAAAAATTTCTAAAAGACATGCTTAATTGACTCCATCCTTGAATGGATGAATCTATTATGGAGTGCAAAGACCTAGGGATTAAAAATGGATTTTCTCTCATTGTGTTGATTTTTGGATCTCAATAAAATTTTAGAGAGAGAGAGTGTGTGTTTTAAAGTTTGTTCATCAAACAAAAGATCAATATCCTATAAAGAATTATTATTTAAATTCTAAATTTCTAATTCTCCTTCCCCAAATGGGGGATTTTGAGTTTACTTTAAATACGCAAACTATTCAATGTAAGGGCAAAATATAGATACAATATCTTATATCCTGTATTTTAGGTTCCTCTTTTAAATTTTAGCCACCTGACTATTTAACAAAAACATTAAACGGATGTTAAAAACCTCTATTTTCCCATGAGATAACCTAAAAACTTGTCTCTTTCACTCCTATTGAGCCTAGTAGAGGTAGCGGTGGTGATTTCATGCTTCCATTTCAATAGTCTTGGTGGAGGTAGAAGTGAATTTTGCGGTTGGAGGAGGTGGATTCGCAATGGGCTTCAGAAGTTATTTTACATATTAACGAAATAAATAATGAAGCTTAGGAGAACAAAGAGAGATAGGAAGTGAATATGTATGTTCTTGTGGTAAGGAAAACCACTTTCTTTGAGGGAAAATTTTATGTGGGTTAGCTAGGAAAGTGTGAGAACGTGAGAGAATTTTTTGAGAGAGAATGTGAAGTAAATCATACTAAGGTGAGTGAATTTTTCACGAAAACAGTTGCCAAGAAAATCGCTGCCACCACTAAGTTCAATGGGAGTGAAAGAGAAAGTAGTTGGATTTTCACAATGTCTTTTTCTTAGTGTTTTAACATCCGTTTAATGTTTATATTAAGCGGCCACATGGCTAAATTCTAAGAGGGAAACCTAAGATACATGATATAAAGTATTGTATCTAAGTTTTGGCCATTTTCAAAGCACACCTCCTTCCTTTCTCTCTTTCTTTCTTTCCTTTTATATATTCTTAGTTAGCTACCAAGGCCTTTATCAAGTGTTTTAAGTTGTGAAATTTAGGAATGTTGTGAACTTTAGTAGTCCTTAACTTTTACTTGAAGAGGAAAGGAAGAAATGAAAGTTCCCTATAACATTTTACTTAAGAAAAAATTTCCAAATTAGATAGAAAGAGAATTCTACGAGTGAAAATCCTTAATAATTAAACATAATTTTCTCTCTCTTCATCCATTCATTTCTTCTCAATTTGGGGGCTTAAAAAGTGACTTCATAGAGAACATCATGTAATATCTTTTTCACCCAATCAAATCAAATAAGGGAAAGATCCTCTCTCTCTCTCTCTCTCTCTCTCTCAAAGGATGTGTGGGTTCCTTTTTTAGAAAGTACCCAAATCCATTGATGACAAGGGATCCTGGGCCTCCAAGGATGGATGGTTGGATTGGGTCCAGTTCTCCGCGGCCTATTGGGGTCGTTATATGAACCGGTTTGTGCGCAAGTCACATAAAGCTCCTCAAGGAAAAAATGCGATTTCCTCCTAAGCAATAAAATACCATTATAAGTGTTTTAGTGTCATGACCCTTTACTCTTACAAAATAAGTAAAATAATTATTCATAATATTCACAATGAGACGGAGATTGAAATAGAATATTTAAGGCTTATCTTTTATTGTGTGAACATTTAAAAGAATTCATTCACTTGGTTCCCCGAGCGTGATGTCGTGGTACCCCGAACATGAAGTTGTGGTACCCCGAACGTGATGTCCTGGTTCCCAGAGGTAGTAGACTTGTAATCCATGGAACCTAGAATGCTGATTCCTTGAACTATAGGATCTTTCTCCATGCTTATTATGCAATGGAGTTTTTGTCCTTTCCCTTTACCTTTATAAGTCCTGCACAAGAACAACTATACAATACACATATCTTCAAATAATTGTTAGTTACTCAAATTAGAATATAGATTTTAATACATATACATATATGTAAATGAATTTCATAAGAATGAGTCAGCCACGAGAATCCTGGCCTCAATTCTCACAAACTTAGTGCTTTTGCACAAGACTTGTGGGATTTGGAACTCAAGTCCAAGTAGCTTTGCTTGGGCATTGCCTTCCAAGATAGTCAAGTGTGGAGGATTTTGTGGGAGAGAGTGATATTTGATGTGTGCTTGTTTTGGCATATGTTTCTTTGGAGGCTAAGTGATATTTTGAATAATCTCAAGAATATGGGACGAATTCCTACTCCTCAGCTCTCTCTTGTTTTGTACCTTTTTTCTTTCCTCTCCCTTGCTGGGCTCTTAAAGCTCTAAGAATATATATTTTGAATCTCTGAACTCTCCCATTTTTCCTCCATCTGAACCCCCTTCCCCCCCTTCTGCTATACTTTAGTGTTCCTTTTATAGTGAACATGGTCTAGTACCCCGGGCGAGGACGTCCTTGGTCTACTAGGTAAAACCATGTCCTCTGAACCTGAAAAAGTGCATTGGGCAGAGGTTTAGCTTAATTAGGCAATTATAACTCAAAAGGGGTGTTTGGCTTTAGCTACAGATGGAAGATTCCTTCTTGGAAAGTCAAAGGAGTGGGTGGGCTACTCAATGCAATGGATGACAGCTTTGATTGAAAATGACAATTGAGAGGAAATTGTGGGGAGATGTCATGCACATGGAGGAACTGAGTTTTCCATTGGTTCATGCATTTCAAGCAAATATATAAACCAAGGGAAACCTTCGGGATCCTCTTTTCATTAGAAATCACTCCCCTACCGACCAAACCACTTCTCCCTTACTACCAACTCGGGATCCTATGGGCTTGGACCATGGGTTACAAAGATAATACCTGGTTTTGCTGGATTTTTTAATGGCTTTTGCTGGAAATCTGAACATACACCTAGGCTTTCCCATGTGTCAGCCAAGGTCCTCTTCTTAAGGCTTCAAAAGGACACATCAAGGTCCTAGGGCCTTGATGTTGATTCTTCTTGCTGCATGTCCTTTGGCCTAATCGAGATCCCTCTTCTTGCTGCATGTCCTCTAGCCTGACCAAGTCCGGGTCCTCTTTTTTTTTTTCTTTCTTTCTTTTTCCTTCTCTTTGGGACTTTGGGCCTTCATGGTCCTTCTTAACTTCATGAATTAGGTCTTCTTTTGTTAAGGTCCATGGTCTTTCCTTACTTTTCATGGAATGGGTTTTCTTGTCAAATTTTGGTCCTCAGCATTAGCCCCCCGAGCTCATGGGTTATCTGTAACCCACGCGCGAGAAAATAAATTGTTCTTGGACACTTTCCTGGTTTTTAGAACCAATGTGTAGACCAAATAATTCTTCGCAAAACCAAAACTCTAGCCTCCTACCTTCACTCCGTCCTCGGACTCTCCAAAGGCCACACCGCTTTCGTTCTCTCCCAAAACCTCGTCCAGGTTCCGATCCTCTACTTCTCGCTCTTCTCTCTTGGGATAGTCATCTCTCCGGCTAACCCACTCAGCACCGAGTCTGAGATTTCTAGCCTAATCCAACTATGCAATCCAGTGATCGCGTTTGCCACTTCATCAACCGCTCACAAACTTTCAAACATTTCTCTCCGTTTCAAAACCATTGTCCTCGACTCGCCCGAGTTCGACTCAATGATGACGAGTCCGGTACAAATGATCGAGCCCGTCGAAGTGAGCCAGTCCGATCTGGCGGCGATATTGTACTCGTCGGGGACTACCGGAAGAGTCAAAGGAGTGATGCTGACTCACCGGAACCTGATAGCGAGTGTCGCCGGTCCCTACGCATACAGGACTGAGAGGGAATCGCCTGCGGTGTTCCTCTATACGATGCCGTACTTTCACGTGTTCGGGTTTTTCTACAGCTTGAAGTCGGTGGCTATGAGCGAGGTGGTGGTGCTAATGGAGAGGTTTGATCTGACGAAGATGTTGAAGGCGGTGGAGGAGTTTAGAGTGACCCACTTGGCGATGGCCCCACCGGTGGTGGTGGCCATGGCCAAGACTGATGTAACGAAAGGCTACGACTTGAGCTCGTTGGAAGGAGTTGCGTGCGGTGCGGCTCCGATTGCAAAGGATGTCATCTCCGATTTCTTGGCCAAGTTTCCAAGAGTAGTCTTTGTACAGGTATGTGTATATGTTACTATTTATGTCTGCCTCTAATTCAACGGAGCACTGCCTTTTTAAGCATAGCTATTTCATAATTTGTTTGTATTTTTTTTAAGAGAATTATTTTTTGAGAGAGTTTCGGTCGGTGATGGCTATTTATCATCGTACTCAAACATTTTATTGATTTTTAGTATAGGCGGAGATGAAACACCAATCTCTTATTTGATAACAAAAATCTCTACAAGTGCTAACCGGAAACAATAATTAAACTCTGAAGTAAACGAGTTATTTTTCAAAATGTAACTTTCTTTTAAAGATTAATATTTAATCTTCTAATATTTCAAACAAATACTTTTAGAGCAATATATAATACTAATGAAAAAGAAAAGCTGTGAGATTTTGAAAATAAATAAATGATGGATGCAGGGTTATGGGCTAACTGAATCAACGGGGTCAGTGTGCCGAACAGTGGGTCAAGAGGAGACTTTTCACTGGGGAGCAACAGGAAAACTTTCAGGTGGGTTTGAAGCTAAAATTATAAACCCGGACACAGGTGATGCTTTGCCACCGGGCAAGCAAGGGGAGCTCTGGATTAGAGGACCCTCAATTATGAAAGGTAAAGAAACTGACAAATAAAAGCAAATTATAAAAAGAATCCTTGACTTTGACACTTGTGTTCTGCTGCATTATCACCATTCACTGACCACAGTTATGACAGGGAAAGAAATAGACACAATAAGCAACACTTTTTTTTCTAAATAGTCCCGTGACTTTGACCCTTGTGCTGCGTTATCACTTATCATCATTCACTAATCACAGTTTGCTGCACTACTCATAGCTATCCTATCTTTCAAAGTTAATGATTAAGGAAAATACCTTCCAATAAATTACACTACAATATATGAAAGTTTTTTCAAAATTATTTACTTTTGAAATGAAGACAAATATAATGCAATCTCTTGTATTTAATTCTAGCATAGCTTTTGTGATCAGCCTTTTTGTTAATAGTAATTCTCTACACGCACCATGTGAGTTCTGTGATGTTACTGCAGGTTATATTGGTGATCCGGAAGCAACTTCTGCAACTTTAGTAGCAGGTGGTTGGTTGAGATCAGGTGATCTTTGTTATATTGATGAGGAAGGTTTCCTATTTGTTGTAGATAGGCTTAAAGAATTGATCAAATACAAGGGATATCAGGTATGCACATTCTTATTTTTCTTTTTATAATAGGCATATGTTATTTCTTTAAAGAACACAACTAGGAGCTCATGCATTGGTATATACATTTTGCAGGTAGCCCCTGCAGAGCTGGAACATTTGCTTCAGTCTCACCCGGAGATAGTTGATGCTGCTGTTATTCCGTAAGTTCAAATAAATTCCTCATGGTTTAAAAGTCACTTTTGGTCAAGGGTTCATTCATTACAAGGCCTGAAGGCCTTATGGATGTCCCCTTGCCCTTTGAATGATATAGTACTATTTTTCAATCCTTAATGTAACATAATGCCATATATAAGTGCTATTTTTTTCTTGTCGTAGAACTAATGTGGCATCAACTATAAGTTCTTAGGTTGCCTTTGGAAACTTTGATTTGGATTTTAAATTAAAAAACTTGAAATCAAGGGATTTCAAATCCATTGATTTTAGGAGTTATTTCAAATCCAAGCATTTTAAAGGTTTAAAATCCTAGGCGAATTAGTCAAATCCAAATCCTTGACATTTTTTAAACTTCCCAAACAAGTTATTTGGATTTTAATCACTCAAATCCAAATCCAAATCCAAATGCCCAAATTATGTCATCCAAACACGCCATAACTATTGTTAAAATTGTGCATCTTATTTGATTATTAAAAATTTATAAAATAAATTGGCAGATACCCTGATGAAGAAGCTGGTCAAGTGCCAATGGCTTTTGTGGTAAGACAACCTCGATGCTCCCTCGGCGAAGAAGAAATAATTGATTTTGTCGCAAAACAGGTACTTCAAGTTCTCTAAGCTGTAGTAATTAACATAAAAGTTGAATTGGTAAAATGCTCAATATTTTGTTTGTCAAAATGAACCATCTACAGGTTGCGCCATACAAGAAAATAAGACGTGTAACGTTTGTGAATTCCTTACCCAAGAGTGCAGCTGGAAAATTATTGAGAAAGGATTTGAGGAAGATTGTTTCTGATAACTCTTCTTCTCGGTTATGATTTCTTGTTGGGGCAATATACAATAAATAACAAGAAACTCACCCATCATATCAGATGATCATTACTCAATTTAGATTGTTGGAATTCAAAGTTTTATGAGAAATTATAGCATAGTACTAAGACATTGTGTGCATTTACACACAGCTCAAAACGATTGAAATAACGACTTAAAATCACGTTTTCAATTATATTTTGGCAGTGTGTAAATGCACACGTGTGCAACATAATTTTCCCTTAGTACATACCGCGCTTTTCTCATATGGTTTTCAAATGTATGAAAATAACCAAGATTTTTAGACCCGGATCGGACCGGGAGGTCGGATTGTGAAAATCGAGAACCGGGATGAAAACCGGTTTTTTAAGCATAAAGAACCGAATTTTTTGTTAATTTTGTGAACTCCTAAAACCGGAGTTGGACTGCACAAACCGATGGCAAGAATCGTGAACTCCTTAGCATTTTTTTTTTATTTTTATAAAAACAACTTAATACAATTTTATTCTACTTAATTAAATTATTCATCTCTTACAAGGAATAAAAAAAAAATTATATTTAAAATCCTTTAAAGATATTCAACTTTACTTCAAAAATTAATCATAAATTTTAATATTTTTATGGTTATTATTTTATTTTATTAAATTTCTTATTTAATTATTAAATATATGCTTGAAAATCATTATATTGTCAATTTTGCTAGTTTTATAAATTTAATATTTATATTTGGGCTTTAATTAATTATTAAATTAATTATGACGTCATTACGGTTCGACATCGGTTCGACTTCGGTTTGACCTCAAAAATCTTGAATTTCTTCATTTTACGGTTCAATGAACGGTCCAAGTCTGAAAACCTTGAAAATAACTGTGTTTTTTTAAATTGAAGGTACAATTCACATAATTCACTAAAGATGTTATTTACAACTACTAAAATACGTATTTTACGGAAAAAAATTTTGAACAACAATTTTCATTGTTGCCGTCAAAGAGATTTATGGACATTATGGACCATTTTCTATTATAATCATCGAATGTTTTAAGTATTTTCTGACTATATATGTACCACTTAAAAGAAATTACGAGGAATATTTAAATTTAAAGAATAAGAAAATGAAGAGTACGATGTATGATGTATTTAAAAATAGAAAGTTAAAATAGAAAAAAAAATGATCTTTTACTTGAAAATTTGGCTAAAGCTTGCAAAAATGGATATTCTGGAATGCTCTAAGACTAAAGAGCATTAGCATTATCTTTTCAAACCATTCTTATTTTTAGCCAAACTAGTGTGGGTTGCATGTGCAAGGCACGTGCTGACCCTTTAGTGAGAAAATTTATATATATTTTTTTTGTTGAAGAAGTATGAAGTCATGTACTTAAATTTAAAATAGCTATTTGAATATCTATGTACTATGACAATTTCTTAGAACTTATTTGCTAAATGTAATATCTACTCACCAAAAAATGCTACAAAGAATGATAATGAATGTCATCATCTTTCTAAAATATTTAAATTTTTACAATGAATAATAATAATTGTAAGGACTGGATTTTGGTCCTAAGCCCAAAAGTTAAAAGGATCTAGGCTCAAAGAGCTCAATACAATGAATTTGTAGAGAGTGGGTTGGAAAACTAGATTCTAATGAGTTGGGTAGCAATTATAGTAAATCCAAATGACAATAAAGTGAAAATAGACTGGTTGTATCTAATGAAAATCATCATCGACACAGTCCGAGGAGATCAGTTCTTGTATATAATTCTTGAAGTTGATTACAAGTACGGTTCTTATTGCTATAGTAATTATCTCTTAATTCTCTGATCCCCCATCTTTAGGGTCTTCTCTCTATTTTATACTATATTCCTCATTTCATCTCCACGCTTCACGTGTAGAGTAGATTGCTGGTGTTGATTCTTGTCCCATTAGCACTTTCCTGAAGTCTCTGGTAGTAGTTGTAAGGCTGAAAGTTACTGTTCAAGTATCACTTCCTCATTAATGTAGCCAGAGAGTTAGCTGCAGAGTATTCAATGTAGTGGTAGCAGCTTTCCCTTAGATATTTCATAGCCTCCCTCTGCCTTGTTCTTTCTTGATACTTATCCTCATTAATGGAGTTGTCCGGAACGTTGCTCTTGATGGCAGACCGCACCTTCTGACCTCGGTTTTGCTCAGCCGAGGAAGCATTCCTCCTCAGACCACTCTTTTGGACCCTCACGACCATACCTCACCTTTTCATTCATTAACATGGACTCTTCTAACAGTGTTTCATTATCCTCGGACTACTTAATGTCCTCGGATTGAGCCCCTGGCCCAACATATACATAGATACACACTACTAGGCCTACCACCCCTACACCTTTATTTTTAGCTATGGTGGGTCTTAGTTTGATATTTTATTATTTTATTTTAGAGTAATATTACGTCCACAATATTTTCATAATAAATTTTAGGTGGTAAATTGCCACTGGTTTTAAATTGGGCTAACCACTTTTAACCGTGCATTTAAAAATAAAAATAAAAAGCCAACTGAAGAAAATTGTGCCTAAAACAATGAATTTTGGCTTACTAAATTTGACTAAACAAAAAAAAAAAAGCCTACGAACACAACAAAATGTCACACAAAAAAGAAGTTTAGGAATATAACAAAACGTCACAACATTTTCGTAATATTTTTTATTTCCAGCTGTGGTAGGTTCCAGTTTGATATTTTATTATTTAATTTTACGTCCACAACATTTTCACAACAAATTTTAGATAAGAAATTATTACTGGTTTTAAAATTATGCATTAAAAAAACAAACAAACAAAAAGACAATACAAGAAAATTGTGCGTGAAACGTATAGTGAATTTTGGCTTACCCAATTTGACTATATATACTAAAAAAGAAGTCTAAGAATACAACAAAATATTAAAACATTTTCACAATACTTTTATTTTTAGGATCCGAATAGATATATTTTTATTTTATTTGAGAGAAATGTTGTATCCATAACATTTTTAGAACAAATTATAAATGACAAGTTGTTATTGGTTTTAAATTGAACCCACTACTGATATCACTTTTTTTATCCTTCAAAAATACTTTGCCACATAAAATTTGTTACAAAATTATTGTGAAAAATGTTGTGGACATAGCATTTCTTTTTATTTTATTTTATTTTGATCTATAAGGAATTGAGATCTCACGATTGTGAAAATATTGTGACAAGAAGAAGATGTTATAACATTTTCATAATACATTTATTTTTAGTTGTGATTGGTCTCAGTCTCTTATTTTATTATTTTATTTTATTATTTTGACCTTTAAAAAATTGACACCTCAATAATTATGAAAATATTGTAAAATTTTGTTGTGTCAGTGTAATTGTGTATGCACATATAATATTAAAAAAACACAAGCAAAACCAGTGTATTGTGAAAAAAAAAGGGCCAATGAGCAGTGCAAATTGTCAATAATTGTGAAAATATTGTAAGAATTTGTTAAGTCAGTGTAACTGTACATACACATATAAATATTTAAAAGAAAAGACAAAAACAGTACAACCAAAACTGGCATACTGTGGTTTGTGGAAAAAAAAAAAGCCTGAAGAACAATGTTGTGAAAATGTTGCAAAAAATGTTGTAGATATAGCACTTCTTTTTTCATAATACATTTAGTTTTAGTTGTAGATGATTCTAATATGATATTTTATTTTAACCTATAAGGAATTAACATATCAACAATTGTAAAAATATTGTAACAATTTATTGTGTTAACTAACAGGCAACAACTTTATATATATAAAAAATAAAAAAATAAAATAAAAGAGGGGACAGGACGATATCACCCAAAAAAAAAAACAGAGAAAAAAAGAAAAGAAAAGAAAAGAAAGCAGCGAAAAAAAAAAAAGAAAAGAAAAAGGAAAAGAAAGCAGCAACAGTGCAGAGTTTGACACCAAAGCACTGTAGCTACAGTGCCAATTGAACAAACTAAATTGGCACTGTAGCAACTATTCAAACTAAAAAAAAAAAAAAAGATAAAGATAAAAGGGGCTTAATAAACCAAAATGTGTACCATAGGAGCATTGATGCTTTTTATATAGCTAATAGATTCAAGAGCACCGTAGTAAAAACTCCCCAGAAAAGGTCCCACATTCATCTTACCAATACTACATGTTCATTTGGGTCTACATCTTTTGCTAGTTTTTAACTTTTAGTTTTTAAGTAACATTTTTTAAAATTTTATTTTTTTTAAAATCATTTTTTCAAAGTAGAAATATACTTTAATATACTTTCAGTAAAAAGTTAAATAAGTTAATCTCAAATGCACACTACAATATTCGATAAGTAGCTTTTTGTATTTTTTTTTAATTCAAACTTTCTCATTTCTCTATTCTAACCATCTAAAAAAAAAAAAAAATCCCAAAATGGAGGTTCAACTAACAATATAGTACCATGCAATAAAATAAATATACCATTTTATTGATTAAATAATTTTGTAATTACATTTGATAGAAAATAAAAGAAATGTATTACCTTGGTCTTGGATACAATCTAAGAAAATACAGGACTTTAATTGATTCCTAATTACATTATTAAAAATAAATATTACATAAAATAAGACTTAGTCTATGAATCATTGATCTAAGATCAGAGGTTAAGTTACGGAGTGGGAAGGGTTGGGTTAGATACTCACCTTGCCCAGTTAACCAGTCTCCTAAAATACAATGACCATGGTCATGTCATGCAATTATCATCCAAACATATAATAAACAATAATCATAAACAATAATTAAGGTTTTGATCATATGAGTTCATTTTATAAACCTTAGATTGGACGATCATGTTCATAATAGTCTTCCCCTATCATCAAAAAGATAAAAAGGTTAATAATAATATCTCACAATCAAGATATTAGATCTACTTGGTCAAAATGTATAACTTGCATGCAATATTGATTTTGGATTTGTCACTTAAACTTTTGAGGAGTGTACATGCTCAAACTTTTGGTTAACTATTTTTTATGATAACACTTGTTTTTTTGGGATTAGATCTAAGTGGATTATAATTTATTATAAAGTTGATGTATAGACTATAGATTTACGTTATAATAGCATATTCATCACATAATTCCAAATGTTTCATGCATCACGTTTCCACATGATAGATTAAAATTGTGCAAATTGTAGGTTGTGAATAAAACTGTGCGCATATTTTTGTGAAAATTTTAGGTTGTGTACAAAATATTTTGTGTACAATATTTCTATGCAAAATTATAGAGAAATTGTTTTTATTTTGTTTTATTTTTTTCTCTCTTTCTTTTCTTTTTTTAATTCGAAGGATTGATTGTTTGTGTATAGTTTCAGATGAACAACGCTGATTTTTAGAATTTGGGTCTTTTGTGGATATATATTAATTTTGTTGAGAATGAGATTTTTTTGTTGTTGAGGAAATGAGGGATTGTTTTATTATCGGTCATTGTATTTAAGTAAAGGTGATAATTGTATTAGGCATATGTTTGGAACAAGGCTATTTTTGTGTTATGTTATATTATATCTTTAAACAAATTATTAATTTCATAATATAAAATACATTTTTCAATGACATAACCAAATTTTATTTTACATAATTACTTTCAATTAGTAAAAATGTTAGCATAATAGCAAACATTATTTTTAAGAACTAAACATTTTGTCATAATGCATCATACTAGAATGCATTCCACTAAAATATATCCTCACAAATGCAATAAAAGAAATAAAGAAGAAGAATATATTCTCCTAATAGAATTTCCAAAGCTACGTAGAAAGTAGAATTACCGAACACAACATTTTAGTCTAGACTAAAATTTAAGTCCTACAAAAAATTAAGATTATATATCTTATACGTACATGTTCATATTTAAGAAATAAAATCGTAATTTTAAAATTAATTTTTTCAATTTCATTTGAAATGAAAAAAAATAAAATATCATATAGAATTTTGTAATTTAAATATATAACACTTCTTGTTATTTTAACGAAGGCGTTTTAATTTGATTTTTTTTTATTGTAATTATTAAATTATCAAAAGAAAAAAAAAGGAAAAAAAAAATCGTATTACATATACAATAAGAGAGGCGAATTATTTGAATATAAAGAGAAAAGAAAAGCAGAAATGCCTGCTCATATGGGCCAAGCATCTATATCTGTTTGCCTCTCAAATGGAAGACATAGGTGATATTAATCATCATCAATCACATGCTCTACATTATCCTTATTATCTCCATTTCCATATTTTCATTACAAGACTAAGATCAATACCTACACACAAGAACTCCTAGACCTTTCACATGGACCAAGCAGCGAAGCCTCATCATCTCATCGATCCAAAGAGCGGTTTCAACAGAGAAACAAACACTTTCCACAGCCTCAGACCCTCAATTCATCTTCCTCCACAACACATTCCTATGTCAGCAGCTGAATACGCTTTCTCACTTCGACTACTCAACTCGCCATGGCAGCACCTTGACTCACTCGCTTTCATCAACTCCTCCACGGGTCAACGCGTCTCCTTCTCCGAGTTCACTCGCAGAACCCTAACTCTAGCCTCTTATCTCCAATCAGTTATCGGACTCTCCAAAGGCGACACCGCCTTCGTTCTCTCTCAAAATCTCGTTCAGGTTCCGATCCTCTGCTTCTCGCTGCTCTCTCTTGGTGTAGTCATCTCTCCGGCTAATCCACTCAACACCGACTCAGAGATTTCCCGCTTAATCCAACTATGCAACCCAGTGATCGCGTTTTCCACTTCATCCTCTGCTCACAAGCTTTCAAATATTACCACTCTCCGTTGTTCTTAGCTTTGGCTGCTTGAATTCCGAGACCTCCATCCTCCTTAGGCCTCACAATCTTACTCCAGCCAACAAGATGCAACTTCCTCTTCTCACTCGTGGATCCCCAAAGGAAATCCCTATTCACTTTATCAAGTTTATCACAAATATGAGAAGGGAGAGCCACCCCTTGCATAATGTGATTAGGAATGGCTGACATAACAGATTTGATTAGTACAGCCCTACTTGTGAAGGATAAAAATTTCACTTTCCAACCCGAGAGTTTATGCATGACTTTGTCCACCACAAAATTATATTGTCTACTATTTGCCCCTCTATGTCTCAAAGGAAACCCCAAGTATTTACCAATGCTTCGGGTTTCTTGAATGCCCAACAAATCACAAGCTTCTGCCCTCTCTTCTTCTTTGACATTAGGTGAAAAATATATTCGAGATTTATCCAAACTAATCTTTTGCCCTCACTCTAAGCAAAATTTAGATAGGACTTCTGAGATAGCACCACAAGCATCATTTCCCACTTTACTGAACAATATAATATCATCCGCAAACAGAAGGTGGGAAAATCCCACATTATCCCGAGATGCTTTAAGGGGTACCCAAGCTCCGTCCACGCACTTCTGTTTAATGAGATGACTTAAATATTCCATACATAGTATGAAAATGTATGGAGACAACGGATCTCCTTGTCTTATGCCCCTAGAAGGTTCAAAGGAATCAAGCATACCTCCGTTCACCAAAATAGAAATATTAGTAGATGAGATGCAGCTCATAATAATCTGAGTCAGCTTGGGAGGGAAGTGGAATGCCTGCAGCACTTTGTGTATAAAATTCCACTCTAGCCTATCATAGGCTTTCTCTAGATCCAACTTGACTGCCATGTAACCCATTTTGCCCTTCTTGCAGTCTAAGGAGTATAAGAGCTCTTGAGCAATGAGAACATTATCCATACCCCTTCTTCCAAAAATAAAAGCGGATTGTACTAGAGAAATCAGGTCAGCAAGAAGAGGTCTAATGCGAGTGACAATAATCTTTGAAATAATTTTATACACCGAGTTGCAAAGACTAATAGGCCTGTAATTATTAAGGGTCTCAGGGCTTTGGCATTTTGGGATTAAGGTCACAAGGGTTTCATTAAGATAGCTCGGTATGATTCCATTACTAAAAACCTCCTTAATTTCCTTGCAAATCGAGTTCTTCACATCTGCCCAAAAATGTTGAAAGAAACCCGCATGAAGACCATCCGGGCCAGGGGCTTTAAAAGCTTTAAGGGACCACAAACCATCCCTTATTTCTTCAACAGAAACTTCAGTATCAACTCTAGTGCTGTCTTCCTCAGAAAGATAGCTGCAGGCAAAATCTGAAACATCTGAAGCAATTGGGGAGGAGAGGGATTCAGTGGCATACAGTTTCTGAAACCCAGCTTTAATATGATCCTTAATCTCCAAATCATCAAGGATCCAATTCCCAACAGAATCTCTAATGCATCTTATTTTATTTCTATGACGTCTTACCACAGTAGTCACATGAAAGAAAGAAGTGTTGCGATCCCCAAAATTGGCTGCATTCAATCTTGATTTGAGTGCCCAATATTCCTCTTCCTGGAGCATGATAAGCGAGTACTCTTCAATTAATTTCCTTTCCAGGTCAATTAAGAAACCATTGGGATTTTCAGCCAGAGCTTTCTGAGCACCATTCAATCTGGCCAGAACTCTTCTCTTTCTAGTAAATAAATTTCCAAACACTTCAGAATTCCATTTTTTAGCTCTAAAAGCAAAATCTGAAATAGCTGTGTGTAGCCCTCTATTTTCTGACCATGCCTGCTGCACCACTGAAGGGAATTCCGGGTGCAGTAACCACATCGTCTGAAATCGAAATGGTTTATTGAGATGGCACACATATGGTCTACATAGCTCCAAAAGGACTGGGCAATGATCCAACCAGATTCTAGGCAGATGAGTAACAATGGCATCTGAATACATAGTTCTCCAAGTTGGGTTAGCGAAACATCTATCAATCCTTTCTAAGATAAGGTCCGTGATAGGCCTACTATTCGTCCAAGTGTACTTTGGGCCGGCAAAGCCCAAATCCAGCATATTACATACATCCAAGCACTCTTTAAATTCTAAGGCCCTATTTAGATTAACATTGTTCCCGCCAAATTTGTCATCCCCACTTAGCACCTCATTGAAATCACCCAACATGAGCCAAGGGAGATTGTGCAGCTGGCTAACAATTTTTAAATTATTCCAGAGAATTTTTCTTTCTGCTATTCTCGGGCTAGCATAAATAGCTGATATAAGCCAAGATAAATTAGAATAACACACCTTAACCGTTGCATGGATTTCCTGCTCCGTGGCTGATAGCAGGATTACCTCCATGTCTTCCGTCTTCCAAAGAATCCAGAGACCTCCAGCATACTCGACTGTATCAGTAACAATGCTCCCATCAAAAGGCAGGTCTTCTATAATTTTTGCCGCCCTATCACCCCCCACCCTCGTCTCCGTTACTACCATAATTGATAGTTGATGATTGATAGCCATTTCAAATATCCTTCTTTTGAAATCTGCATTCAACGCTCCTCTACAATTCCACAGCAATATATTCATTTTCCAAACTCAAATGTTTTTGCATCTATTTTGATCATCCTACTTTGTGGATTTGATGTCGATATTCTACTTTTTGCATCTATTTTAATGATCCACTTGATGTCGTTATCCTACTTTTTGCTCCTATTTTAATCATCCCACATAGATTAAGTTCAAGCTTAACTATGTGTATATAAATACTTCAATTGGCCTGTAAGGGGAGGGCATCTAAGAGCTTATAAACACATGGTTAAACTTATACTTAATTCATGTGAGACACTAGGATCATAATATACCACCACGCTTCGCAGCCGATGTCCACAACGGCTCACTCTAGCGACATTGGCCTGATGGACATCTTGATTTGATTTCTTTGATCATTTGGCTCTCGTAGACAAAGAAAATGTCATCCAAAATAGAGTTTGTTAACAATGAAGAAGCACCTGAGGTTTTTTTTCTTTCTTTCTCCCACTCACACACACACTTCTCTGGATGAAACATGTAAGCATCTAGTGCTGGGTGCTTTTGAATTTGATATTTTAAGAAAGAGTGAGGTTGGGTTCTGAGTTTTTGACAAAAGAGCATTTTCTTTTTCTATTTGTGATTTTTTTAGTTTTACTTTCTTAAATTTTGAATTGTTGATATGCATATAAATGACTATAATTTTTTTTTATTGCGTTATTCTTTACACTTTTCAGCTTTAATTAGCTTTGGAGTATAAAAACTATCTCTTTGTTTCTTAATATTATGAATAGAAAATTAGAAATACGTACTTCAAAGGCTCTAAGAAACTATCTTTGAAACTTATTAGAGCTTTTTATGCGCTCTATAGAGCGCTTAAAAAGCTCTAATAAGTTTCAAAGGCTTTTTATGCTTTCTTGTTTTCAGTTTTATTTGCTAGCAACCGAGTTTCATGATCAATATTAATGTACTGTGCTATGCAGTTGTTATTTAATTTAAGAAAATGACACAGACCAAAGGATAAAATGCATTTGATACCCTTTAAAGTTTAGGATCTTTGTTTTTTTGTTTTTTATTTTTATTTTTTATTTATTAATAAGAATTTAGGGTCATTTCTTAACCAATCTCTTGGTTTTCAAACCTTATTTTTTACACCTTCATTTGTTACCACGATGTCAATATGTCCATAAATTAACCCCTTTGAATCAAACAATGCCCAAATCAAAGACACATTCTTCTAAGTTTACCAATTGACACTCACAAGTCACAATATGGTTTTAAATTGAACCGGCTAACTCAACTAGGAATCGATCCCTAAACCATCAGTACATACGCCAACACCAATAAAATTTGGGAATTGGATCCTTTTCCGATTCTTTGACCATTCCAATATTTACAACCATCACAGTCACTAACAAAACACTCACATGCCTAAACTCGTTTTCAAAGCCTGAATTCAAACACATGTACAAGAACCAATTTCATATTTGTTGAAGGGAAACTACAATTACTAACTATGTCCATAGGCTGCATTTTTTAAAGAAGTTTTTAAGAGCCCTTATAATTTAACAGGTATTATCTGTTTTCTTTTACAAGGAGAATGAAGGTTTGGATTCACTCTCCTTCGTTATTGGAACTATCAAATTATCAAAAAGAAATGGACAGAATTTCTCTCCAAACTCCCCTTATATCTTTTTATTAAATGTGAATTTTAACAAATCCACCATTAGATTGCATTTTATTATTATATTCTTCATGCTTGCAAAATTTCAAGAAGATTAAAGATCAATAACTATGTCATGATCAATCAAATGTTTAAATTTCAAGTTTTTATAGTCTTAAATTATATATAATATATATATATATATGTGTGTATGTTTATAAATCGAATAGTAATTTATGAACTTTGATTTGTATTTTAAAAATATAAAAAACATACAATTTAACAGTTTGACTTTTAAAACATATAATCATGTTAATTTTGTAATGAAAGTTAAAAGGAATTTTTTCCGAATTAATTTGGAAAGAAAATGTCACCAAAAAATTCAGTTAAAGTTGAGCTTGTTGCCATGTTATCCACGTGTATTCTTTTATAGTAAATTGAGACTTTGCCATTTGGGCATATTATTTTTTTATTTTTTATTTTATGGAAATTTGGGCATATTACTGACGAGGATGATGCTTTGAAAGAGATTTTGTGGGGAACTTTTGTTGATTAGTAACTGAAAATATTGTTTTTCCACTAAACTTATTTTGGTAATACGTTTTTAGATTCATTTACTGATTTAGAAAGGTTTTATTCTTTCTATCATTAGAGTCCACCTAACTTGAATGGCCAAGTTTCGGAAGCAAGTTCTTCTACTGTTGAAGTTATAGTACCCAGAAACGGACTGAATGAGGAAGTCATAAGAGCTGTGGAGGCTTCTCAAGTAAACTTAGATGCAAATACACTACAATTGGTTATCTGCCCAGCTCCCATTGATGCTGTGAATCAAGAACAATTGGTACTGCATACTGACATAGTAGGTACAGGGTACAGGAGATGCGGCACAAGCACAACCAAGGATTCGTTCTCTTAACTGGTTTTTACTTTCGGTAGTGTTCAATGTTGCTTTCTTGGCTTGTTTGATTCTCCTACTGGACAAGAAAGTTTTCAACAATATTGCACCTGCATTCATGGCCTATAAGAAGAAATTGGCTTTCTTTCAATTTGGCTTCATCATTACAGGAAGTGCAATATGCTATTTGTTGTCTGCAATCTTGATATCTGTCCTAAACAAAGCAACGGGGCGGTGGGTAGGTTTCTTGGTCAATGCGGCATATGTGCTTGCTCATGAAGCTGTGTCATAGGACAAAGGATATAATTTTGGCACCCTTGGTGTTTAGTTTCCATGGTTGTTCCTTTATCTGTTTCATGAAATTTATGACTCCACAAGATAATAAGATACAGTTGATTAAGGTGTGCACTATGGAGTTTGCTCGCTCTGCACTACGCTTCTCTTTTCATAGTAAATGGATGAGCGCTGGCTTCTTCCTTTTCACAGCTTTTATTGGATTCCTTGCCATGGTGAGTGGTTTCAATTCTATCCCTCTTTTTCTTCTTTTTATTTATGTTGCGTGGCTTATGGTTTTGTTTATTCTTTTATTCTTTTTCTTTTTTTACTTCTTTGTGAAATTAAAGTATGAAATCATTATTTTTTCGCAAGGTGAATTTTGATCTGATGAAGAACATACCTGATGCTGCGGGTGAAGTGGCTGACAATATCGCCGTCATAGTGTGAAAGAAAAGAGTGGTTTGTGTTTCTTTGTTTCATAAATATAATAGTTGTTTTTCTGGGCTTGTACTACTCTGTAAAATAGTTTGTGTAGTAAAGGCAGCCCATTCTGTTTTATAGTTGACATTACCACAAAGAACATTACCCCTTCCAATTACAAAGGAAGATCTTGAACAGGCTTTTGTTAGGTTGGGATTGCTTGTGTGAAAGATTTTGTTCGTTAGGCTACCGATTGATATGAATGGTTGAAATTCCAAGAAACCATTTTCTGCTGTGAACCTTCATTTAAAAAATCTTATTTTACCAAATAAGAAATAATTAAAATTAAATTATGTAGAAATAAAACCATATTTAACTTTCACTTGACCACAACTCTAATGTGGTTGACTATAAACGGTAAATAATCACTTTTATATAAATTCATCATTTTTTTTACGCCACTCATAGTCGATTATATCAAAATTGTGGCAAGAAATCTGTCACAAAAATTGTGTTTATAAACTTTCTCTTTTATCTTTTAATGTATGAAAAACTAAATTTCAAAGTGTATGAAGTATGAACCCTTTTTTTTTTGGTGTATGAACACTCAATATTTGTTTGCCAAACATTTTAAATTTTTTCTTTTTGCCTTTTGTCTTTAATTTTTTTTAAAAATAAATTTAACAAAACAATTTTTTTTGAAAATATCCTAACTTTTAGTTTTCTGTCACACATTTAACATAAAACTACTAAAAACTATATCTTTTCATAAACCCTAAACCCTAGAAGCTTCCACAAAGCATGGGGTACCCAAACAAACACTTATTCCACTACATTCCCCATAATAGACATTTGCACAACATTTGAGTTGATATTTGGGGTGTTATTACTTTGTTTATTGAAAAAGCTATTAGCAAGTCCATAAATCAATGAGGCCTCCTTTAAATTAGGCCCACAAGTTGCACAAATGGATAGACTTTACTTAATAAAACCCCTGGCAGTGTTACCTATAGGGGCTTAAACTCCACTCGGACTTTGAGTCCTTAGTTTGGCATTATGAATCTACAACATCTGGTATTTACCTATGATGGGCTTTAAACAAATTAATAGAATTGCCCTAACAAATGCTATGGATCCATTATGTCCATAGTAAGATGACATAATGGGCCTCTCGAGCTTGTGAGTGCCCTTTTGAAAAAGGAGGAGATGGAGACCCTATTAATCTTACCCACACATAGACAACCCTTCAACGGTGTACAACCTCAACCTTTCTCCAACGGATATAGAGTTAAATATCATTGCATTCTAAGTTCCAATATCTAGCACACAATCTTTCCTTTGTATGCTCAAAAATCTCAATGGCATCATCAATTCGACCAGCCGTCCCTAAACCCTTGATAAGGTAATTGAAAGTCAAGCAATCAAGACTAAACCCATCCACCAACATTGCTTTTCAAAACACTCTCAACTTCACTAACCCTACCTAATTTTGACCACCCACCAATAACAATATTATATGTTCATTTGGGAACAGCTTCTTTAGCATTTTGTTGAAAGTGTGCTAAAGTATACTTATACCTTGAAAATTTTGAAAAAGTGAAAAAAAGGGGAAAAAGTGTGGTTTCAAAAAACTGTACATAAAAACTAAAACCTAAAACCTAAAAGTTGAAGCTAAAGTCTAGTGTCATAACATCAAATGGTATCTTCCCTTTAACTGAATTCAAAAAGGAATTTGCAACACTGACATGGGAACGCTGACACATACATTGTAAAAGCACATTCAAACACTCTATATCACATTTCATCCCAAACTCTTCTACATTTCCAAACATTTGTATTGCCTTCGACACTTGATGAGCCCTAACAAAACTGTCCAATACAATTGAAAGAGTCTCTAAATCAAGGCTCACGCCTTCTGTCCTGATGTCATGCAATATTTCCATCACAAACTTAAAGAATTCTCTTCTTCCTAATGCTTTAGTAATCACACTGTAACTATTAATGTCCTTAGTTATCGTCGAGTTCTTAATCGCCCAATTGAAAAACATGACCATTGCTTCACCACCTAAATTCCCTTTGTTCACTACATCGGCAACAACATCAAGACTCAATTCAACACCAACATTCGTTGAAGCTTGCTCGATTGCAGTTTTACCCTTCAGTTTTTGAAGGAAAAACCCTTGTAATTTCTCTTTAGGCAATAAAAACCCATCAACTGCTCTAAATTTAGCTACTTGTTTGATGGGATTTTCAAAATATCTAAATAGGTTTGGTGCTGAAGAGCTACGAGGGGTTGGCAAAAGGTGAGAAAGCTGGTCAAGAACAAAACGTTCCTTGGGATTTATTTTGTTCTTGATGTGAATCATTGATGGCTGGTCATCTAGAGTTGAAAATGGAAATGGCAAAAATGAAGTTGGTGAAGAGAGATAGTGGGAATGGTACCTAGTTCTATTGAAGTGCTCAAGAAACCCGATAAATCGTCAGGATTGAAATGCTATGAAAAGTCCTTCGAAAGCTATGACAGTCCAAGAACAAGGGAGGCATATGTTATGAAGAAAAAATGCACAAAATTTTGCAATTTAGAGCCCGTTTGGTCATGGAGTTCAAAAATTGTTGTTTAAAATGATGTGAAAACTGTGGTTTAAAAAGTGTTGTTGAAAAACGTGTTTTTAGTGTTTATAAAACAAAAAAATGTGTTTGGTATCATGGTTTAAATAACATGCTTCAGTGTTCAAAAAACATAAAAATGTGTTTGATATGTGTGTGTTTGATTTTAAAAAAAGCTGACACCTGTACGAAATATCAATTTTTTAATTCAGGAGAGAGAATACATCTTATATTCCCATTGCTCCTCTGTGTTTGTTCCTTCTTTTTCCCTTCTCTTCTCTGAGAGCAAAAAACGAAACCCACGCTTCTCATCTCCATTGACGCAGCCCCTTGATCCACAGCTGGGCTTCACGTTCCTTGGATCTCCTCTCCACCTTCAGCACTCCAAGACCAAGCAACAAATCGAGCTTTTGTCGTCGTCGACCCATCACTCCAAGATCCAGGTTTGAATCTCACTTTCACCTTGCTTGGCAATGTGATGTTGCCTGAAGAGAAACACACACGATACTCTCTTTGATGGACAGAAACTAAACTGTTAGTTCCTAGGTAGTAAACCTCGAATCCACGAGGGGTTCCTTGAATCCACCAGAGAACACAATAGACACAAGTCTGAATTTTTATTGATAATAAACTATGAAAAACGTTTACAGACTTAGGGGCCTATTTAAGGGCTCCTTAAAACTTGACAGACAAGAAAATATAATCTAAAATAACTCCTAATTGATACCTAACCATAACATGAATCAAATTTGACCTAAAAAACATTAAATGCACCTAAAAACAAGGAAATAAATCACCTAAACCTAAAATAACGTTTTTTTTTTTACATAAAAATACCAAAAATAATAAATTACAATAATTTAATAGTAAATTGTGTCCTACATCAGACCCCTTCACTTGAAACAAACTCGTCCTCGAGTTCATCTTTGAAATCTAAAATCTCCCATGCCAAGAGAACAAATACTTTGAATACTTCATCTTCTTTGTCTTCTTGCCAAACTTGAACTTCTTCTCCCTTGATCTTCATGTAATTGACAATATTCACCAAATAAGAGTCAATGATCAAATCAAATCTTTCCACCCCAATAAAATCAATAAACTTTGTTTCGTTGTCGTCTAATAAAATAATAGGAGTTTGAATGTTGCAATCATCTAACTTGATTTCATCGAGATCGTTGACAACTTCCTCTATAATTTCTTCTTTAATGGTCTCTACTATCTCAACCTCAAGATCTTTCTCTATAATGGGGTCTTCATTAATCTCCTCCACAATCTTGATTTCAACTTCTTCTTCTATAACAAGGCCTTCATTAATTTCCTCTGAAATCTCTATATTCTCTTCTTTGACTTCTCCATATTCTTCAAGAACGATATTTTCTTTAACATGTAATTCTTCCTTTAACAGTGGAATATTTGGCTCTTCAAAATAATTCAAGTATGAACTTCTTGGCCAATAATAATCTTGTATTGTATACGATAGGATTTCTTCACAATCCAAAGGATAAAATTTGATAGCAAGCATATATTTCATCCTTGGCCATGATCGAATTTTGTCTTTACCTTGTTGGATTCTATCAAATTGTACTCGTTCCCACCAACATAAGGCATACTTACTAAGTTTATACAAAGCAAGTCCAACTTTTCTCTCATAACAAATATTCTCATAGTCAAATAAATCCTCCGGATCAAGTAACCAATCAAGAAAATCTTCTTTTAAAAAATAACCATTAAAACTTGCAATTCTCTTATAAGGTCTATATGAAATTTGCTTACCAATAGGTTGCCCGTGAGTTATGTCTTCGCTGCAGTCATCCCTATTGTTTCCATTCTTCAACGGCGCCATCCTAGCATAGATATTTGTGAGTGCTTGTTGTACGTCACGTAATACTCGCTAAGTTATTCGTCGTTGTTGTGGTGGTGGTTACCGTCTCGCCGGTTAGCAATCAGACTAGGGTAAGTCAAGGCTCTGATATCAACTGATGTCATGGAAGCCTAAAGAAAGCACACACGATGCTCTCTTGATGGAACATAAATTAAACTATTAGTTCCTGGTAGTAAATCTCGAATCCATGAGGGGTTTCCTTGAATCCACAAGGAGAATAAAACTGGAATCCACCAGAAGAAAATTTGACAAAACATCTGTGTTTATTGATAATATTCTATGAAAAACGTTTACAGACTTAGGGGCCTATTTAAGGGCTCCTTAAAACTTGACAGACAAGAAAATATAATCTAAAATAACTCCTAATTGATACCTAGCCATAACAGGAATCAAATTTGACCTAAAAAGCATTAAATGCACCTAAAAACAAGGAAATAAATCACCTAAACCTAAAATAACGTTTTTTTACATAAAAATACCAAAAATAATAAATTACAATAATTAAATAGTAAATTGTGTCCTACATCACAATGGGTTTTGGTTTAGAGACTGAACTGTTCCTTCTTCACTCACAGATTCCAAAAGTTGTGTTGAGTAGCGAGAGGGGTGAGATTAATGGTGCTGGGTTAAGCTCTGACTGTGTGGGTGAGATGAGATCTTGGTAGGTGCAAATGGATTCGGCGTGAAGAGGGAGAGAGGAGACAATACACAGAGATGTCTGACCAGGTGGGCCCATACAGTGTTCAAAATAATTACCCAATTGCCATTGAACACTAGTGTTTGTTGTTTTAAAACAGGCCGGAGGTGATTTCAAAACCATCATTTTGAAAATGGGTTTTTGAATAATGTTTTCCAAACAACCCTGAACACAAATGGATGACCAAACGCGTTTTTTTTTTTTTTTTTGGACACTAGTGTTCAGTGTTTAAACATTGAACACTAGTGTTTAAAATGGATGACCAAACGGGCTCTTATTATTTGGGAGCTTTGCTTACCTTTTTCCTCCAAAATATTAAGCTAAAATGCAATTTTTTTTTTCTTTTTTCTGATTCTGACTTTGCTTTAGTTCATTTCAGTCATCTAAATTTTAAATTTATTCTATTTACCATGGCTTTTTAGTGGAGTTATGGTGTGTCTTTGTGTTAGAACTCTCTTCCCTCTCCCTTGTGTGTGTGTTTGTTTCTCACAAAATTTTTTTTTTTTCAAATTTATTCAATAAAGCTACTTTCATCAACTTTTTGTTAATGTTGAGGTTAATTGTCTAAATTTTTACTTTTTTTCTTCAATTTTTTTTTTTTAATTTAAAAAAGTCAAACAATGATTGAAAAATATTTTCCAATTCTTTTTTAAAAAAATTTAACATAAATTGACTGAGAGTAAGAGAGTCATTGATTGAATAAACTTGAAACTTAGATGTGTGAAGTGAACGAAAGCAAAGTTATAGAACTGAAATGAATTATGTTAAAACTTAGAAGAAGGATTTTGCATTTTAGCCAAAATATTATTTAGGAGCTTTAAAATATTGTGCATTGGGCTTCATACCAAATTTTTTTATATTCTTTTGAACAAGTCCTCATGTGCGAAGAAGGTTGTATTGTCTTTACAGCGTGTTTGGTTCAATGGAAAATACTTTTCAACTATAGTGTGGGTAGTGGAAAATAGTTTAGTGGGGGGTGGTGATTGGGTGGCAGACAATGAGGGGTGGAGGTAGAGGTTCTGTTAATAAGTTTTGGGTGATGTGGAAAATGGTTTACAAAAAATGTAAGTGTAAACCAATTTTCATCAATAGTGTCTTTATTTTACGGATAAGTGGAAAACAATTTTTGGTTAACCAATATTTAATTTTCATCACCCCAAACATTCGTAAATGGAGAAAATATTTTTCGAATATTAATTTCCGTCAAACCAAACCTTGCTCATTAGTGTTGGGCTTGTCAATGGCTTTTGATTTTCCCTCCTTGGTCCTACAATCTCCAAATGGGCTTTTCAACCGTTTTTCTGTTTTTCTTTTTTTGTATTTTTTTAAAATTTAATTGAATTGCATAAAGGCATGATAATTAAGTAGAGAAAGCTTAGGGACACAAATATTTTCACAATACTTTTATTTTTAGTTGTGGTGGATTTTTTTTTTTTTTTTGAGAAAAAAGCTGTGGTGGATCTTAGTATAATATTTTATTTTATTTTGATGTATGATGGACTAACACCTTAACTATCATAAAAATATTGTGACATTTTATTGTGGCCATAAAATAACTCTAATAAGTAACATTTTTACAACGAAAAAATATATGAAATAAAAATCAATTTATTTCGTACGATGTCAAATATCAACCTTATAGTTTGACAGTGTCAATTTGATACTTGCACTTTTGAATTGAAAAATTAACTCGTTTGATTCTAAATTGATAACAAATCATATATTTTTCTTAATATTTTCCATTAAAGATTAATGGATCTATCAAGTGATATGTACATGGTTTTACTTTTACCACAATCACCTGAGCCATATTGATAAGGGATGAATGAGAGTTAATGTGTTTATAACTACCTTTTCAGTTTGGCTTAGTAGTTTTGTTTTTCCCTTAAATATAGAAAAGTTTGGCTTCGCAGTTGACACTAGAAACAAGCATTATTAATTCTAGTTGCTGGATGGTTCTATACGTACTAATAAAACAAACTTAGGGCATGTTTGGTAATGTTGTTCTAGTAACGTTGTTTAAGTTTTTTGAAAATACGTGTGGGTGAAAAAGTATTGTGGAAATACGTGTTGTGTTGTTTAAACAATAAAAACTGTTGTTTAAATACCCCTACCAATTTCAAACACCCCCTTAATTCTTTCGAATTCTTCTATTATCAATAAAAGGGATATAACAAATATTAATTCAACAGTTCTTATCCAATGAGTTCGATGGTTATATACGAATTAGTAGTTTTTTATTCTTTTGGGTTCTGGCCATCGTTAAACTTTGTGCCTCAAATGTGCCAAGTTTACGCACAAAGTAGGATTGATGTGATTATCCTTCCTCAAATATTACTTTGTCTTAAATTACCGATTCTCCCAAAATGTTAAACTATTAAAATATGAAAAATTTAATCATTTAACTATATACTTCTAACAGTGCTAAATATATAATGCTCTGTGCACTTGATGTTGCAATCCTTCTTTCATAAACTGATTTTAAAAAGTGAGTTCTACTTATATTCCCATAAATTTGTATCATTTGCAAATGGCTTACTTACACAATTGAGGTTGCTTTCAATCATTTTTGACAAACTACTAGGAAAATGTTCACCTACACGATTGACGTATCCATTATTTTAGACAAACTCTAGTGAATTGACGTATATCCATTATTTTCTGACGTTTTCTCTTAGGGATTTTTGATAAACTACTAGGAAAAGCATACACAAACTTCTAGTCAATTGACGCGTGTTATGGGGTATTTTTGGTCATTATTTTAGGTTTTTTGGTTATTTTGATCATTCTTTTTTTTTTTAATGTTTTAGGGTAATTTCAGAAATTTTTTTAGGTTTTAGGGTCATTCGGTCATTTTTTTTTTGTTCTAAAGGTATTTTGATAATTTTTTAGGTTCTAAGGGTATTCTGGTAATTGTTGAGGGTTTCGGAGGTATTTTGGTCATTTTCAAGTTTAATGAGGTATTTTGGTCATTTTATAAGTTTCAATGGTATTTCAAATTTTTTTTAAGGTTTCAGAGTCATTTTGGTAATTTTTAAGGTTTTATGGGTATTTTGGTAATTTTTTAGGTTTAAGTTGCATTACGGTCGGTTTTAGGTTCTAAGGGCATTATTGTCACTTTTTAAGTTACAAGGTCATTTTAGTCATTTTTTAGATTTCATTGTCATTTAGGTAATTTTTTTTAGTATTTAAGGGTATTTCGATTATTTTTTAGGTTTAGAAGGTATTTCAATCATTTTTTAGATTTTAGGGTCATTTTGATAATTTTTTAGGTTTTAAGGATATCCCAATAATTTTTGAGAGTTTCAAGGTTATTTTGGTAATTTTTAATTGTTAGAATGCATTTTGGTAATTTTAGTATATTTAAGGGTATTTCGGAATTTTAGAGACTTTAGGAGTATTTTTGTTATATATATTCGTTGATTATTAGGTAATTCAGTGCGATTAGGTTGGGTTGGCTACGCCCATATGTAATGTTGGTACGGCTTAATGTGATGATGGAACTGTCAAATGTGAGTAAAAAAAAAGAGTACCATTGAATGTGACAAAAATACGGTCATATGTAATATTGGTACTGCCCAATGTGACGATGGAATAATCAAATATGAGAAAAAAAAAATTAGGGTACCACTGAATGTAACAAAAGTACGGTCAGAAGTGATGTTAGTACTACACAATGTGAGGATAGAACCATCAAATGTGAGAAAAAAATAAAAGAACCACTGAATGTGACAAGAGAACTGTCACATGTGATGTTGAAACTGCACAATGTGAGGATGAAACTGTCAAATGTGAGAAAAAAAAATAAGGAAATCACCGAATGTGACAAAAGAACTGTCACATGTGATGTTGGAACTGCACAATGTGAGAATGGAATAGTCAAATGTGAGAAAAAAGTAAGAGAACCACCGAATGTGATAAAAGAACTGTCACATATGATGTTGGAACTGCACAATGTGAGAATGAAACCGTCAAATATGAGAAAAAAGTAAGAGAACCACCAAATGTGACAAAAGAATTGTCACATGTTATGTTGGAACTGCATAATGTGAGTGTGAAACCATCAAATGTGAGAAAAAAGTAAGGGAACCACCAAATGTGATAAAAGAACTATCACATGTGATGTTGGAACTGCACAATGTGATAATGAAACCGTCAAATGTGAGGAAAAAGTAAGGGAACCGCCAAATGTGACAAAAGAACTGTCACATGTGATGTTGGAACTGCACAATATAAGGATGGAATCATCAAATGTGAGAAAAAAGTAAGGGAACCGCCAAATGTGACAAAAGAACTGTCACATGTGACGTTGGAACTGCACAATATGAGAATGCAACCATCAAATGTGAGAAAAATGTAACCTGATATAGTAGGTTACCTACTAGTGGGTACCATACCCCCCTTTTTTTGAGGGGGGGTACGGTAGAATTACCCTTATTTTTAGATACTAAAGCAAGAATGATACTGGAGAACTTATCTTTAAATATAAAATTTTAAAATTGTGGTGAAAATTGCTTCTAAATAATAGACTAACTTTAAGGGGTAAAAACCTACACCCTTAAATATATCTTATATTTGATAGTTTAAAATGTTACTTCATTTAAAATTTTAAAATTTTAAAAATTGGTAAAATTTAATCTGTTCCAAAATAACTTACCAAAAGACAAAAAAGACTCCAAACAAACCATGCCTTTTGAATTTGCATCAAGTGTTACGTGTCCTCGGTTAATATATTTGCATCAACATTTTTTTTTTTTTTTTTTTTAGGGTGGTGAGTCCTTCAAGGTTGGTTTCCTATTTTTTTAAAACTTCAAGCAAAAAAAAAAGAGGTGCTACGTCCACAATATTTTTACAACATTTTCACAACAAATCACAGGTGGTTAGTTATTATTGGTTCAAATTTGAACCTAACACTAAGTTACTTTTTTGACCTAACAATAACAACCAGTAACAACTTGCCATTTAGAATTTGTTGTAAAAATGTTGTGGACATATCATTTCTCAAAAAAAAATCCCGATGTTTTAGGTATTTTAATAATATGCCAGCACTGTTTTACATTTAAATTTTTTTAATAAAATGTTTTAAGTATTTTTATTCCTAAAATTTTTCCTATTATTTAGATATTATTTAGAAGTAATTTTTTCCATGATTTTTTACTTTTATATTTAAAGAAAAGAGGAAAAAATAAAAACCCATGTTTTATAGATTTTCAACCAATTAATAACATGAAGCCTTTTTTATAAATATATTAAAAAAAAAATTATATTATGGCTAAAATATTGTGTTTACATATTTTAGTGTTAGACCATTGCAAGTCAAAAATAAGGGTGCAATATTATTTTGCAAAACTTTTATATAAGGAGGTTCTTCTATTTTTTGGGTAAGAGTTAATTTAGAGCATCTATTATACTTTGGGATTATTACATTTTTCAATAACAAAAAAAACCTAGGGGTGTGATGAAAAATTATTTCACCACACATAATACTCATCACACACTTAGGTTTTTTTTGTGATTGGAAAATGTAGTAATCCCAAAGTATAATAAATGCTCTAAATTAACCTTTACCCAAAAAATAGAAAAGCCTCTAAGCACGCGCGTAAGTGCGTGGTCAGATGCTAGTCCTTTTTATTTGTTTGAAAATAAAATATATATATATCCAAATTATAATTGATGCAAATTATTAATTTTTACCTAAAAAAAAAAAAAAAGCCTTTGAACACACGCAACGCGCGTGCTAAGAGGCTAGTAAACTATATGTACTTATCTTAAATAAATTGCATGACTCATTTAAAACATTATATAATTATAAGTACTGGTCTTTTTTATTGTCATATAATGAGTTTTTTTTTTCATATGAAAATCAAGAAGATTTTATTTAAACAGAAACGGTACAAACTACACTGAAAATCCAATTAAACTTGCTCATCTATAACTACATCAAAGAACACTTAGAGGGGCAGAGCCCAAAACAAAAGAACTAGCCAACTTGTTCCATAAAGACCAGGTTGCTAAGCAGTGGGCCACATTATTTGCTTCTCTTGGAACCCAATTAAACTGAATATTTTATGAGAAATGCGCCAGCCTAATTGTATTAGCAATTAGAATGAAAATTCTCCACGGATCCTCTCTGTTTTGCTTCTGAATAGGCTCCACACAAACTGTGGCATCACTTTCCACAATTACAGAGTAGGCATCCAGCTTCAAGGCTTGTTGAGTTGCCCAATTGATGGCTTCAACTTCGACTTGAAGTGGGATAATGGTTTCCACCCTTTTGGACATAGCAAAAACCAATGTCCCTCTCCAATCTCTCGCCACAATTGCCACGTCTGATTAAAATACTAGTTCATGGTCTCTTTAATTGTCATACAATGATTTAAGGGAAATTTTTTTTTTTTTTTTTTTTTTTGAGAAATAATTACAACATACTGCTAACCCCGCAACTCGAACCCTTTCCCCCCTAGACCCCCAAGCACTTTGTGCATGGGGAGGTGCCAATTCAGTTACAAGGCATTTTGGCTAAGGAAATTTCTTTAAACCATAGGTGGTAAACTTTTTTCTTTATAGGTTGAGGTGACAATAAATGTGGGAATTTTTGTTTTGCTTCAGCATATGGGTTTAATTAGATTTGTGTTGTAATAAATTTCTTTTAACATACGTGTTCTTGGGTTTATATGGACGCTAAAAAGAGATGCTCAACGAATTAATGTCAATGTCCATTGTTTTCTTTTCTAATTTGACGTTGACATATATACTTCTTAATTTGTTACATTTCATCTCAAAAATGGATGGGTAGAGTGGGAAAAAGACAAACAGATAACGGAAGTGACAAATTTAGATCGAGGAAAAGGAAATAAAACAGAGAAGATAGTGGGAGACGTGAGGGATTGAAGGAGATAAGATCATAAGATGCTAAAATTGACTTGGACTTCTAGAGGGATGATCAGATAAGGGTGACAAATTAAAGACATGAGTGGTTAGATGATAGATAGGATACAAGAACAATAGAGTCTTGGAAATTGGAATTCAATATTAAGGTAAATGGGAGCAGGTTGGAGAGAGAAAAAAAAATTCTAGAATACTTTGGAGGGCGATTGAAATTTTGGGATGATTATTAGTGCACATTCTGCCGTATACATAGTACATACAAGTCACATATATGACTTGTGTGTACTATATGTACACTAAAGTATGTGTAATACACTCTCAAAAAAAAAAAAAAAAAAAAAAGTATGTGTAATAGACACCATACCGAATTTTGAAGGTAATATCGAGTCGAACTTTTTTTTTTTTACTTTTTAGTCATTTGTTGGTTTGTCCTACCCGATTGGTATGCTGACCTAGAGAGAGTGTCTTATAAGGAATTGCATAGCAAGTGAAATTTGGTGGTAATGTGAGTGGAATTTTCCATTTATGGAAGGATGAATGAGGTGTTTGGGAAAGTTCTGGACCTTCTTACCCCTAAGGACAAGTTATGACTTGGGGGAGAGGAATTGATTTTCTTTCATTCCCTTCATGCCTAGGATTTGGGCAAATGTCCTCATTTTATAGCAGTATGAGATAAAAATCTACATGGTTTGTTATGAGAAGACTCTAGAGTTAAAACACTTGTATCAATTGTGAGCTCTCAGTCTCTCACATGGTAGCGGTATGGACCATACCACATTTAAGTGCGCATTTCTTAAGGTAATTAATTTAAGGGAAATATTAATGGATGCTCTAAGGATATTGATTTATGAATTATTTTTAGAAACAATTTATGGGAAAATGATAAAACAATTAATTTTTCTAACATATTTATTATATTTTCCATGAAAGTTGTGTTAAAAATTTTCTAATATAATTTATTAATAATTTTTTTTTGATAAAATAATTTATTAATAATTGTCTTAATGGCATCCGCTAACATGACCCTTAATTTAAAGCATAACACAATAAAATGGTAATGGACCAAGATCAATTAACTTTGGCCATGCCCTTAATCAAAATAGGAGGACAATTGAATGAATTTCCAATGAACCAAGGTGCGTATATTTTTTAGTTAAATTCATGGAACCAATTTAAATAAATTTAAATTTCCTTTTGAAAGTAATTGGATCCATGGAAAATCAATTAACTTCCCCAATGAATTGCAATTATAAGACACACATCTCAAGGTAATTTAAAGATTAATTTTTGGCCAAAGTTTCAGGATCACCCAGTCACAAGAATAATCATGGAAATATCTTAGAAAAGTTCAACAAGGGAAACTAAATCAAAATTTATAAAATATTGCATGTCTCCCAATAAAATAAACTTTTAATGATATCTCACTTGTCTTTAATCTAATTTTGTCATGCGAACAGTTAATTTGAAGGGAAATTCATGATCTTTAATTTAAAACTCGGTTAACCCCATAAAATTTATTGAAATCAACAAAAAAAATGGGATTTAACCATTAAATTCATAAAGTCCCTTAAATTAAAGCTCAAATTTCCATCAAAATCTAGGGCTGGACAAAATATGGAATCAATAGAGAGAGAGAGAGAGAGAGTAGTGATGGGCCAACAAAGTCAAAAATCCAACTCTTTGTGTTGCCACTATGTCCTAAACAAGTCTTGACCGTGTCCAAAAGTAATAACAAAATTATCAGACACGTAGGTAGTTATGTTCGACATGGGCACATTGTGCTTTAGCCATGTCCATGCTTTCTAATATAAAACACTTGTAATAGCCGAGTCCATAATGATGCATGTTTTCTTGAGTTGCTTGCCTTTCCTAGTTGGTGTTCGTAACATGTGGGGATTGTCGGTGTGGGTGTGTTCCAAACTCTCCTATATTAGTTTGGAGCGTGCTCTTGCTTGTGTTTATAAATGATTGTGGACCTTCCTTGATAACTTAAGAAATGAGGCCTAGAGCGAACATGAGCCTTATCTATATCATACACTGCCCCTCGCCCCACCCCGTCTCGTATCACGCGTGTGGATCTGAAATATTTTTTCTTTGGAACTTTTTTTTATATCTCCTTTTGGGGCCTTTATAGCCATTTGTAGTCATTTAGTTTGACCGTTGTGCATAGCTTCCTTTGTAAACTAATCTATTAATTTATTAAATTAATGGCTTATTAAACACATCATCAGAACGCTTCCCCAATCTGTTCATTTATTGCTTTCTCGATTAGATTACTTGTGAACAATTCTTTATCTCTTCCTCAAGTGTTGTTGCTCTTTCCTATTTATTACTCTCTTGATCTTAGATAATTTTCTTGATCAATTAAAGGAAAGACATTATTAAAAGGTTATTCTTGAACATTTGTGGGAGGAACTGTGTTCAAGACAAAGGTCGATTGTATTGTCTAATCTTGAGGGGTTATTCAGTTTGCGAACTGTTCGTACCAAATTTTACTCCTAGTGGCACAAACGGTTCTTGTTATTGATTATTTGGCTTAACTTGTTTTTGACCAAGAGTTTGTACATTTACTAAAATATTTCCAACATGGTCTAACAAGTAATATAAAGCTTGAACCAAGCCCCAATATGATCTGCAACTAGACCCACAATAGTATGTGAGATCTATGGGTCTCATATTAGGACAAAGATTGGATTTAGTTTTATGTGCATTGAACCCGATAAAATTATAACACGTGTTCACTTTTAGTTATATATCATGATCTTGACAGATTCAATACATAAGAACACTGAGACAAAGAAGTGCATAATATTAGGCAATTAGGGGGCGGGGGCGGCGGGAAGACATTGATGTGTTAACATCAATTTTTTTTTTTTTTTTTTTTTTTTTTTTTTTTTTTTTTTGAGGATGGAGATAAAACGTCAGATTCCTTAATTAAGAACATTTTCATTGATAAAAATAGCTAATACGTAGTATATTTTATTAAATAATCACCTATATCAGTGACGACACATATTGGGTGAAACAAATTAATATACAAAGAAAAAGATATATTACTATTCATTGAATTATAATAGATGGAGTGTATTATTTCACACATATGAAGGGGGGAAGCGTGTGAAAGTGAAACAAGGGTGTGAATCCATCAAAAAAAGAAGAAGAAACAAGGGTGTGAATAGTTCTTTAACGAATAGATTATAGCTTATTATATAGGAGGAACTTTGACTTGAAATCCTCATTTGAAGCTTTCAAATTTTCCTTGCATACAGAGACAGTTCATCTGATGCATTGTAACTCTCATTTCTGCATATCTTGTTGGATTCTTGAGCTTACGTCTGCAGCTTCCATCTAGTAAGACTATTTCTCTTTTTATATTGATTTAGATTCATGGATGTTCTTCATCCCAATACCATAGAAACTGATTGAAGCTTTTTTTTCTTTTTTTCCTAGATCAGCCTTGTTTGTCTTGTGATAATATGATTGTGTTTGATTTTTTATTTGACCCACTTAAAAATATGCATCAGAATTTTAATCAAGTGAATCATAAAAAACCAGAAAACATCCAACTTTTCAGAATAAGTAGCAAACTTATGTTATATCAGGCTCCACAAAAAGTGGAGCTTTGTAGCACCAACTACCAGTCTACCAGTTTCTCCACAAAAAAAAAAAAAACTACCAGTCTACCATCTTTTTAATGATCTATAGACAATTAATATGCTTTCAACTTTTGTTGTATGGGCTGTCAAATTCCTGACCTTTATTGTTTGGGGGTGTAAATTAAGACACATGTGGACTTGTTATAATTATTGAGATTGGTCCAATTCAAAATAAGCTTACCATTAATTTATTGACTTTCTCATTTTATTATGTCTTATAATATGCTCTAACCCTGTCTTTGTTTGTAATTCCTGCGACATGAACTTCTTTTTTCTTTTTCTTTTTTTAAGGTATGATTTCAAGAAGCCGAAATGCTAACTTAGAAATTTTTATCTTTTTTTTTTTCAAGTGAACTTGTTAATTTAAGGTATGCTTGAGTGTAATAAATATCATTTTGACTATTAATTTCAGCGTTAACTGGCTGTTATGTGCAGGTCTCCAAGTTGTCATAGCTTATAATGAAAATCCTCCAGAATTTTTTGAACAGTCCCATTGGCCCTAAAACAACACACTTTTGGGGCCCTGTTGTGGGCTGGGGCATTCCTATTGCAGTATGCTTCAATACTTCTACTGATGCCACACTAATGCATATATACTAACTTCAAATGTTTATTGTAGTTTCTTTATCCAAACAATTTTAGGTACTCATAGATTTTGAACTTAACTACTTTCAGATTAATATCATTGCTGATTCTGACAGGCAATGGTCGACACAAACAAACCCCCAGAGTTGATTTCTGGCAATATGACAACAGGTTTCTATAAATTTTTAAGGCTTTGGGCTAATCAAGAACGGATAAAATTCAATTTGAACTTTTACTTTTTTTAGCCTTGTAATGTGACCTTAGAACTATCACTTCTGTGGTTGTGTTGCAGTTATGTGTGTTTATTCAGCATTGTTCATGAGGTTTGCATGGATGGTACAGCCACGGAATCTCCACCTTCTTGCATTGCATGCCGCGAATGAGAGTGTACAGCTCTATCAGCTCTCACGTTGGTTGAAATTTCAAGGGTGAGCGCATCTAATTATTGACTAATTCTAAGCACACAACTCAGACTAGAATGGTTTCTGACTTTAGTTTTATCATTCGTGCTTTCAATCTAATCCCATGGTTCTGAATTCTAGTAGTAATTAGTTAAAAAGAACAATGACCGATGAGTGTTGAATTGTGCTTGGCTCATGGAAACATGAGCTGTATTGCTCAATGGTTCTGTTCATATATTGTTGCCAGATAGATAAATGGGAATAGTAATTCCATTCCAATTTCTTGTATTCCATATAATCACCATTACATGATAATTATACCAAATTTACCTTTTACCTTTTTCCTTTGTTTGGATGATCCTTTCCTCCTTAACAACATTGACACAAATAATACTCGAGGACAAATAAGTTAAGCCATGCAACAAACCAACTGCTATAATCCTATCTATAATATAAAGCAAGCAACTTGGCCTAGGAATTCATTTCTCCCTGTTTCTGCTCTCTCCTTCTCTCTTAACATCTTTTATTTTTTCCTCCTTTTATTTTAACAGGTTTCTTGGTGACAAAAGCTTGCAGCAGAAGAACGAGGAAGCTGAAACATAGTGATTCAGAGATGGTTGATTTATATTTTCTTTGTCGAATCTTTGAAACATAGTGATTCAGAGATGATTGATTTATGTTTTCCTGGGCCTAATCTTTTGTATATTATTTATCATAACTGGACGATTTGCCTCTTTTCTCAAGTGGTTTTCAGCCACAATTTATTTTATAAATAAAGTGAGGAAATATCATAAATGAACGCCATAAGTTACAATTCTATGTGTTTATATATAAAAAATAAAAATAAAAAACTGATTAGATTGCACTGTACATTCTCAATACAACAGAAACTAGAGTACGACTGCATCATTTGTGACACAAGACCAAAAAATTAATTTCGTATTTTATTTTCATTTCAAAGATCTAGACTCTAGAATCAAATCTAATTTTGGACATCTTCAATTTGACCACACAAAAATAGAAAATTCTCGAATTGGGCTTCTTTTTTTTGGGTAAAACTCTTTGGTGAATTTGAAATTAAATAAATAATTAATAGCTTCCTCATCCTTTGTCCTTCCTTTCTTCTCCCTAACTAGGAGAACTGTGTGAGAGGTTAGAAGTGTCCATTGTTCTTTTTTCTTTTTTTCTTTTTAAATATAGAATAACTGTCCATTGTTACCATGAGGGTCAGACTTGGTGGTAGTACCCTATTTCGTAGGGATTATACTTAAAAATATATATATTTGGCTAAAATAGTGCCTTCATTTGTATGAAAAGTTCGGTTTTCATCACTAAAATTTAAAAGTTCATTTTTGGTTCCTAAACTTTCAAAACTAACTATTTTATATCCTTTCATCTATGTCTAATAGTTTATATTCTATGTTGTCTAATGGAATGCTCGTGTGATATCTAACTTGGACCAAACCATTTCCTTTTTAAAAAGTTTGAACACGTGACATGAAATTATTAGCACATGTGAAGATAACATTACATTGGGACAATTACCCATTCTCAAATATGAATTCTTAGAAAGATTCTAATACTTTAATAATTTATAAGTTACCATAGATAATGAAATGGGATTATGAATTGTCTTTATTACCATCAAGGATTAATTATATTGTCTTAAAAGCATTAGTCTAGTGGTGGATTCAATTTATTAATAATAATATATGTTTGATTTGGCTTATTTTGGTTTTTTAATATATATACAATTTTTAAAATTTTCAAAATTTTCAAAATATAATTATACTTATATCTAATATATTTTCTAAACAAAATTTTTCTTTTAATAAGTTTTTATAATTTGATATTTAGGGTATAACAAAATCATTGGAAAATGATGCTTCAATCATAACTTACTACGTAAAATTTGCAGGATTCAATTGATAGCTCAAATATTAATGCTATTGTTTATGGTTTTCCCCATTTTTTACCTATTTCACAAAAAAATAAAAAATAATTTTTTTTTTTTAAAAGCCAAAATTTGCTCCATAGTCAATAGGGCTTGGGCTCCATGATACAGTGTATTTTCAGAGCCCAATAGTGCAGAGTCAGTCCGATTTAATCATCCTTGAATATCTGAAGATCTAACGGCATCAAGTCCTCCCAAGAGAGACAGAGAATTGCACTGGATCAGAGCTCAACTCACTCTCTCTTTCTTTGCCAAACCCTACTCTCTCTCTCTCTCTTCAGGGTTTTACAGGTCGAAAATTTTTCCTTTCGATTTTATATATTTTGCTTTGAATTAACAAGCTTTTAACTTTTCAATTTACTTAGTCTTAAACTTGAATTGAATTTTCAGGGTTGAATGATTTACCTGTGAAGAAGGAGATTCAAAGAAAAGAAAAGACACAAGAGAAATGGCAAGCCAAGCAGCTAGCTCTTTCAATGGCAACGTCAAGGCAATTTTCCCTTTTTATGTTTCGAAGTTTATAGATTTCATTCATTGTGAAAAATTCTCTGTTAAATTATTTTTTTTAAACCCGAAACCGATTTTCACAGCTTGGAGTGGGTGTTACTGAAGCACTCCACGTGTTTGTGAAACGTACTGAACGACTTATTTTATCTGTTATGGGCTTTTATGGTTAAGTCTTGGAGTTTTTGTGCTGTATTATCACTACCCATTTCTTCTTTACTGTTGAAAGTGCTGCTAACTTGCATTTCAGAGTTCTTGAATCTTTGAATTGTATCAAGATAGATATATGACTTCTACTGTCTAGTAGACTATATGCATATTTTTTAAATCATGGATAGTTTAGGTTTTTTTTTTGTTATTGGGTATTTTTTTAGTTGCCACAATTAAGTGGTGTAGGTTTTATTAGTTAGCATTCTAGCAAGATCCATTAATAGGTAAAACCCAAGAAAAGTACACTTCTTTTTTCTCTGGTTGACATCAATTAGATTGATGATCTTAATATTTACAGCATGTTATGTATTGCTTATATTTTGGGCAGTGTAGTGTCTGAATGCAAAATATTAGCCTAATTTGGTTCTATGGGCAATTAAAAATAAAATTTAACTTATATTTTTCACAAGAAACTAAATATCAAATGGCTTTACATTGATACTATAAAGTTTAACAATTGCCTTCTTGTTTTCTGTGGTTAATAGAAAGGTAATTTGAAATATAAATTATCCTCGTACAGGTTGCCAAAACTTCCTTTGGTGGAGAATTATGATATTTTATGTTCTGAAGTTCTCAATTGTGAAATCTATGTAAGGGATTATAGTGGCATGCATTATGAGGTTCTTAAACATATTTTTTGGTATCACCTACTGAGTGGCCTGCCTAAAGTCATCTTTATGTATTATGGGAATGCCATAGGGAATTTTGATTCGTATACATCTGTGTAAGCTCCATATAATATGCTTTATGGTAAATGGTACTTGATCTCAATAAAACATTTCAAAATTTTCAATTTATATATCATTCCCCTGAGTCTGTAACTTGCTGATTAATGTTTAACTAAGATGACAAATCAATAACAGAGCTAATGACTCAATATTCTTGCAGAAAGCACTTGCTGGGCTGAGACGCATAAACCTGGATGGTCTGCGATGGAGGGTATTTGATGCCAAAGACCAGGTTTGCATATACCATCATTTTCTCCTTATGCCCCTAATTTTGGTAAATTATAAAGTTATAAGATCTTTATGCATCCCAGTTGGCTTGGATGAAAAAATAAAATAAATTTTATTGTTCAAATTTCAATGATGCTGTTCTTTCTACTCCCTTTTGGGAAAAGATGTACCCTAGTTGTTCAGTGAATTATAATGAAATGAGGCAGATTTAGTATCTGCTGTAGCAGCTGGCTTCTTAATGTAAATTTTGTTCAATTATTCTCAATTTGGTCAAATCGAATTATTCATATTTCCAATTTATCCACTTGAAGAAGTTTACAGATGATTATAGTAATGTACATTTTTCCGTAGGTCCTTGGCAGATTAGCATCTCAAATATCTACTGTGATTCAAGGAAAGGATAAGCCGACATACGCTCCAAATCGTGATGATGGGGATATGTGCATCGTGCTTAATGCAAAGGATATTTCTGTCACCGGAAGAAAACTTACAAACAAGTTTTATCGTTGGCATACTGGGCAAGTACTGCTCTTTATTCTTGGATTGTGAACTGTAGGAATGATTGGAAAGTTGGGGGAATGAATGAAAATAAAATAATTTAAGTCTTGTTTGGTTTTTGTATAAGTTGAGTGCACAACTTTCTCATCACAATGTAGATAACCTAATTCCAACAGTGAAGTTCAAATCTAGACATTTTGTATTTACTTGTTCAACATAGCCTGAAGAAAATGTCTAAAGATTTGGTTTTTAAAAATATATTAAAAAGACCTGTTGATGATCAGTGGTGAGTATAAAAGGTTTACTTCCCTTTAAGTGCCACTTGAAACAAAAGTAGACGCATTTTTAAAGTACATCTACGTAGAAAAGAGAACTATTCATGCAGCTTCTATTGCCTCCTAATATGTGCCATTTTTATGCATTTTGATGTTGACATCGAACTTATGTACCCTGTAGGTATGTGGGCCATCTCAAGGAAAGGAGTTTAAAGGGCCAGATGGCTAAAGATCCAACAGAAGTCATCCGAAAAGCTGTATTACGCATGCTTCCAAGAAACAAATTGCGTGATGTGAGTGTTTGAATTTGAGGCTACGCCCTCTCAGATGCTCTTCTTTATCTGGCTGGTTTGCATGACCTTGAATCTTTGAGCAGTCAATTAATGACATCTTCAGTTGTAGGAAATCTACACTATCATTATTCAACCTACAAGTATAACTCTCATGAGAGCTATTAAATTATATAAAAACAATAAAGTAGATCATTACTCTAATTCAAATAAATTAGTAGAAGCAATTTGATGTGCTAGTATTGAGAGGAAGAAAATGGCTTTAAAAATTATAGGTCTCTGCATCCATAACATGTAGATCACCTTGGTTATCATCATCTATATCTCAACAAGCTTTGTGAATCCTTTAAAAATATGGTCCCCAAAAGTTTGACTATTTTGCTGTTGACCAACAAATCATTAGTTATCTTTATAGTTTTGTATCTCAATAAACTTTGTTCTCCTTTTATGTGGACATGACGCTCATTCAAGGACAAACGTTGTGTTGCCAGTCTCATGGATCTCAGATATGTTATATGAGTAATGGTTTAATTGATTGCGTGGCATGATTTGATTTGTCCTTGGAAAATTGAGAGCTGACTGTTGGCTTTAGACCCAATCCAAGACTACTTTTGGCAATTGAGATTATTTGCTTGTTGGTGCTTCTCGGTTATAGAGTCTGGCTAATTTGTTCTTTGGATTAGATATCACTTGGATTATTTTGACGGGACAACAGGGAATGTAGAACAAATAAAGTCACAGCTAATTTTAAAATGTTAATTCATGTGCTTTTTCTTCCATGCAATTGGTTTGTTACAATGATCACACCATAATTTCTTTACAAAAGCATCTTTCTATGAGTTTTACTTGGCACCTAATCTATTTCGGTTTTGTGTGATTTTTTTACTAGAAGCATTAGCCTTTTGAATCAAATAATCTTACATTTTAGCTCATTGTGGATGCAGGATAGAGATCGAAAGTTGAGGATATTTGCTGACAGTGAGCACCCCTTTGGTGACAGGCCCCTTGAACCATACATGATGCCTCCTCGAAGAGTACGTGAAATGCGTCCCCGTGCAAGGCGAGCAATGATTCGAGCTCAGAAAAAAGAGGAGCTGCAAAAACAGACTGCTAATGAGACAGTGAAAGGTAAAAGGAGAGTAGTTAAAGAAGAAGTGAAAGCATAAAGAGTAGTTGTAGTTTGTTCACCTTTCTGAGAGATGGCAATTTCTTATCGTTTATGCATCCACCATAAATGTGGGCATGGATCAGATCTTATCTGGAAGGACAGTCGAATATGTTTGGTTTGTGAAATTCTTTTATGGTTTGTCTGAATTCTAATTAAATGTTTGTATTGAGGTGTCAAAACCTTGAGCAAAGGAAAACAGTGATCAATTGCCCTTGATATTGTCTATTGAAACTTCTTTAGGCAGAGTGCAGGATCTTTCAGGCAGCGTCTAAAAAATGCATACCCATGCCTTGAGTTTGTGCGTGCATAGAATTTGCATTTGTTTCTTTTAGATAAAAGAGCTACAACTACAAGTTGTGAAAAGAAAGACTACAAAATAAAGAGCAATGCATATCAAAACTAAATTCAAAAAAAGGTTCATGCCGAACGGTAATGACCATCTGCTATTAGCTTGAGCAAGTGTCCCTTTTTTTTTTCTTTTCTTTTTTTTTAATTTTACAACAGTGCTAATCCATACAAAATTCATCTCTTTTTCTTAATAAAGATTTTCTTTAGTTCATTTTATTAGTCTGGTAAAACTATACAGATAAAAGTCAACTCCAAATTTTGGAATTAAGACTTCGTTATTGTGTTAAAAACTATACAAATAATAGTAAGAAAGGATCATTTCTCATTAAATCTTCTAATTTTTAGCACGATGTGAGATTAGTGGCATTTATTTGATTTTAAATGCCATGTGTTGCATTTAAATAAAAATTAGAAGATTCAATAAAAGACATATAGCTCAATTGACACCTTCTATTGTTTCCAACAAAGATATCCAAGATTCAAATTGCACCTCTTTTATTGTAACTACATACTAATTACAACCACCCATGTCAATGTATGATAATTTTCAACTTATAGGCGATGGCATTTGTTCTTGGTGATTACTCTTTATCATCAGACTAAAATACCAATTAAATTTCAACACGATGGAGATTGAGCCTAGATTTCCTATATTGTGTCTTCCATTTAATTTGTGCACAATGTCATAAACATAATGCAGGAGAAGGCCTCAGATGTTAGGAGGTTTCATCGGTTGTAGGTTTAAATTCAGATACAAAGGGTTCATGTTTATAGTAAGCAAATCGCCCAAGTCAGAATAGAAACAAACCAACAAAAATTTCCCAAAAGCAGATACAGAGCTTAATGACCCAACAGGCCAACACCCATCATCATCATCAATGTGATGTCGCATTATCAACCTTTCCTCACATATTGTTAACCTCCCTCCCTGATACATTTTTAACCAGGGTGGAAGACATATTTCGCATCTACCAAGTTAAATTTACTCTTCTATATTATTGTGAATATTTTGCCAAATTGTTTGCCCTTGTTTTTGAGTTTGGTAAAAAAATAAAAAGTGGTATACATGTTTAAAGCTAATCACTTGGTACAAGGCATGTTACGATTCCGCATTAATTTATCACTACTGCTGAATCATGTATAATGTCCGCAACTGGCATGATACAAATTCATCAACAAAACTTTCGAATCTAAGAATGAACATAAAACATTAATGCCATGAGATGCATAAGTTACACATGTCATACATCAGGATCAGACATCCTAGTTTCACTGATGATGAGAAAACCAGACAAGGTGTGCAAGCAGCCAAACAACAAAACCAACTAAGCGAACATTGCTTCATCTTCATTGAACACAACTTTTTCTGCTAAACCTGAAAGAAAATCTAAAAATTTAATCACTTGAAAATCCATCATCATCATCTTCATGCGCTTTCACAACTTTCTCTAAGAAACTCCTGCGAACTCCATCAATCACAGCTTTACTTGACGGATCACTCCCACTTAGGCCATCATTAAGTACAGGATCTGAATTGCAGAGAACTAATGCAACACCTAATTTTCATGTGAACACAGAAATATTTAATAATAAAAATGCTAAGAGTTTCATCAGAATACTTGTGAATAACAAGCCAGCAGGATTACAATATAACAAGCCAAAGAGCATAGTAATTGGGTCTCATGACATAAGGCAAAGAAAACAAAAGGTTCAGGAAAAGTATTCTCCAATTTAATAATTCCAAATCAGATATCATGCTAAGAGGTACAAGGCAAGAACACCTAATACAGATAGGAAACAGACATTCTGGATACAGCCATGATGCCTCTGCTCAAGTGCCAAAAGGGTGGGGTGAGGTGTCTCAGATTCAAATCTTCCCAACTTTTTTTAAAGAATAATAATAATAAAAATAGAATTTTGGGGTCCAGGACTTGGAAAAAAAATATAAAAACCTCCCAGACAAAACATCCAATAATACTGCCTAAATTTTTAAGTACCAACATCTACTACCACACATAAAGTTCAACTGACAAAGTTAATACTTGACTTTCAACTACAATTTCCAGGATAAGGTTCACAGATTTTTCTACTTGTAAAAAAGGAAAAAAGGTTCACAAAATTTTCTCTTCTGCAATACATATTTCAAGAACAAGAAAGTAAGATGAGTGGTACTAAATAATCCCATTCATGAAACATGAAGTTCATTTAAATTATCCACCATTCTCCCCTCCTTCCTCCCCTTGGAGGATGTATCTCATGGAACCACTCCATGAACCATCCTCTCACAGCATGTGGGAGCACAGATGTGTAGATCCCACGTGCTGTTAGAGAGTGGCTCCATGGAAACGCTTTATAAGATAATTCCCCTCCCCTTGGGGCCAAAACTTTTTTAAAAAAAAAATAAATAAATAATCCACCATTTGAAGTTCACAAAAGTAAGTCTTTTTTTTTTTTGATAGATAACTAAAAATTTTATTAATAAACAAAAAAAACCAACCCGAGTACATTGGGAATGTACTTTGGGGGCGAAAATCAAGAACCCAAGTTACAATGATCAAGTAAAAGAGGAAGAGAAAAACAAGAAAAATGCGACAGAGCCACACTCCAACCAAGGAGTGTGTGTAAGAAAAAAGACTTAATCTCCAGCAAGGACCGTTCACATCCCTCAAAACAGCGAGCATTTCTTTCCCTCCAAATACACCACATCAAGCAATGCGGCACAAGTCTCCAAAAATCTATATTGCGATGCCGCCCAAATTTACCTTGCCAAGATTCAAACAACTCAATAACCTTAAGTGGCATAACCCAATGCAACCCAAACAAACAAAACACCAATGACCACAACTCCCAAGCCAAAGGACAATGAAGTAGAAGATGATCCACCGACTCTCCACACTTCTTACACATGTAACACCAATCAAGAACAACAATACGCCTTTTGCGAAAGTTATCAGTTGTAAGAATCTTACCTAAAGAAGCTGACAATGAGAAGAAAGCCACCCTTGGGGGAACCTTTGAGTGCCACACCAACCTCCAAGGGAACGAAAGGGAAGGAGGGTAGAAGGAGAGATAAAAACTACTGACCTCAAACCCTCTACTCCTAGCTAGCTTCCAACAAACCTTATCAGGGCCAACCCCCCGCACTTTCGAAGAGTAAACAATGTCCATGAACCTATCAAAAGATTCTTCCTCCCAATCTTGTGGTGAACAACGAAAAAGAAAATTCCAATGCAGCTGCCCACCAGACCAGCCCATAACCTCAGCCACTGAAGAATCCCTTGCTCTGCTAAGGCCGTAAAGTTCTGGAAAAGCCTCTTTGAGGGAACAATCCCCACACCACACGTGCTTCCAAAACTTCACTCTAGTACCATCACCCACATCATACCGTAATAGTTTAGAGAAGTTCAGCCAGTCACTTCTAATAAACCTCCAAAGGCTAACACCATACGGATTAGTCACCTTTTTCGTGCACCAACCACCCCAAACATTCCCATATTTCGCCTCTATGACCCTCCTCCACAGCGCATCTGTCTCTAAACCATACCTCCACAACCACTTGCCCAACAAAGCAGTGTTAAAGCTTCTCAATCGTCTGATACCAAGCCCCCTACCCTGCATTGGCTTACAAAGCTTAGCCCATTTCACCAAGTGAAATTTAGAATCACCATTACTACCACTCCAAAGAAAATCTTTTTGTAGTTTCTCCATACGATTAGCAACCTTCCCAGGAATAGGAAGAATGGAAAGGAAATAAGTAGGTAAGGAGGATAAGACACTTTTAATAAGAGTGACCCTACCTCCCTTAGATAAATAAAACCTCTTCCAACTTGCTAGTTTTCGTTCCATCTTCTCTAAAATAGGATTCCATATTGATACCTCCTTGAATTTGGCACCCAAAGGAAGTCCCAAATATTTCAAAGGAAGAGAAGAATGCCTACAACCCAACAACCCCACCAGCACATCCAGATTATGCACCTCTCCAACTGGAACCAACTCTGATTTCCCCAAGTTAATTTTTAACCCAGAAACCTCCTCAAATCTATTCAGAATCTCCCTCAAAGTAACTAACTGATTAGGATCAGAATCACAGAAAATAAGAGTGTTATCCGCAAATAGGAGATGAGACACCATCATCGAAGTACTAGTTGTAGAACCTACAGAGAAGCCCGAAAACTGTCCAGCAGTTGTAGCCACATCCAACATACAACTCAAAGCCTCCATAACAACATCAAAAAGCAATGGAGATAGGGGATCCCCTTGCCTAAGCCCCCTAGAGCTTCCAAAAAAATCCGAAGGACTCCCATTAATCAGTATGGAAAATTTTACAGTAGAAATGCAACACAAAATCCATTTTCTCCACTTATCTGAAAACCCACAGCGCTGCGACATATACATAAGAAAACCCCAATTCACATGATCATATGCCTTCTCCAAATCCAACTTACACAACACTCCTGGAATCTCAGTCTTCAATCTACTATCAATACATTCAGAAGCAATTAACACTGAATCCAAGATTTGTCTACCTTTCACAAAAGCATTCTGTAAATCTGAAATAAGGCCATGTGCTACCCTTCAAAACCGATTAGCCAACACCTTTGAAATAATCTTGTATATCCCACCAACTAAGCAAATTGGACGGAAATCCTTAATCTCCACAGCATCTACCTTTTTAGGAATCAGGGCAAGAAAAGAAGCATTAAGGCTCTTCTCAAACACAGCTTGAGTATGAAAGTTTTGAAACACTTCCACAACTTCTTTCTTCAAAATACTCCAACAAAACTGGAAGAAAGCCATGGAATAACCATCCGGGCCAGGAGCCTTATCACCATTAAAACCATTAATCACCCCAAACACCTCTTCCTCATCAAAAGGCCTCTCTAGCCAAATAGCATCTTCCTCTGAAATTCTAGAGAATTCCAAAGATCATACTAAAAATGCCCTTAAAAGAAGAATTAATTTCCAGTTTACTACAGTAAATGTCAACTAATATCATGTCTAGAGATAAGTTAAATTCAAGCTTAGTTTGTCTTCCAAAAAAAGCATAAGTATCCAACTTGTCATTCATTTGGGTTTAATTTCTTCCACCAACACATTTTACAAATTCATAATACGTGATTGACCTCAATTTTGGGAGTCATCACAGACTGATTATCCGCATAGAGATGGAACGATCTCGCATTAAATAATAGCAATTGATTGAGAGAAGCAACAAGGTAATACATAAGCTAATGACAATATGAGGCATGCTTAAATATAACATACCTTCAGGAGTGCATCTCCTGCCAAAACTATGAATGCCCACATGATTTGCTTTCACTGCACCATTGTTGTACACTAACAACGTTGGAAGATTACGATCAGGGTAGTTAGGAATGCAGTCTGTAGATATTATCTTAACAAATTTTGTTGCAGGGTATTTCGTTGCCAACTCTTCCAAACATCGCATTAGCAGCGTACATTCCGGGATTCTATCAGAAAATTCCAAAAAAACATCAACATAACAAACATAACTACAATCCTCATAAAGAAACTAAGTTTGGTATTAAGATATCTCATAAAGTACCCTTCTTTGTAGAGGATCACAACAACCCAAACATCAGATGGAGCTTGTGAAACCTCTCGCACAAAATCTGATCCTGTAATTGGAATCACCGATCCAAACTTTGCAACCTTAGCTGCTTCCCTCATCTCAGCCAACCTCTTTTTCCTAATTAGCAAACACCATTCAATATATTTAAAAGATAAAAAATAAAAACAAAAAAACCAGCAAAGACCCTGAATTTCTCAAGGATTGAAATTGGATTTAAGGATATGAAGTCAAGGGATTTGAAGAACAATTGCAAGTAAAAATTGCTTGATATAAATTAAAACAACACTTTGATGACGTGAACATTGGAGATTCTGCTCAAACAAAAACACTTGGTAATACTATCGATTTAAAATAACGTCTTATCCCCAGTCATTTCAAATCTTCATATTACTAAAGCTCAAATCCATCCATAAATTTTATCAATAGGAAAAAAAAAAAAAGTCAGCATCTATGGACTCTGCTCATTATAAGTTATATGTCAAGATTTAAGAGAAGATTGACTAAGGCTCAAGCCCGGCCTTAGTTTAATAATAGTGGTGCATTACAATCCTTGCTGTTTAAGAAGAACAAATCATTAATTGAGTATTGCCTGGTTGATAAGGACTGAGATCTTTTTATTATCCTACATTTGGTTAAGATATTCACAATTGAGTTAATCCCAGGACCAGGCAAAAGATATTGTATTTCATATCCGTTTGATTCTCTTTTGATCAAGAGATATTACATTACACTCCAAAGTCTTAACTCTGATCATACCATGTTTTGCTTTCAGGAGATGATTAGATATCATATACCCATTTTATGAATATGATTTTATATAATTTTCCTTTGAAGTAAAACTAAAAATCTAAACATCCCATGTATGATTAAACAAAAATAATAATAAAATCCCATATCAGTGAGCCACCTATGCTACCCTTGTATGATTAGACAACTAACCAACCGTACTGAGACAACACAACACAACTGATACAACGTTAACACAAAACACAAAAACAACCACCCAGTTGAGGTTCTATAAAAATGGAGCTGAAAGTTTTAAAATTTTCAATTTGTAAAAAACCAAATACTAAATATATTGCCTGTAGTCTTCGAGGAATCGATCGTCGTCGAGATCTGGGTCGTCCTGGAGATCCTCGAGCTCATCCTCGGTTTTGTTATCGATCCAAGACTTGTCTTTTGGAGCAGAGGATTCATCTGGGGCAGGAGTGAATGATGGGGGCTTGAAAGCTGGTGGTTTTGGAGGTAAATTCCCAAGCTTTCGTTGAATATCGTCCCACTGCGTCGACGCACCCTCTAAATCCTTGTACACAAAGTGATAATCCCCCATTGTTGCTCACCTCTCGCTACTCACTTTTCTCTACACAATTCCTTCTCTCTCTCTCTCTCTCTGTCTCGTTTCCTTTAATTTTTTTCCAGAACAACGAAGACAACTTTCACTGTTTCAAAAATCTAATGGCAATTATACCCTTTTCTCTATATAATTTCATTTTGGTCCTCACATTTTTAAACTTATTTTCATTTTGGTGCGCGCTGTCATTTTACTTACAAAAAACGCTTACATGATTAATATACTGCACTATTAACTTTAAAAAAATTGTGTTTTTGGTAAGTGAGACGACGAGAGAGACAGAATAAATAATTTAAAAATATAAGGACTAAAGAATAATTATAAAGTTAAAATACAAAACTCACTTTCTATGATTGTTTCACCAAGATTTAACTTTGTTTTCATTCATTTCAGTCATATAAGTTTCCAGTTTATTTAATTAAGAACACTCCACAAGCACTTATGAGGGTTAAGGGCCAAAATTCAAGTCTCTATGAGAGGGTTTCACAGACATATACACTTAAATTAAGTTAAAGTAGAATTCTATCTAAGAGCACCAAAAATATATATATATATTAAGAACTCTCTATCAACTTTTATTAAATATTGCAGTTAATTGTTCAAATTTTTATTTTCAAGATTTTTAAATTAAAAAAATTAAACTAATGATTGAAAAATATTTTCCACATTTTTTATTTAAAAAATTTAACGAAAATTGAAGGAGAGATCTTAATGTAATAAACTTAAATTTTAGAGGAGATAAATTAACAAAAGCAAAATTAAAGAACTAAAATAAATTCTAGTGAAACTTAAAATGTGAATTTTGCATTTTAGCCAAAAATTTAAAAACTAAATTCAAAACTTAGCCAAAATATAGGTACCATAAAAGGATTTTTGCCAAAAGCTAATTATATGTTTTAACATTTTTTTAAAAATATATTTTAACTAGAGTTATGGGGGCCGAATCGGGGCTTAAATAATGGCCCACATAACATTGTTGGACTATGGACCCACTTCACCGGCCCATTCGTCATTAACTAGATCGGTCTGACTCAATTCGGTCCCTATTTATATATAGTAATAAAAACACTGTATCAAAATCAAATAGCTTTTTCTTCTATTTGTGACTTTTTATTTATTTATTTTGGCTAGCTGTTTCTCCGTAGCTGTGAGCGAGTGACTGAGAGTTTGTTGTTGGTATCATCAGCGAGTTAAAACGATGAATTCGTTGGAAGGTGTGGTGGTGCAAATCCAAGGGCTGTCGAGCAGCGCCGGAGACATCTCACGCCTCCACGTCATCCTAAAACAAGCCGAGGAATCGCTCCGCTCCGAGTCGACTCGGTTGTCTCCGATTCTCAACCAGCTCGACCCTTCCAACCACTCTCTCGGTTATCTCTATATCCTGTATGCTCTTCTTCACTCTCCTAATTACACTCTTTCCTTTTCTTTTCTTTTTTCTTTTTCTATTTATTTTTTTATCTGTAAATATACACTGTGTGTTAGGGTTTATATATTCGAGACATTATTACTTTTTAATAATTTTTTTTTTAATTTTTATTGGAGTGAGAGTGTTGAAGTTGTTTGGTTGCGTGGAAAACCTAGGAAAGAAATTCTTTGTGCTTTCAATAATGAACAGAATTTAAGAAAAAAGGCTTCTTTTTTATGGGGGTTATGTTCAGTTGGGTGGGGTTTTAAATTTTCTTGAGCATTCAATAATGGAAAAAAAAAAGATATATGTATTTGGTTTGATACAGTTTAGAGAATGCTTTTATTTAACTTAAATGAATATATCACATTATAATTGAGACGGGGATTTTTGGCGGTCATGTGTGATGTTGCGCTTGATTACAATGGGAATTTGTATGTATTTGTGGTGATCCTGCTTTTTTTCATATGGAGTGCATATTTGTGGTGACAGAGAGGCTTGCACATCTGCTCTGGTTTCGAAAGAGCAAGCTGCTATGCTGGTTCCCTACATTGCCAGATTTATTAGTTATTGTGCTCCAGAGCAAATTCGTTTGGCCCCTGAAAAGTGTATGTATTTTTACTTGCATGAACTATATTTGATGGGCACAAATGCCGCTAAATCATGTTTAGTATGCATATTGATGTTATTTATTGTCGGGGTTGCAGTCATAGCTGTTTGTAAGAGGTTCAAGGACCAGGTCATGCTACTTGGAACACCAATGCGTGGGGTGGCTCCATTGCAGGCAGCTGTACGGAAACTTCAGAATTCTACAGAACATTTGACTACTTTGCATCCAGAGTTTGTTCTTCTTTGTTTATTGGCAAAGTGTTACAAAACTGGCCTGTCAATTTTGGAGGAAGATATCTTTGAAGTTGATCAACCAAGGGACCTTTTTCTCTACTGTTATTATGGGTGGGTTGTTTCTGCAAAGACTTTTCAGCTTTTGTGGTTATCTTTTTTGGGGAACTCTTCTTGTTATCATGTCCATTTTAATCTTCTTGGTAGCATTCCTGTTCTCATTTGTCATTTTACTTTCTTTATCCATATGGTGTAAATTCTTGGGAACTCTCTTATTTGATTGTATGCTTAGTTGATTACTTCCTTGATGTTTGTTGTAAAATTAGATGCATTTGCAGTGCATTTTTAAGAAATTTAATAATGTGCAATTTTACCTTTAAGATAAGTAAGGCAATTATATCTTGGTGATGTGAGAGGCGTCCATTGATGCATCAAGGGTTTGATAGTTTGGTAATTTATTCAATGAAAGAAATTTTTATGAGAAGAAATTACTGCTTAGTTGCCTAAGTATGAATATGTCAAATTTTAGTACAATCCCATAATGTATGGTCCTTCGGAAAAATAGAAAAAAATAATAATAATAATTTGTGTATTAAGCTGTTGATAGCTAGTTATTTTTATTCAAAGATAAAGAATCATTGTTTCTTGTTTACAAATGTTAGGTTTTCTACATGGCAGCAGAATGGTCTCATGAGAAGTCTGGAACTTTTAAATCCTAAAATAATTTCTTATTTTACTCTAAAAAGCATAGGGTGGGGGGAAGCCTCTACTTGTTTAATTTCAAAATTGTATTTATTTACTGTTTGTGAGCAAATGCAACCAATTTCATCAGCTCTAAGGTGGTATCATCTTAATAATATGGGGAAATATCAGTTCTCAATTGATGTGTGATTTTGTCAATCTATAGGGTTTCTGGCTATTGATATTAGTAAGGAAGTTTGCTTACAGATTTTCGCATTTGTTATGATTACAGGGGGATGATATGCATAGGACAAAAGCATTTTCGCAAGGCACTGGAGCTCCTACATAATGTGTGTTATATCTATACAGCTCACTAGTTAAGTTAAAGGTTGTCATTGAAATCTTGACTTTTTTTTATGCACATGGCTATCCTAATTGCTCATTGCTTATCTTTCAGGTTGTTACTGCTCCAATGTCAAGTACAAATGCCATAGCTGTTGAAGCTTACAAAAAATACATATTGGTTTCTCTCATTCACAATGGACAGGTATGCTCTTTTTCTTTACCCTCATACTGATGGGACTGAAGAGGAGGCTATTAAAGAAAACGTGGTCAAATAATTCACAGTCGGGATACAATTTGTGGGCAACTAAATTGCTGTCACTCTTCTAGACTAATAAAATTACTTTTTATATTTTTTATGGCAGTTCTCTACCAGTCTTCCTAAGTACACTTCTTCAGCCGCTCAGAGAAATCTAAAGAACTACTGTCAGGTATTTTTTATATTAATTTAGGCATTGCTATTGATTCTGGGAGTCCTTAGGTTGATTCTGGGTTTAGATTTTTTTTTTTTGTTGGACTAATGATTTATAAGCTTGCTACTAAGTTTTAAGTTTTTTGATATGTATGCTACTAAGTTTTAAAGTAACATTAGTAGAATTAATAAAAAGGACTTATCAATCAAGTGAGTAACAGAGAATATGGCTTCAGATAGAATAGAATGGAGGAAAAAAATACATGCAGCCGATCGTAACTAATCTAATGAAGATCTTTAGCCAACCCCAAAAATTTGGGATTAAGGCTTGTTTGTTGTTTTTGTTGTTGTTGCTGTTATGCTACTAAGTTTTATGTTATGGTTAGAGCATTAGCATCCGTGTTTGTAAAAAATACCTATTTTAACACATAAAAAACTACTTTATCTACTTTAACACGCTATTTTACCACTCACTACATCCTATTTCTTATTTTTCACTTCACAATTAACACTATTCATTTATTTATTCATTTCACTCTCTCTTCCTCTTTCTCTCTCTCTCTCTCTCTCTTCCTCTCCAACCGAAACTATCTCAATATCTTTTTTCTTTTCTTTTTTTTTCTTTTTGATACCAATGAAAACATTAAAGAACAGAAAGAGTAGCACATAGTAGCACTACAAAAATGCTGGGGAAACCCAGCAATGGTGGAGAGAGAGAGAGAGAGAGAGAGAGAGAGAGAGAGAGAGAGTGAGAGCAATTATATTTTGGTGTTTGGGGTTGCTAAAGTAAGATTTTAGCACTTTTAGCAACACCAATGCTCTTAGTGAGCAGAGTTATTGTATAAATGTTATGGAAAAACCAATTTCTTATCCACATTGTTGCATGCCCATTTTAACATAGTGTTTGCTTGTTAACTCCACTTTGATAATTGGTCTCAATGAGAGGCTTGGATTGATTAATAAATAGATTTTCCTTTTAAATCTTGGATTCATTAATTTCATTTTGTACTTATAGAGATCAATGTGTTCCTCTTCTTACCAAGCAGAAATTAAGTACTAATAATCTTTAGACATTTCGGCACTAAAATAGTTGTCTTGTTTGAATGGTTGGCCAGCATTATGGCTAGAATATAATGATTGACTAAAACTACATAATATATATATATATATATATATATTTATGAAGAAAAGATCTCTTTGGGTTGTCCAAATTAAGGTTCTAATGTGCCGACAAACATGAACTAAGAGATGTTTGTGTGAACTAGCTGAAAACAATATATGGAGGTAGGTAGTTTTCTTTTAACTTGTCTTATGCGCCCACCTTTGTGATTCCTATATTTCATTTATGTGACATGAATTCACCTTTGTGACTCCTATGTTACATTTATGGCCCTTGACATAACAACAATTCGGGCATCTAATGCCAGCTTACCACTTTGATTAATCTGCTCCGTTAAATCTATCTTTTCTCGGCTAGACATAACAACAATTCAGGCCCAACAGTCCGCCAGCTCTCATTCTTGGTCTTCTTTCTGTGCAACAAATCACAAATAGAATATCTGAAAATTTTGTTGTATTCTTTCTCATGTGCATATTTGAACCATTGTTCATGGTATTCAAATTTGGAGCTTTGCGAACATTGTCCAAACCAATTATTTGTTAATTATCTTATTTATCAAAAAAAAATTTATTTGTTCATTATCTTCTTTGTGCAGCCCTACATTGAACTGGCGAATAGTTATAGCACTGGGAAAATTGTAGAATTAGAGCAGTACGTCCAGACAAACGGGGAGAAGTTTGAAAGTGTGAGCTTTCTACTATACACAATTCATTCTATACTTTGTTTTGGTTAGAACTAGAAGTCTGAGATCTATGCTTAAGTCAAGTAGGACGCAACATTATACTTGGGTTTTTTTATAGTTATTTGGTGAAGCTCTAACCCGAATACTTCAGTTATCTAAAGGTGGCTTTATTTTTCTTTTCAGGACAACAATCTTGGACTAGTGAAGCAGGTTGTGTCATCCATGTATAAGCGAAATATCCAGAGATTGACTCAGACATACCTGACCCTCTCTCTCCAAGATATTGCCAACACAGTTCAATTAAACAGCCCTAAGGAGGCAGAAATGCATGTCCTACAAATGGTAGTTTCAGAGAGACAATTATGTATTATAATATTGCCTTATGATATTTAAATTGTGCTATTGACATTTCTATGCCAAATTTAGATCCAAGATGGTGAGATATTTGCAACAATCAACCAGAAGGATGGAATGGTTAGATTCCTGGAGGACCCTGAACAATATAAGTCTTGTGAGATGATTGAGCGTATTGATTCATCCATCCAAAGGTATGCAGCTTGAAGTTTGTTCAAGTTTTCAGGTTTATTATAGAGGAGAAGGGTACATGATATCTTAGTCCTTCCTGTATTGTCCAAGTCTTAATTTCCAGTGAGATGGCATTGGATGATTTTCTTGTTCGAATCAAATACATTCTATATGAAGTGAATATCTTAGAAATAAAGTAAAATTATAATTATTTACCAAAAGCATAATTATAAATCTCATAATGCATCCAGAGTTGAATACCCCTCCTCCCCCCACTTAAGAGTTAAGATGTATCCAAAAAAGAAAAATATTTCATGCTGCACATAAAGCATTGTAACCACATCAGAGACGTGGAGCAGAGCCCATGTTTTAACTCTGTTTGCTACTTTTCCATTTCTTACAATATTTCTTTAATGATATCAATATAAGAGTATGGAATCATTGTTGATGGTGATTAACAGAATATCAGTGGTTGTTTTTTCTCTTTATTATTTTCTTTTTGCTCTGGGTGTAAAAATTGTAAAGATTTCAACCTTCCACTGTTGGTATCTGTTCTTTTATCATGGGAAGTCATCTCCATTTCTATAATTGTTTATGTTCCAGGATAATGTCACTGTCAAGGAAGCTGACTACTATGGAAGAGCAGATATCATGTGATCCTCAGTACCTAGCAAAGGTTAGCCTATCACTTCATTTTGTCTATATGTTTGCTGAACTTGTTTGTATAAATTATTGATCACTGATCACACAATACATGTTTATTATGTATATGTTCAGGCTGGGAGAGAAAGACAGAGATTTGACTTCGATGACTTTGATACTGTTCCTCAGAAATTTAACATATGAAGTAATCTTGATTAGTCATCCATGATCTATGGAAATGATACATGATTACGAGAATGATGCCAGTCCACATACTTTGCTCCATCGGCATTTATTGTTCAAAGAGATGAAAATTTTTCTTTTGTTATTTTACTCCCAAAATGAGAGATGTGGATATCTGTGATTAGAACCTTGTTCAATTATTATTTAGTTATGAGGATGTTTTATATTGAAGTGTTTTCTTAATTATTTATGATATCGTTTCCTGTATTCTTTCTCAATGGTTTTTTTTGTTTTTTTGTCTTGGTAAATAACTCAATGATGGTCTGAGCATTACGCATTGTTAACATTTAAATGTTTTCAAATTAAAACTTATTGATGAGTCAGTGCAATACCAAAAACATTCCCCTTTCTTGATATAGTGCTGGAGCACAATTTGTAGACGAATGCCCTTATATCTTAATCTTTAGTCTCTACTTAAGTTGGGAAAGACACCTCTTGCAATGAAATCTGCACCAAGTATCTAATATGTGGGCAATCAACTAACAAAGAAATCACCAAGAGTCTTGTAATTCAATTGACATTTCTTGGTGTATCCTACAGAGACATTTTAGGGTTCAAATTCTTCCTCTCCTATTGTTTAACTTGTCAAATTATCCAAAAAAACTGATGAAGAAATTGCTTTATTTTCTTAGCAAGACAGTAGACGCTATAGTCCAGTAGAAAGACAAGCTGATAGAATATGTAAAAAGGCAAATTTTCCCGCAAGCTGACAATTTAACATCTGAAAAAATATATATTTCTTTTTCTTTTATGAGAATCAACATTTGGTATGATCTAAGTGTAAATAATTGTTTAAAACTGGAGATCAAGGTTCAAAAGTTCAAGTTCGACGGTTGGGAGTTGGGATACTTAGACCCATCATTTGCTCAGATTCTGGATTTGGGTCTACATTCTATAATATAGCCTGGAGAAGAAGCCATGTCGTGGCTCATTAGAAAGCAGAAAATAGAAGACAGGAAAGCAAAGAGCACTACTATAAATTTTAATGCACCAGATCAACAAGCAATTCCAAATGTCAACAACAAATTTCTTCTAAACAATCACAAGAGTGTACAGAAGAAATGAAATTTCAAAGTGGAATTACATCTGCTATATAAGAAATACTAATCACAAATCATATTTCTAACAAGTAACGATTAATTTCTCAAAGTGAACACCATACCAATGACAAGCCGATACAAGATGTACAAGGGACTTCCCCAAGGGGTTAAATAAGTAGAAAAAAAAAAGGGGAGAAAAGCAAAGACACAAGAGAGCACTCTCTTGTCAAATTTTCAACTACCACCTAAATCATTTATCACAAAAAGAATACCTATGAATAGTGAATACAAAGAATATATTCGTATCCTTTTTTTTTTTTTAAAGAATGATTAATTTTGACTTTGGTTCCTCTCTTTACACAACATGTGCCACTCCTGGAGCACTGCAGCTTGAAGAGCACGATGCTCAGCCTCCTCTGCAGTTAACTTTGACAAGGTTGAAGGTCCCTTCGTTTTTCCATCTTCACCATCTTTCTTCTTTTCCTTCTTTTTCTTCTTTTTATCCTCATCTTCCTCATCTTCATCCTCATCTTCATCCTCGTTTTCATCATCAGATTTTGGAGTCTTTGGTCGTGGTTGGGCTGCTTTCAGTAAGGCAATTCTTTCCATTGAGATCCTAAGCCTCTCAGCAGCAGCCACCTTCACTTCATCTTCGGGCATGTACTCCACACCCCCATCAGTAAGATCATCCAACCATCCCTGTAGATCTGATCCAATCTCCTTTGTAATTGATGCATCAGAGGCTCTAACCACAAATTTGCACATCATGGTGGTTGTCTCATCTCCCAAATCCACATTTCTGCTCACTTCACTGGCACCAAAGATCATCATGCCCAGAAAACCTCCATACCAAGTTTTTGCAGCAAAACAAAGCTGTTCCAATACAGTGAATTAATTTATATTTTGTTTCAATAATTTGTTCCAAGAAAATAGCATGTAGGAAGAATGGCACTGGTCTAATCCCACAAAATAAATATATATTTCACATATAATTTCAGCTCCAAATACTTTGAACTTTCAACCATTTTAGATCCTAGTCAAGAAGTGATATTTAATTATTTTTACCAAGTTCCACTAATTATCAGAAATTCTTAGTTTCTGAAAAGAACATATCAAAGCCAAAATTGAAATTTGCCACTGACAGATTTGTGCTCCAATTAGAACTTGAATTCAAGATAGGTCTAAGAAATACCAAAAGTGGTTTCACTAGAGAAATGACAACTAAACAGTAGGAAAAAACTAGAATAAGAAAATGAACTGCAAAAGAGATTGTTGACTCGTATATCAAGAAAACTATACCTGAAACCCTGCCACAGTCCGGATTATATGTGAACAAACTCTGTGGAATGGCTTAGAGGACAAAGATTTCAGTCCACTTAAGAAAGGTGATTCACCATACTGCTGTGCAGCCGTAGCCTTGAAGCCACTTCCTTCATATGTATATGTACCAGTGTACTCTATTACTGCTGGCAAACTGGGCCATAGGCGGAAAAATTCAACAGGAGAGATTTTATGCGGCAAAAGAAGCTCAGTCAGTGGAATTTTGTAAGGTTGACATCTCAAAATAACAGGCTCTCCTAGCTCAGGCCTTAAGCTTCTCTTTTGTCTCATGATTTGTGGATCCTCTTCAGTGTAGTCACCTTCATAATCTCCTGCAGCACCACTCCCATAGAATGGATAATATAATACTTGCACCCAAAGGGCACATCTCTCAAAATGAGTTACACCCACCGTTACACTGGACAGTACTGGATCCTACAAATAACATCAGGAAAATGGATAACAAAAAATTCACAAAAAAATAGAATCTTTTTGTAGGGTGGGGGGAAGTCATATTACAGTGAAAATAAGATTACACTGGATAGTACAGGATGTTACAAATAACATCATTAGGAAAATGGACTACAAGGCAGCAACTCCTTCATGTCACACTAATTTTAGAAGATGGCATCCGTCAAGGGAATGCCAAGATTATGGCAAAAAAAATGAATGGAAAATAATATTTAGGAACTCCACACATTCTGATCACTAAAGCCTGTTAAAACCTGGTAACAGACACAATTCTCGTAACTATGGACCCCACCATATGTATACTAAGGGATTGATCAAAAACAATTTCATTGACTAAGAAAGACCATCATTTAAAGGAAAACTGGAGAAGGCTCCAAAAACCCCCAATAAGATGAGCTGCTAAGGCATATACTCAACAAACCCCACTCTTCCCCCCCCCCCCCCCCACCCCAAACAAAAAAAAAAGAGGTATAAAAAAAGATGCAATTTAAAGGCAGGGAAATAAAACCTGTGAAACAAGATTACGCAGCTGCCGAACTGCTTGAGGAGACCCATCCATATAATATAATGCGCCAGACAACCCAACTCGAATGTCCACCCGATTTAGTTCAAGCTCAGTTAAATTTAAGACCTGCAACATGTTCATCAATTGTTGATAATGTTTCAATCAAGCACAAAACCAGAGCAATAAACACAATAGCTTGTATCCTACAAAGAAAGAGTAATACTTTTCATCCCTTAAAGCAGTCTCATTTAGGTGAATTTAAACCTAATACTATTAATTCTTTCAGGCAACCTCAAACTGTTCAAAATATGAAGCACATGATTAATTGTGTGTACCAGGCAATGAGCTTGTGTAGGATACATGGGAGCTTATGTAATAAACTATAACTGAGCAAGACAACCAGAACAAAATTGAAACAATAATAAAATAAAGGGATATGACCTAGGAGTCAGCACCTAGGCCTTACTTGGAGTCAGCACCTAAGGTAGACCTGAAGTCAGCACCAGACCAAAGAAAGACCAAATGACCATTTTTTTTAATTCATCAAAATATCAACTACCTCTTAAGGAGTACAATAGGTTGCTTATAAAAGATTGCTAAACCCTAGTTCTAATTGGCTAGGAAACCCTAATTGCCTTATTACAAAAATAACCTTACTTCTAAATTAAAATACTAAAAGCCCAATAAACTAATATGACCTAAAACATAAAAATACAATTGACTTGCAAACATAAATAATACTAAATAATAATCTTCTTGCGTCTCCCGCATCACTAACATGAAAGACAAATAAGCTCCTACCCAATTTTTTTTTATAAGTCCTACCCACTTAAACTGTGTACACATTTTATCGTGCAAATTCACAATATAATATCAGGTACACTCCATAAAGTGTGTTATCAAAAGGAGGTGATTGTTAACAAGCTCATGAAAATTAGCAATTTTGTGAGTTCAAACAAAGTGAATTCCTAGCTACCTTCGAACCACTAACAAACACACTCCATACCATATGTGGTCATTGTTTCATTCTTCTTACCGAAAACAGAAACTGTGGCAACATGTTATGCAAGTATCTTGAAATCTTAAATGAGTCCTATTTTGCATTTTTTATGAGTTTGAATTGGTATTATATTGCATATTAATGAGAATCATAAATAAAAGGACCTCCACAAATATTTGTAATAGTTAGAAGTAGATAATATTCCACCTTTAAATGCAGAGTGATCCTTCCATCACTTGAGTCTGCTAAATGGTATGCTTCAACATAGCATGGATCACTGCTACCAGTCAAAGAAATTGCAGTTGGAGGAACTTTCAGTGAAGTAGAGTCAACTCCTTTTGTCAGCAAAAGAGTTAATTCACTAGGTTCTGGCCTCCAAAGCTCTAAAATAGCCTTGTGAACCAATCCTTCCAACTTTCTATCCTGAGCTGCAGCTGCCTCATAAAACTGAACAGTTAGTTTGTGGTGGCTAAATGGGTAATCTCCCCTGGCTTCACTAACCGCTGACCACCTGAAAAAGATACAAACCATCCAAATCTTCAACAATCTCAATGCTATTAAATTACTGAGATGCTTGTTAAGAAATTAAAAAATTAAATAAAAAAAAAAGGCTGACAATCACAGAAAAGCCAAATTACAATTGTTTAGCAATCATTCTTGTCCGCCACTCCAACAGGCTCTGTTTGACTTGGGAACAAATCCGTATTCAGATAGTACATTACAGTACAACATCTACATTTTTTTTGTTTTTTGGGGGGAGAATTAATACAGAAACGTCGAATACAAATAAGGAACATAATAGGCAAAGTCAGGGGCATATAAACAAATGAGAACTTTCAACCAACCCTTTGTTGTAGCACTGATGCAAATAAGGAGCATAATAGGCAAAGTGAAAATATGAAACCTGCTAACCTGCTATCTGGATGACTTGTAACATATTTAATTCTCTGCAATATCATGCGGCTCTGATGCTTGTTGACAGAATCAGACAAATTACTGCTTCTGAACTCTTCAAGTTCTTTAATCAGTAATTGCCCAGCCCTAGGGTTACGTGATCCCAGCCGCTGAGCACATAAAATAACTGCCTGAACATCTTGAAGCCTATTTGTTGTATCTGCAGATGAATCTATGTTGAACAAAACTTTGTGAATATTTGATATAATGATGTTAAGCGGATCATCAGGGTCATCAGCTAGAAGTGGGTCCAATCCTTCTAGGTCAATGTGTTCTGCAATAGCCCAAATAAGGCGGGCACATATTCTTGGGGTATTCACCTGCCAAATGGACAATGGTTCAAGATGACATGCAAAATAAATAAAGGCAATTCAATATCCATTATACAAAAATGACAAAAATGATTAAGACCTAGGAATTGGGTAGTAATAATAAAGAAAACAGTGTGGACACAAAGAAACAACAACAAAAGAAAGGATAAACATCAAGGAATAGAAAATCAGTCAACAAATAATGGCCATCTTTTGTTTTGAAGCCTTCCTCTAAACAAGCATTTCCATAATTCCTAAGAAATCAGATAGCAGTTGCAGGAAGAAAAAAACAGTAAGTGGCTCCTGCACCCAATATGACCGTGTGTTTCAAGCATCAAGTTTAAGATTCATTGAAACTTTCTGTTAGCTTATATATAGATAACATACATAGCTATGCTATAAATTGCTTTCTTTAGCACCACATTTGTTGGTTGACAGCCTGTGGAATCACCCATCAGCATCACTCATAAAATCAGCTTATTGATAAAATTCAAATTATTACGAAAAAAAAATAAAACATAAAACTAAATAATCTACCGACAACATGCAGTGTAGCACACAAGAGGACATAGCCTTGTAGCCTCATCAATGTCAGTTTGATTCAATCATTTCTGACTTATTACGATATAATCTCAAGAAAAACATAGTAATATAGTATTATATAACAAGAACCATACCATTCTTTTTCTTCTGTGCAGTATTTTTTTTTTTTTTCCTTCCTTAAAAAAAGGTACCGCAAATGAAAAACTACTAAACATGAAATAACCATAATTCTTTGAAGCAATAAATACAAATATAATGAGTGAGGAATTGCAACAGCCACATGCATTGCCAAGATGTTACATCATAAGCGTAAATATAATTGTTCAACTGAAGTTCACATACCTCACGTAGATCTTTCACAAGTTCACGTTGTAATTTTTGCAACCTTGTCTCATTTAAAATTTGATCTTGAGAAGCTCCATCTTTCACCCTCTTTACACCACCCCTTGTATCATAGATATGGCACAACCTAACAAGCAACTTCAGGTAGCAATCAATTGCATAGGTCCGACCATCACAATCCCACTTGACACAAGGTCTACACACTTCCACGACTTCCAAAGCAGGCTCCGTCCAATTCAGAGCACCATAACCAGTTCCATATGCTAAAGCTCCAATGACCCTGCTCTCCATGCCTGAGTTCTTTTGTTCAGGCAAAGGTAGGGACAACTGAAAGCAACTTTCCACCAGTGATGCTACTAACTCCTCCCTAAATAAGCTTTTACTTGTTACACTATTAAGATCATCTCTTATTCTTGCATCCTCAAAAAGTGAAGCAATATCAGTTCCTGCAAGAGGTTTCTGACCTCTTCGAACGCTTTCCTTTGCAAATAGATCAACACAGAGAGCTGTCCTACAAATGCAAGCCAAAGCATGCATGCGATCTGATTCTGCCCTCAAGTTTCTCACCATAAGAAGCAACCTCCTAAACAATGAAACCTACGAACAGAAGATTTAAAATTTGAGACCACGCTCAAAACTCAACCCTCACACATCGATAACTTGTAAGTATTTCCTGCAGCTACCAATTCCACCACAAAATAATATATAAAAAACCTTGCTGCTAGAGTTACACATGTTTTAACCACTTTTACATGACTTGTCCATTTATTCCTCCTTTTTAAGTAGCACTAAAGCCTTGAATAAGACCGCCAATTTACACTTCTAATCTATAAAAGATGCTCATAAAAAAACAATACATTCTCATTCATCAGCTCATTAACTGGAAATTCTTCAATAATAAAGCGCATTAAGCTCACAACTCAATAGTACTAACCAAGAACATAATTTTTTCAGGTTTCATTCTCTATCCTCGCCAAAGTGACTACGATTTTAGCTTCTAAAGCTCAGGCACTAATTATTTTTTAACGGCTAATAACGCTGGTTTGGTAGAGTTTGATTTACCAACATGTGCTTCAAAAGGTTTGAAAAATTGCACTCTACCAATCTACCAATATCCTTTCATCCCCAAATCGTTAAAGTGCAAAACTTAGTTACAATTACTTAGGTGCAATTCAGTAGGTTCTCCAAAATTCAAACACATGGTTGCATTGACCAATAAAATGCAAAAAGTGTTATCTTTTCCAAGGAAAATCAACTTCAATGTAGCTACGTGCTTGAATTTAATGGGAAAACCTAATATAATGCACCTAAGGAACTGTAATCAAGTTTTACCCATTGTTAAAATTCACATATGTAAATCACCTGCTTCAAAAAGAAAGCCTAAACTCATGAACTAAATGCAAATACAATTATGGGTAAAGTGCAACTCTTTAAACCACAAATTGGCAACTCAAACTCGACCCAAGAATTTCCATGACAACCACTCCACAGTATTCTAAACTACAATGTACACACCAAATACATGAAAAATTCAAATTCAACAGTAAATAATAACACCCATAGAAAAGAAAAATGAGCACGCGCACCTGCATATGAAGATCAAGAAGGTGTAGATTGGTTACAACAGCCCTAACAATACTCTCTCTGGCAGAAGAGAATTCCTGCCTGTCCCAAAGCGTGAGAATCGCAATGATGGAGAGCGAAGCCCACTCGGTCTTTCCTCCAGGTACATCAGCCAAATACAACATGTTAATCCCGACTTCGTAGATCAATGCCGGATCCAATGACGAGGCCAAGAACGGTGCCAAATGCGAAACCACGTCCGAAACCCCGACGAACCTTTCCGCATTTGAATCCAATACACTACTAGTTGAAGAAGAAGAAGATTTTGATAGCTTCCGAATGACTTCAACGGCATCTGAAGCGACGGCCTTGACCGCATACACTATCGGAAACACCGTAGCTCTGAAGCTCTCCACCGGCAATACCAACGACCTAGCCATCAACGCGTTCCGCTTCTTCCACACGAAGTCTACCATTGAAGAAACCCAATTGGATCGAATCGCAAGCGAGTTCTCGCTATCGACGAGCTTATCTCCAGCCAACCTACTCATCCGCTTCGAATCGAACTCTTGGAACAACCTCCCGACGGATTCGAATGCGACTTTGGAGACGTTATCGGATCTATCAAGCATGTTGAGGCCGATCCGCGTCCACCAGGTGGAGACTTGGTCGAGGAGGCTAACACTGTTCTCGCAGAGCGTAACGACGTCGTCGCGGGCGAGAATGCAACCTAGGGTTTCGGTGATGGAGAAGCGGAGGTTATCGCTGCTGGAATCGAAGCAGGTGTTGATCTCTTTGGTGGAGTCGGTGAGGAGCTTGGAGAGCCGGTGGGAAGGGAGGGCGGAGAGGATGGAGATTGCGGCGGCGGTGACGTCAGGGTCGGGGAAATCGAGATCGGAGCGAACGCCGGTGATGACGGTGTCCCAGAGATCGGAGGTGAGACGAGTGGAGCGGATGAGATCGAAGGCGAGCTTTTTGGAGACGGCGGAAGCAGGGGAAGCGACGATTTCTTCGACGGCGGATTTGGCGAGGATGGAAATGTCGCGACCGGCGGCGGACTGCTGGAGGGCTTGGAGGAGAGCTCCGGTTTGGCGGAGGGCGTCGTTGGAGCGGAGGTCGGCTTGGATCTGAGCGAAGAGGATGTCCATGATTGTAAATAAAGAGGAGATTGAAGTATAGAGGATTTGTTTTGTTTGGTTTTGGGTTAGGAATTGAAATAATTGGAAATGTTGGACATGAGGAATGAAGAGGATTGGATTTTTGGAGGAGAGATGGGAAGAGAGTGAGTGTGGGAGTTTAGCTTAAGCTGTTTTTGTTGAGAAATGCGGCCATGGTGGCTCTGTCAACTTGTGTCAGGGGCCGGTTGGCAATGGGGAAGGGGAAAATTTAAAAGAAACTATTAAAAAAAAATTATAAAACATTACAAAAACAATATATTTTTTTATAATAAATACAAAGTACAAATACAACATTTTTATATGATTTTGATTTGAGTAATGTACTAATAATATTGTTACATCACAATATTTTTGTAATAATTTTCACAATTTTTTTTATAATAATTAATTTGGCAAATTTGTATTCATTTTATTCATAATTTACTCCTTTAACAAGTATAAAAATATTTTGTAAGAATTGGTGTTGTATTTGGCCGTTGTTACTTAGAATTCATAATTATATTCTTCAAATACTTCATCGCTACTAAAACTTAAAATTTTTAAATTTCGTCTCTAATGAGTTTAAGGGTCATTTTGAATTGAGAAAGAGGGAAGTGGCTCTTGGAACACTTTTGTTTGCAATACATATAAATATATATATACATATATATATATATATATATTAATTGTATAGACAACAAATTGACTGTGATAAGTTTACAAAAAATTACCTTTTTTATGTGGAAAATAAATTTATTGACAAATAAATGAAAATATAATATTTTACAAAATGTATTTTTTGAATTTAAGGTACAAAATAAAAACTTTAACCAAAATTTTAAAAATACATTTAAAAGAGGGTTTTTCTTTTTTGGTTATTTAATCTTGGCTTCTTTCTTGGCCAATCCAACCCTTGTGATGAATTATAAGCCCTTCTCCATCATATTAACCTTTGTTGTCCGATAAGGGTGTTTTTTGGTATAGATTATTGGGTCCGCTATGGGTGTTTTTGTGCATGTATTAAGATATAATTTGTAATGTACTCAATTGGGTTTTTTAATAGAAAGTCAAGCCATTTTCTTTCTAAAATTAATATATTTTAATTAGTTTTTTCAACTTCTTAGGGTATGTGGAAACCTTTTAAAGTGTTTTTTTTTTATTTTTTTTATTGGTAATAGATACAATTGAATTTTAACTTATGATGTCTGTTCTATGATCATTTTTTTTATTGTTAAGCTAAATTGCAAATTGGTATTTAACATAAGAAGAGTTTTGAGGCCTTCTTAATGAATGCACAAGAACAATGGTTAATAATCGCCTAAATTATTTTTATAAGCTTATTTTGTTTAAAATATACATTGGACAAAAGTACATGACTAATTAGAAACAAAAATATAATTAAAAAGCTTTGATGCCTCAACTTTGAGGTTAGTGATTTAGCTCTTACTTTAATTTTTTTTCCCATCCTAATTGGAGCTGAGGGAGATACCAATCAATATACTTTGACATTCATAACAATTTATGCCAAAAGATGTAACTTCGTTCTCTAATGGTCAATTAAACCTCTTAAGAAGCTTCACCGATTCACCCCTAATAGTCTATATGGGCGGTGGAGCTCTTTTTGATGAACAAAAAGGGGGGGCACTCACCCCTCTAGGCGTGACCATAAGGGCACCCCCTGTTAGAAAATGTTGGATTGAGCCATAACTACTGTGGTCCGAGATGACCACAGACCTCACCCTAGCACCTCAACAGAGCTGGTAATTAGGGGCTTCTCAACAGAGATACCCACACTCCTCCCCAGGTGCTCGTTAGGGCTCGAAAGAGGGACCTCAAAGTTGATTCACGGATGCCAACCACCGAGCCACCCCTCTTGGGGTTGGGCGATGGAGGTCTTGAAAGATTATACAAACTACAGAGTTAATTAACTTAATTTTCTATAAATAACCAAGTTAATGACTTGCCAAACTCATGGATGCCTTCATAAATTGGTCCTAATGTAGCTATGGTGCTTATGCATATATGATATTGTGACTCCACATTCCACACACAATTGGCCTCTTCATTTTGTTGTTGGGTATACAAGTCACTCATTAAAGTTAAAAAATTCTTAAGCCAAAACTCATAGGCTTAAGTTTTTGAGTAAAATGATGTCTCATCCATGATTGTAAATGAAAAAAAGTCTGTTTTGTAAGGATTGAAGTATATAGAGGATTTGTTTGGTTTTGGTTAGGAATTGTAATAATTGGAAATATTGGACATGAGGAATGAAGAAGATTGGATTGGATTTTGGAGGGGATGGGAAGGGAGTGTGGGAGTTTAGCTTAAGCTGTTTTTGTTGAGAAATGACGGCCATGGTGGGTGGCATTGTCAACTTGTGTCAGGGGCCAGTTGGCAATGGAAGGGTAAAAAATTGAAAAAATAAAAAGTTTAAAATGGACTGTTTCTCTTTAAATTTTTTTATATAATTTTGATTTTTTTAATTAAAAATTAGTATAATGTTATAAACACAATTCTTTATTTACAATAAGTGAATTGAAAGGTTTTTTTTTTTTTAATTACTTTTATTTGAGCTTACTCAATATCTTACTTTATCATTTACCATTTATAATCAATGTTGTGAATTTCATTCCGTTTCGATATCCAAATTGGAATGAGAAATTCCATAATTCAACCTCAGGTTAAATTTCAATCTATTTTGGATCATTTTGGCACCAAAAATAAATAAAATAAACTGTGTCATTTTGATTTAATTCTTATTATATTATTGATGACGAGAGAATAAGAGTGTTAATGTTAAATATATATTTGTGTGTCGATGATCCCGAAATGGTGAATGAATAATGATACCAAAATTCTCTATTCCAAAAGACAAACCAAAATGGTCACCGAAACCCAATTCACAATATTTTTTTCACAACTTAGCACTTTGACAATTATGAAATATTTTGTAAGCAGTGATTGATTTTGGCTAATTCAATTTTTTTTTTTTTAAGAGTGTTCGATTCTGGCACTTATTATCTAGAATTCATAATTATATCCTTTAAATATTTAACAACTAACAAGTAGTAAACCTCTACACAACTATTGAATTATTTAAAAAAAAAATTATTTTATTTTGTTTAAAATATACATTGGACAAAAGTACAACCCTAATTAGATAAAACAAAATGAAATTAAGAGTAAATACATAAATTAAAGAAGTTAAATAAGGGGTGCCGGGGGGGGGGGGGAACTTAAAACCAAAAATATAAAAGTAATTCTAGTACCACAAATTAAACCAAAACTTTTGTCATAATTATGTTACATGGCAGACTGTGATTGACTACCTTCTACTTTAATATGAACCCACTACTCACAATGTGAATAGTTGTGATTTAGTTTGTAGTACTAGAATTTTTGAAAGTACAACTATATTTCAAATATTTGTATGATTCCTTTAATGCATCAACTATGTATCTGTTTCCTCTCCCCACCCATTTTAATTGGAGGTAAGGGAGTAGGAGGTAGAAATATTCAATCAGTTCTTTGAAAATCACAACAATTAGATACAACTTCATTCTCTAATGGTCAGTCAAACCTTTTAACCATTAACTTAATTTTCTAGATAAATAACCAAGTTAATGACTTGCCCCAATGTAGTGTAGCTATGGTTCTTAACTGCTTATACATGTTATATATGACATTGCGACTCCACACGCAATTGGCCGTCTTCATCTTGAGAAGAGCCCAACAAATAAAATTAAGGCTGGAGTATTGCTCCTATCCCATTATACAAAGTTCAAGTGGGCCGTTAAGATAGTGTAACTATTTCAGACACCACACTAGAGTTTTGGACAATTGGCGCATTGCAAAGAGTAAAGAATTCTTCTAGATGCACAAAGCCACAAAGGTTTTTTTCTCAGACCTCTGGTGCTACAGCCTAGAGGTCCATTATGGTGACCTCTCAAATCATCTTAGTGCTATGCTAGAATTTGTCATCTAACTTCGATGGCTGGCTTGCATTATTGAAGAGATGACTACCCCAAGTAGAAGATCGGAACCTGAAAATAACCCAATTCTCACTTTCTTTTCTTTTCCTTCACTTTCTTGGCAACCATATACTTTTTGAAAATGAAGAGTTTCAATTAAACTCTACAACCTTAAGCTCCACCTCTATAAATTGAAGGGGATTCACAACACAAAAAGAACCATTGATCACCAATTAGTACCAATTGCCTTCCTTTGATCACCAATTCCCAGTTTCAGAAAAACTTCTCTCTACCCATGGAATGGGGAGGCACATATTTTATCCATCAAACACCCAACCTTAAGTTCATAATCGGCAGCAGTTATCATGTTTGATCGACCAAGGAAAATCCCCTTTTACGGTTCCATCTGTTATTTTTGTTTCTCTCATAGAATTGAATATTTGTATACTTTTATACACCTTGATTTAGAGAAATACGACATGTTGAATTAGTTATTGAAATATTTGGTTAAGGCATTTGCTTATGTTGGCAAACACCTATGTATCCTTTGCAATAATGAACCTTTCTTAAAGCTGTAGGAAGAAGTGGCACCAGCTTAAAATGTGTTTTTGTTGCTCCCTTGAAGACCTGAATTCACTTTGGATATGTTACCGCCAAGATAAAACTAACAAGTTTGGCTAGAAAGGAAGGCCTAGCGTGTTTGCGAAACCAAGGGAAATGAACTGATTCTATTTTTCTAGTTTCAACCTTGGTGATTTTTTTTTTTTTTTTTTAGAGTTAGTTTTAACCTATGGTGTCTGTTTCTAATAATTACTCTTTATTATCATATCAAGATGCCAATTGATTTTTTATGTTGTTTCTCAAAAAAAAAAAAAACGTCAATTGATTTTTGGTATAGGCGGGAATAAACCTCATATCTCTTATTCGACGATAAGAAATTTTATCAGTTGAGCTAACTTTAACCTACTTCTACCTTTGTAACTTAGTTTACAAATATAATATATGTCAAGTTGTTATGGAAAGAATAGACGAAAAATTATTGAGATGCTGCTCTATAAGGTGTGAGAGAGTTGTAAACAGGAAACCTGTTCCAATACCGCAAGTTCTTTTTTTTCTTTTTTATTTCTTAGCCCTTTTGCAGTTTGGGGAAAATTATAATCTAAAGCTACACAATTGCATTATTCAAAGCAATTTTACACAAGGTGTAAGATCATACCTTACAATAGCTATGATCATGAAAAGCAAACTTACACGATGTCATTTTATTCAAAAGTACAACCGCCTCAGGTTCTGAGCTCAACGAAAACATTTTCAAGTGATGGTCAACTAATTAAATCATGTTTAATTTATTCCCATCTGAGTTCTTATAGCCTTGGAGCTTACCAGTAGATGACCTTTTACAAGGAGGCAGATAAGGAGGGGGTTCTCGAATACTCGTCTCAAGGGTGCCACCATTTTTCACTATAAAAACTGTGGTCATTCCCCAACTTAAGTGTCGTGCGAAATGACAGTGCAAAAACCATACTCCTGCAAGAATTTATCCATTTATGAAACAGAGTTAGAATACGTAATCGAACATTTATAATTGGAAAAGCAAAATTGATTTTTAGATACGTTGAACAAGAAATGTACTTAGTATTATTCATATATAAAATTAATGAAGTTCATGTATGAGTATTAGGAGTGATACTTGTACCAATTATTTAAATTTTTTCTAGGGGAACTAAACACCATGGAGAGCTTTTTTGAATAATTAATATAACATATATAGACACACTTTAATCCAAAAGGCTTAAGTCCAATGGATATGTGTTCAATTATGTTATATTAATTACCATTCTTCTGTTTCTCAAAAAAAAAAAAAATTACCATTCTTTTCATCATTATTCAATGTGAGACTTCACTCACACTTGTATACCCAACAATCTCCCCCTCACGTGTGAGTCTCTGCCTCTCAGTGGGCTTTAAGATCTCTCCATGGGTCATGAACAAGTCTTACTCGCTCCCTTTTGCCTAATAGGCTTTTTCCTTCACTAGTGCATCATCATGGGCCTCCATGTGTCAACCTCGCACGTCTTTTATCCTCCATGGGAATTTCGCACCTCACCATTTTCTAGCACCATTGGCAATATTACTCTTTTTTTGGGCCTTTTCCAAGATCGTTTGTGTAGGCTTTTATGGGCTTGCTTGTTGCAATATACTATCCCCGCTCCAACTGCAAAAGGGACCCGCCTTACTCCATTTGCGAAAAGGTTTCAAGTACACACACCTCGTTCCCGCTCCAACTGCAAAAGGTTTGCCCCACACCACTATGGGTTCTGATACCACTTGTTGGGGAAAATAAATACCATGGGGAGTTTCTTTGAATAATTAATATAACATATAAAGATACACTTTAACCCAAAAGGCTTAAGCTCAATGGATATGTGTTCAATTATGTTATATTAACTACCATTCTTCTCATCATTATTCAATGTGGGACTTCACTCACACATGTATACCCAACAATCTCCCCCTCACGTGTAAGTCTCTGCCTCTCAGTGGGCTTCAAGACCTCTCCATGGGTAATGAACAAGTCCTACTCGCTCTCCTTTGCCTAATGAGCTTTTTCCTTCACTAGTGTATCATCCATGGGCCTCCACATGTCAACCTTGCATGTCTTTTATCTTCCATGGGAATCTCGCACCTCACCATTATCTAGCACCATTGGCAATATTACTCCTTTTTGGGGCCTTTTTCCAAGATCGTTTGTGTGGGCTTTTATAGGCTTGTTTGTTACAATATACTATCCCCGCTCCAATTGCAAAAGGGACCCACTCTGCTCCATTTGTGAAAAGGTTTCAAGTACACACACCTCGTTACCACTCCAACTGTGAAAGGTTTACCCCACACCACCATGGGCTCTGATACTACTCGTTGGGGAAATAAATACCATAGGGTGTTTTTTTGAATAATTAATATAACATATAAAGACACTTTAACCCAAAAGGCTTAAACTCAATGGATACGTGCTCAATTATGTTATATTAACTATCGTTCTTCTTATCATTATTCAATGTGAGACTTCACTCACACGTGTATACCTAACAAAAAAGACTAGTATATATAATGTAAACTGTGATATTTTTTAACAGTTTAGACTTCATATCAATAATTTTTTCATAAAATAATTTAGAGATTGCATATTTAAAACAAGCCCAAAGTTATACAAGTCAATATAAGAAAAATGTAACACTAACAAAAAAAAAAAACCTTATTTTTCATGGATGACAAATGTAATTAGGATCTCTAATTCTTAACCATGAAATTTGCTATTGTCCTTTCTTCTAAAATCTAAACAATAATATCCATGTTTCGAATTCTCTGAATGGAAATTAAATTTTAAAAAAATAATAATAATAATAAAGAATGCTTCTATTAAAGAGATTTACTTATTTATTTATTTATAGGAAGCATGCATATATCTTAAATATGATATATGCTTTGGTTTAGTGAGCTACTTATGGTATAATAGTCTAATAGAGTAATGATATGTCTACATTTCACAATAAATCTTTGGTAGCAAACTATTATTGAATCTAATATATGCCCACCACTAAAACTAGTTTCTTGCCCACCAGTAACAGCCAAAAATAGTTTGTCATCTAAAATTTGTTATGAAAATGTTATGGACACAACATTTCTCATAATAATAATATGAAAAAAAAAATGATGCATTAATTATTTATATAAAATTATATGTTGTTAAGAATATGTATTAAAATTAAATTAGGGGTGGCAAAATTAGACACAACCCGTGAACCCAACACGACACGACACGAAATTAATAGGTTATGGATTGAGGCTTAATGGGTTCATGTCATATTCAGGTTGACACGACTGACCTGTTTAATAAACGATTTGGGTTAGTGTTTATCACATAGAACCTGTTTGACTTGTCTAACCCGTTTAATTGAATGATATTTTACCAAAATACCCTTCAAACCCTAGGTATATAAACTTATTAGTTGTTGTGGTTTATTTTCTTTGACATATTATGATTAATTATTTGTGATATTGAGATATGCTTTAGTTTTGATTGATTATTTATGATGCTGTTATTTGTTAGTTTTGAAGTTTATATTAAATATTTTTTTTCATAATTCATATCAATTTGGTTAATACTAAATTTTTATTTTTAACTTTTTTCATTTTGATAAAATCTGATAAATAAGTCGACACGACTGATCCGTTTAATAAATGGGTTGTGTTAGGATTGAAAAATCTTGACCCGTTTAATAAACATATTGGGTTAGGGTTAACCCATATAGTTGAATACTCACGAGTCAACACGATACGAACCCAACATGCGAACACGAATTACCACTCCTATATTAAATACACTTTAATTTTATGAATTATGTATGATATAAGCCTAATAAGAGAGGGAAAAATAATGTATTGGTCATTTATATAAATACAATAATTTAATGAACTAATGTTTCTCATATCTTTCCTCAAAAGAGTTTTTTTTTTTTTTAATTAATTAAATTCTCCCTCTAAAGATTTGTGTGCCTTAAAATTTCAACAAAACGGAAGAATATACATGATTTTTGGATACATTGAAAACATTCTTAATATGATTTATGTATGAAAATAATAAAGTTCATGTATGAGTATTTGGAGTGATGCATGTATCAACTAATTATGAAGGTCATAGATGTGCCTATTCTAGCTTATAAATAGCTGTGTAATTTCTAACAAGTCAAAAAGGACAGAGTTTGTGGCAATTCAATTTGGAGGAACTCCTCCAAACTGGGTTAGGTGGCACCTAATCCACTTAACCCACTATGTTTAAGTGGGTTAGGTAATTTTGGGCAAGGACACACATCAATTTGATAAGGTGCCACATAACCTACTTTGGAGGAATTCCTCCAAATTGGGTTGCATAAAAACTTCCAATCAAAAATAGATTTAAGGTGTAAATGCACTTTAAGTCCCTACATTTTGGCATTTTTCTATTTTGGTCCCTACATTTCCATTTCACCACTTTTAGTCCCTAAACCAATTAACGCGTGTTATTTTAGTCCTTTCCGTCAATCAACAGATGGAAATAACTGAGGTGACTAACGGAGGGATTAAAATATTATTAAAAATTCATTATAGCACTCATTAGATAAATAAATAAAAAAATAAAAAATCAAGATCTATGTTCATCAACACCAAAGAACAGACCCAGATTTTAAACATAAGAACACATGCCCAGATTTACTTGCATTTTCTTACCCTTTCTTGTCAACCAAACACAAACACAAACACAAATCGATCTCCAGCAAGAACACAAACACAAACCTAGCAGCAGATCTTCTCAGATTTTCTTGAACCACAAAACCCAGATATACAAAATCACAACTCAAACCTAGATTTTCTCATCTTTCAATCAACAACGAAACCTCCGACAAATAAAATTCATAAACCCAGAAACCAAATTCATAAACCCAGAAAATTCAGTATAAAAACATCATAAATAAATAAAAAATTCATAAATTCCAAAGCCCCCATCCTCAAACCCAAGCAGAATCATTTCTCAGTTCTTTTTCAGTCTTTGTTTGGTTGCCAAGAATATGAAAGAATAAAAATTTGGACAGTTAAGAAGACAACCCTACCTTCGCCGGTCTGATCGTGCCGCAGGTTCAGGCCTCAGCCTCATTGGACCGTCATCATCTTTGCCACAGATCTACACCGCCGAGAAGCTAACACGATCTCTGATCTACAAACCCAACCAAAGCCAAGAAGCTAACACCGATCCTCAAAGCCGAGAAGCTAACACGATCTCTGATCTACAAAACAATCTCGTCGCCGTCGCCTTCTTCAGACCCACCCACTGATCTCGCCGCTGTCAGACCCACCCGCCCATCTTGCCTCCTTTAGACCCACCCACCAATATATGGTCCTTTACCTCTCTCTTTCTCTCAATCTATCTCTCCCGCTCCCTCTCTCACAATCGATGCTTATTTTTGAGGAAGACTAAATTTTTTTTGTTATGTTTTTTTGTTGATTTGGTTTATATATTCAGATTTCCTATTATAATATTAAAGCAGAGGATCTGTGTTCTTTGGTGTTCTTATTGAAGATGAACATAGATGTTGAATTTTTTTTTTTTTTTTTTTTTTTAATCTGATGAGTGCTACAGTAAATTTTTAATAATATTTTAATCTCTCCGTTAGTCATCTCAGTTATTTCCGTCTGTTGACTGACGGAAAAGACTAAAATAACACACGTTAATTGATTTAGGGACTAAAAGTGGTGAAATGGAAATGTAGGGACCAAAATGAAAAAAAGCCAAAATGTAAGGACTAAAAGTGCATTTACGCCTAGATTTAATTGTTCTTTGAGTGTTTACAAATTATTTGAGTGTTCCCGTGAATTTCTTATCTTTTCTCTTAGCATTTGTGTGTACTTTCAAATTCCAATATATATAATTAATTGCAATCTTGTTTTATATATAGAAGGTAAAAGTAGTTCCTCAATATAAAAAACGTAAGAAACATACATACCAGGATTACTCGCTTTAGTTTCTCAAAAAAAAAAAAAAAAAAAAAGGATTACTCGCTTTAAATCTCAAGGCAACCCATCCATCCTTAGGAACCGAAACGGTGTTCATCTTAGGCGGATCAACCAAATTGTGCCCTTTTGGGGCAGTCTCATTATCAAATATCCCATAAGCAGAACCAACCACATAAAAGGTGTACCCATGTAGGTGTACTGGATGATCCTCTGAGCCATCAAACACATTGGTACCTTGAAGTACTATCTCCAACTCCTCATTCTAATTTAACACCTTCACCTTGGTCCCTTGAACTGTCAGAGTTTTGTCATCTGGTACATCATCTGCTATGAAATCGAAAAAAGACGGTGGATAGTTCGAAAAATCTGTGGTGTAAAATCCATTAATGTTCCTGTGAAAATTTAAAGGTTATGATATAGTGTCACTCCAATCCTACTTGAATTTGATATAAATATAAATATATATAAATATATATATATATTGTGCATGTTTGGCAACCAATTTTTCTTCTAACTTTTTGACTTAATTCTTTAGGTACAATTTTATAAAACCTCACATTTTCTAACTAAAACTATACTTTAACTAATTTTTAGCAAATAAGTATTCAACAAAAAGCTATATTTGATTGCACTAGTGGGTTAACTAGTTGAGCTCTCGTAGTTTCTTTTAACCTCTAAATAAATATTAATGCATTTAGATTGCCATATCTCAAGACTTACTCCTTATATTAATATCACATCAATATTATGCTCGTGCAATGCAAGATTTAATCAAATTATATATATGTAAACTAAAAAATATATATTAAGTATTAAATATATATTATAAATTAAATTTAAAATTTCATTTTAAATATAGAATCATATGTAAAAGGAAAAACATATTTTATGTATTCTGTTTTTATTATCAAAATACAAATTAAAAGCTGAAAATGATAATTCAATTAAAAAAATTTTTGATACGAACCATAGAATCAGGTGTTAAAAAATTGTTAATAACAAGTTATTGAGTTAATATTATCACAATATATATATATATATATAAGTAAATAGTAAAGTTGTAGTACATGTGGCAATTAGCTAAGAGCCTAGGAGCTAGGGTATCCAGTATCCACTTGGTGCAACCAAGTCTTCTAAGACAAAACTTTTCTTATATTAGTATGTGATATCATATGATTTTTTTTTTTTTTTTTTAGAATACTAAGTATTTTTAACATACATACACAAGGAGAGGGGGAGAAGGTTTTTTAAAAGAAACTTACAGTAATGTATATCCAAAAGGGCCTAACTTTTGAATACACAATACAAGTTTTAAACATCTTTAACTCACACTCATTTTCTAATGTGGGATTAATCCACTGTTTTTTCTTTTGAGAGTACTAAGTATTTTTAACACACACACGGGGAGAGGGAGAGAAGATTTTTTAAAAGAAACTTACAGTGATGTATATCCAAAAGGGCCTAACTCTTGGATACACAATATAGACTTTAAACCTCTTTAACTCACACTCATTTTCCAATGTGGGATTAACTCACCATTTTTTCTTTTGAGAGTACTAAGTTTTTTTAACACACACACATGAGGAGAGGGGGAGAAGGTTTTTTAAAATAAACTTACAGTGATGTATATTCAAAAAGGCCTAACTATTGGATATCATATGATTTAGGACATAAAAATTGGAATTTCTTAAAAAAAGAAAAATAAAGATGATCCATAATCAACTTAGACGGTTAGTAATTGAATTTAATGCAAAATGTGACAACAAAACAATAATAACCAAAAAAAAAGTATTATGATAAATTTTACCAATGAAAGGGAGATAAAATTTTTTTTTTTTTTTTTTTTGACAATCAAGTCTCTCATATTAATTTGATTAGCATAAAGATAAAATGTATCTTAAGTATATGTGTTATAGGTAATTAAATTTTATCTACTATCTATTATTTTAATTTTTTTGAAATTTCTGTTAATAAAAGTTTAGTTGGAATATAATTTTAAATTTCTTGAAACTCAGATAATATAATTTTTCTTAAATTAAACTAAACGTAAATCTTATCATTTAATTTGGGGAAATATATCTAAATAATTATTAAAAAAATATTAATTTAATAATTAATAAGAATGTAACCACTTGTTGCTAAGAGGAAATAGCCACTTAGTGCATCCAATGCCACAGCTTTTAGGACCTAAATCTGTGATTTTTACACTAGAGAACTCCCTAACTCTGCTACTTCTTTTAGCCTCTAAATAAATATTCATGCATTTAGATGTAGTATATCACAATATGCATAGCTCACTTCTAATACTCTTTTGACACCAGAGAATTCTTTCAATAACGATTTACTTGAGGTTATTGCATAATTTGACTGTAAATGAACCCAAAAAAAATTGTAATGAGAAAGAGGAAGATGATAAGAAGATACCTGTAATAAGCAAGTAGTACATCTGCGGAGGGGTTAACCCAACTGACGTTGTTTAAGCTCGCAGCAAGATCAGTTTTACTGGTTCCCTCATAATCAAATATAACATTGTTTACAGAAACTGTTATATACATTCTGGTAGTTATGTTCTTTGGGATATTTACTGGGTGGTTTTGGCTCGCTAGGCTCCTGAAACGATATGTGAAATTTATTGCAGAATCAAAGTCCTCATAGGTTGGATTGTTGGAAGGCTGCTGGGAAAGATTGGAGTTGACGAGTAAGTATAGTTGCCTCTATATTCAAGAATTGCTGTGGTATTTGTTTTGTCATAGTCTGTGACATTAAACCTAACACTATCATACTGTCTAGCAGCCATGTAATAGCGGCCAAGAGGTTGGTTTGCTGTAACCAAAATATCCATTGTTTGTCCTGAGCTTATCATGACAAAATCAGTGACAATGGGTTTAAGGTATGATCCATCCAATCCTACCACGGTGAGATTATGTTGAGCAATTGCAAAATAAAGCTCTACGTTCATGACTGCATTGACTAAACGAAGAAGATAGGTTTTGCCATAATCTACTTGCCAGCGATGTGTACTTTCTGCACCACAAAGAATGATTGTATTTAAAAAGGAAAATTATAAAGATACTATAAATTTTACTATAAAAGATTTACAAATTGACATAATAATAAATATGATTAGTTGATATCAACAACATAATAATAAATGAGCATCAAAATTACATTTTAGTTATTGGTGACATATCAGTTTCTAAAAGTTATATACTTCATCCGTCCCGATTTGTTTGTCTAGTTTGAAAAGTCAAACATTTTAAGAAAACATCATTTATTGTCTCGTCTGCCTTATAAAAATGTATAAGTTTTCAAAACTACCCTTAAGTAAATTTATCACCTTTTTTTTAAAAGAATTATTTTTAATGAGACAACTAAAAAGGTGTTCCAATTAGATTGATTTTTAAAATATTTGTTAGTTTTTTTTTCAAATGGTTTTGAAAATAAAGTAGGGGTATAATAGGAATACTAGTAAATTAATGACTTATATTTTTAGAAACACGACAATATTTTAAGATATCCCAAAATGGAATAGAGGACAAACAAACTGGGACGAAAAGAGTAGTAAAATTTGTAATATCCCTAATATTACTCGTTTAGAAATGGTGTTCGAAATTATTCTGACTTAAAATCAATTGAGAATTTGAACCTCTCTGATCTCTCTCAAAGGGATTTGTTTCCCTTGATAAATGGTGAGTGATTTGGACTTGAAATTATGAGTATGTCAAATGTTATTTTATAGCCTTATATTTTCATATTTCTACTTCAGTTTAATGTAAAATAAAGAATTTATTTTTATATTATCCTTGGTTTCTCTGTAATAAAATCCCATCTTGTCTTAATACAAATACTAAATGCAACAACTTTGTTATTGTATAAAAAAATTAATATTTATCCTAACTGTACACGTGTCTCCACATACCATTAGAGCATGGGCAGAAATCTCCTGGTTGGCCATTAATAGTGTAAGCATCTGAGCTAGGACGGACATATCCATCTACAAGGTCCTCAGCAACTTCCTTGTTCACGTCACCTTTATACCAAGATCCTGCAAATGCAAGATAATTATTCACGCATCTTCAAATGTGATACAAACTCATAAGTAGAATTCATCCTTAAAAACCAGCTTGCAAGAGGAGAGTAACCTAGAACTTATATACACATAATTAAACTTGTACTTAAATCATGTAGGAAACTTAAATCAAAACAAAATAGAACCATATATTTCATATCTTTATACATACTATTAAGTCAAGGGTAACCACAATTTGATCCCTTTAAATCTTCTGGTTTTCTTATAGTATGTCTTAGTATGTGTCAAAATAAAGCAATTTTATTGAAGAAGTTTTACCTTGAAACCGAACGATGTAAGGAAAAGCCTTCTAATTAATCTATGAATCTTAATTAAATTTGGAGGGTGCACGTAAAAAAAGTACGTTATACTTGGAGGGCGTAAGGGATCAAACAGAAAAATTGGAAATTAAGAAAGGGACCAAGTTGAGAAAAGAAAAACATGAATAATGCCTTAATGGATTGTAGAGAAGGGCGACAGTTATGAGAAAAATAGAATTTTTTTTTTTTTTGTCCATAACATTAAAAAATATGTATAAAATAAAGTGAAAGTGTCAACTAAAAATCAACTATTATTGAATTAGCAATAATGTAAGCATTTTAGATTTAGAGATCCAAGCACTTCATTTATTTATTTGGTCTGTTTTTATCTATCTTAAATGAATTTCTATCACTAAAATAAAAATAAATCTTTGTTGTTATAGATAACAACATTATATTTTATAGTAGTAATATTGAATAGGTATGAATAGAACAAAAGAAAGGGGCTTATAAGAAGAGTTGCTCTTAATTTGGAGAGCACAGCCTAAAATTAATCTCTCTCTCTCTCTCTCTCTCTCTCTCTCTCTCTTATATACAAATATAGATGATTAGGTCCCTTAGCTGTAATTCTCATGCATTTCTACTCTCTAAATTCTCCCTCCACTGTTTCATCAGTCTCAGTAATTATTATTATTATTATTTTTAATACAAGATAGAAATTTCACTCTAACTTAATCTAAGTGTATATGTGTGTAAACCTCTCTCTTGGAGACTTAAACCCCGGCCTTTGCCCCTCCTACACCTCACAAGCACTTAATACTTGTAGAGTGATCATTGCACCGAGAGTACGCGGTCCAACAATAATTCTAACAAGAGGGAGAGAGGAGGAAAAAAAAAACTTGAGTGCATTCATTGTCATCATAATATACTTAACACAATCATAGGATTAAAAGGAAGGTTTAAATCAAAGGGGAATTAGCGGATTGCCAAATCGATTTTACAATTTTACCTGCATCCATGATTATGTTACTGGTCATGGACTCATGGTTCACTGTGTGTGTGTGTGTATCAAGAACGTGAGATGGGTTAACTTTTTGAAATTCCGAAGTAGGAACAATTCAAACATTAGGAACATTTTGCATACCAAACACAATGATCTCTTCTCCATCAGGTTGAGGAAATGGATAACCAGTCTCATTATTCGGCAATGCAACAATAGCACCATGCACACTAGCTTGAGTCCAGTCACTATGAGCATGCCACCAAAGAGTTCCTTCTTCATCTGAAAATATAACCTCATAAGTAAAGTTTGATGCCGGCTCTATTAGGCACTGAGTAATGTACTCTGGACCATCTAACCACGGATTTCTTGGTTGATGCACTCCATGCCTATATTAAAAGATATATATTACTTATTAAAATATTTTCATAATGTCCTTTTTTTTAAGTTACAAATTACACCTTCTAATTTTGCATATTTTCAATTGGATGTCACCACTTTTGCTTGTCACTACCAACCATTCTCTACCTTTTAAAGTTTTCGTCAACCACCATGTATAGAGTGCCTCTCTCTCTCTCTCTCTCTCCCTCCATTTTTCTTCTCTCCTCAATTTTTTTCCCCAATTTTTGTTGTTGTTTTGTTAGATTGTGTGAATCTACTTATTTTCGTAGGGGCAATTAGGCAACCATTGAAACAATTGGGTGTGGCTCTAAAGTCTGGAGTCTTATGTTTTATTTGATATGTATGTTAAATGAGCAATGCTATATACACAAAAATTTTATTTTTGGCACTTGCTAGTATGGCAAGCTAGAAGTGATTCTCATCTAGACCCACCACTAACATCACTTTTTTACTTATCATTAATAATCTGTCATATTAGCATGTGTCAAATTTTCTGAGTCTATAGATTTTCTCAGTTTAAATTCACTAAATTGATAGTTTGGCTATCATGTACTTTCAGAGTATGGTGATGTAGTGTTTTCTCCTCTCATATTCATAGTGATCACTTTAAGTGGGGTTACTTGTGTTGTGTGGTTTATACTAGAGGTTTCAAACGGGTTTTTTTTTGCTGGTGGAGTTACATGTGTTTTGAATATGCGTCAAAATTCACATCTCATCAAATTATAAAAAAAAATAGATAAAATAATTATTACGTCATAAGACCATTGTCCACAAGCAAAAAAATGGACTAATGGATTAAATTATTAGTCTATAAATGTTTAATAGTCCAAAATCAAACTTACACAAAAAATTAAGGAAAAGTTTAGCTACAAACTTAGTTGTAGCCTAAAACTGTAACTTCCTCTAAAAAAATTAGCATTGTTATATATTTTGAAAATTTAACTGTTGTACTGCATGTTCTTTACACTCTTAACACACATGTCGAATTTTGTGCCAATTAGATATTATTTACTATATGATCCATAAAATTATTTTTTATGCATTATTTTAGACTATAAAAACTTGTCATGTAAACAATTGATTGATAACATAGTTATTGATCTTTGATATTCTAGAAATTTTGCAAGCATAGAGGATATAAGAAGAAAATGTAATCCAATGGTGGATTTGTCAAAATTTACATTAAATAAAAAGATATTAAGAGAAGTTATAACCTTAGGCTAAAACTAAGTCTGTAGCCAAATTTTGTCCAAAAATTCATTTACTCAAAGGAAAAAGAAAAGAAAAGAAGGGAGTGTTGCTATTACTACATTGCTAACCACATGAGTTCAACATAATTTAATTATACTTTTTGTGCAAAACTTGAGTTCAACATACTTTTAGGAAATGTTTTCCCATGCATCGCATGAATTTTCAACTAGTATTTTAAATGGTATGACACTACATGAACTTTTTGAAAATTTATAATGTATAACCTATACCATGAAATGAATCAATTTCTAATGAGAATGATTTAATAAAAAGAGGGAGAAAAGCACCCTTCATAAAGTGTAGTAGGCAGTCAAAACATCCTGTCTTTACTAATTTCATCCACTAGCAAATAAGAATCCCTCCCATATTCTTTTTTTTTTTTCTTTTAGAAGACTAGGTAGGGTGGCACGTGCAAGACACATGCTAACTCTTGAGTGAGAAAATTAAAATAAAATTTCTATTTGAAGAAGTATGAAACTTTATACATAAAAAATATATGTCATACAAAGCTAATCTTATTCTTATAATAATTTAATAGCTAATCACACATAAATTAAAGTTATGGTAGATATTTAACACATGAATATCTATTTTACTATAATAGTTTTTTAGTACTTATTTGATAAAGGCAATATTCACTCATTAAAAATTTCTAAGAATGATAACAAATATCATCATCTTCCAACAATAAGCAACTGAGTTTTGCTAAGACATTGTCACAATATTTAAATTTTCGTAATGAATGATGTAATATGCTACAATTGAAATTTTTCATCAAATACCTTCAACCATACACAATAAAAAAAATTTCATTCATACTTTCTTCTTTATCATTCTACATGAGTCTAGGTGCAATATTTAGCTTACTTAGTTTTTAATGAACACCCATTTTAGGCAAGAAAAGAAAAGAAAAAAAAAAAGGATAACAAAAGGCATGTGTCATCGAATTTCCCATTAGATAAATTATAATTTTCAAAGATTTAAACCTAGAAAATCAATGTTCTTTAGGTAATAAATAAAACACTTTATATCACCATTCCAACTTTCTAAGCATTACTACCATCTAAAACTCAAAATACGTGAATAAAATTTTGAAATGTTAAAATTTAGTGGGAGTATTTTAGACATTACACAATGTAATGTTTTAAGAATCATAAGTTTTGATTAGGGTTTAACTGAGAGAATAATAATATGACATCTTTGCTCTTTTCCAAAATATTAAAGGGGAAATTGTTTGATTCTAAAATTTAAGAAGGAATTGTGAACTACCCCAAACATAAAAGATGAAAAGTGTTTTTATGTAATTGGCTAATCTTTTGACAAAACGCACTTTACTTGTAATTGGGTAGATCTAGGATGAGTTTAGTACTTCAAGAAACAAGTGTTCAAATTTAGTATTGAAGTCATGCAAATCTGACCAAGAAACAAGTGAAGAATGTACTGCTCATTAAAACTCGACAGAAGTCTCGATAGAATCCTTTCTATCGAGAATTACTGCTGAAGCTCGACACAAGCTGTATCTGTCGAGAATTATGAAATCAGGTTTTCTAGATTTGATTACACGTATATCCTTGAGTATTTGTGTAGGGTTTCTTTTTTCACAACCCTAGACATATATACGGATTATTTTAAGAGCCGTCACAAGGATGCAAGGTGATGCAAAGTAATAATCCATGCATATTGTGACTGGAGACAAAAATTGCTCTAATTCATCATATTCTCTGTAGAACCTACTGCATCTTTATGCCAAGGGTTTTGTGACCAAAGAGCTTCCTGATCTTCACTGTTGATGAACTGAAAAACTTTACAGCCAGCATCTTCCTCAAGTTGGTATGTTAGTCACATACTGGGATCCATGTATCATTGGTTAGTCATGTACTGGGATTTGTACATTGAACGGAGAGATTGCCGCTACAATACAAGTCCAATTGGGTATTGGGGTAAGGGTTCAACTGTTGATTGGTATTGGGTACTAGGATTCCTTTTACTTGTAACCGCTTGTGATTGATAATAGTGGATTCTCGGGAGTGGTAACCTTAAATTCACCCGGTAGGGCCCGGTAGGGTTTTGCCTCAGTGGCTTTCCCCATTCATAAACAAATCATCCGTGTCAAACTTATTTTCCGCTGCATTTAGTTATTTGGTAATTTATTTGTGCTACCACGCTATTGCATGTTAAATTGACTTAATTAATTAACTTGGATAATTAATTGATTAATTTCCCAAAGAGGTCAATACATTTTTGGCCTATCATAAACCATACAATAAAATAATATAAACTAATCGTCTATCTCCTCATTTCTTCCTCTCTGTCTCTCTCTCCATTGCAAACTGATCAACCAATCACCACCGAACCACCACCACCACCACAACCATTAGCAGCCACTGTCACACATACACATACCAAAAATCAAATAAAAAAACCCACAATCCACCCACTGACACCACCACTGCATAACCACCAGAACCCACAACCCCCACGCCACCACCACCACATCACCCCACGACCCACCAGAAACCCACAAAACTCACACCACACCCAACCCACAACCCACAGCCCACAATGTCTCCACCACAGCCCAAACCAACCCACAACCACAACCTACAACTTCTCCACCACAACCCCAACCGACCCACAATCCACAACCCACAACTTCTCCACCACAGCCCCACTCAACCCACGTCTCCACCACAGCCTCACCCGACCCACAACTTAAAACCCACCATGTCTCCCCCACGCCACTGCTACCGCTGTATGATTTGAGTGAGAAGTGGGACAAGAGAGAGAATGAATCACAGAGAAAGGGAAGAGATGGAATATTAATCAGAGAGAGAAGGGAGAAGAGAGAGAGTCAAACTTTGGACTGAGGGAGAGACCGAGAGAGATGTTATGAGATAGAGTTAAATAAGAGAGAGAAAGTTATTAGGATAATAAAATTTAAGTTTACCACCCAACTACAATAAGTTGTAAATGTCCCAACTTATTGTAGCAAGGTGGCAATTTTTTTACAAATACATACTCAGACAAAGTGAGTTTTGAGTGAATTTGGTTGTAAAATAGCAACTTGGGGTGTTTTACACCCCCCAATGATAATGCTCTAAAAAAATGAGTTAAGGTTCCAAATTATAGTACTCACATGGCTAGTGGCCACAACATTTCTTACTAGTTGCATTACTTTTTTATTTTTAGGCAGCTCTACGTTTAAGTCAGGTGGTGTCAAGATCAACCTTACTTGTAGAAATATATGTACTTAAAAAAAATTGTATATTAAATTATCCTATTTTGGTTTTTTTAAATAAAAATGTTGAACTTGACTTGGGAATCACAAGAATTTGGGTTCAACAAAAATAAGAGTAATAATACATTCGCAACAAATCCTATGTAATAAGTTATTACTAATTCTAATTTGAACTCAATACTAACATCACTTTTTACCCACCAATAATAAAATTTCACATAAGATTTTTTTTTTTTTAAAATTGTTTTGGACATAACATTACTCCAAAAAATAATTCCGCCCCCCAAAACATAATCCTTAACCCCTTAAACAAAAAAATGGCTTAAATAATAATAATAAAAATTAGCCCAAGAAATAACAACAACAAAAAATCCAAACAAAAACAAAACTAGACTAAATAGCAATAAGTGAATATATTATTCAACAAAAAACCTATTAAAAAATACCTAATCTTTTAAATTTGTAACTCGTTCATTCCAGTCGATAAAAATAATTCCTAAATTCATTTTTCCTTAAAAAACTATACTGAGAGAAATATTGTGGCTGTGAAATCTCCTTGGCGGTGCCAACAATTGTGCTCTCTTTGGCTTTGCAGTCACAACAATTTTGCTCTTCTTAGCGACTCAGCTCACAATTGTAGCAAATGTTGATACTATATTTTTTCCAACCTCGATTAGCATACCAAAATGTGAATTCAGGCCCTAAAAGTGAAAATTGTGCTTTTAAAACTTAAGAAAATGAGGAATTACATGGAAAAAACTATTTTTTATTCCAATCGTCCCTATACTTGGTTAATGGCCAAATAAAAACCTTTGTACATTTTTTAAATACCAAATAATTTTTTTAATATTATTTTAATGGTCACATCAATATTTAGTGTGCCAGTGGTGCATTCCATTTGCCACGTAGGCAATTTCTGTCAATAAGATTACGGTAGGGACTAAAAGAAGAACAATTTTTCAGTTTTGAAAACCAAAATAGGAAAAGAAAAAAATTATGAACCAAAATGAAAATCGGCCAAAAATATAGAGATGAAAATTGTAATTTCGTTTTTTTTTTTTTTTGACTAGGAGAGAATATATGGAGGCTGGAGCGGTGAGTTTCATAATTAGTAAAAAAAATGTTACTCCAAGCCTCCGTCTATAAAAAGTTCAAATGGGCCTATGATAGTGCAATTAATTCAAACATAAGACACCTCTTAAAGCATCCACAACAGATGTTATATAAAAAATACCATTTTGACACACTAAAAGCTTACTTTATTATTTTACTACATCATTTTATAACATTCCATTTATCAGATGTTTTATCATTCAATTCTATACATTAAAATAATATTTACTACACATTAAAATAATATATTAACTCCTCCCACCAAACACCAAGAAAGAGAGAGAAGAGAGAAAGTCAAAAAGGATGAGAGAGAAATGAATAAACTTTTTTTTTTTTTTTAGCATTCTTGTCCTTACCGTTCCAAAATGGAACGGTACTATTCACATATGGCAAAAATTATGAGATTTGGAACATATCATAAAGGAGATTTTTTGGTGTTTGGTGTGTCAAATATGCCAAATATTTGGCATTTGATACATTTGGCACATCTGCTGTGGATGCTATGCATTGCAAATTAGAGGGATGAGTGGGTCTGGACTTCACTAAGCAAGAGAAAAAAGAATGGGCCTGGGCTTCATAAACTGTTCAACGGGTAAGAGTGAAGAATTCTGTCTACACAAGCCACAAACGTTTGTGCTCAGACCTCTGGTGCTAGAGCCTAGAGCCTAAGGTCTATCACCTCTCAATATCTTAGTTCTATGCTAGAATTTATCATCAAACTTGAATTCCAATCATCCAAACAGAAAAGTCATCATCATCATCATGACAGATGAGTTTCTTATATATCTTTTATATTGCCCCAGCAAAAAATCACTACTTAGAAGAAGAATTCAGCACAACAATCTTACTCAAATCCTTTCTCAATAATTTTCCAGCTGCACTCTTGGGTAAAGAATTGACAAATGCTACACGCCTTATTTTCTTGTATGGTGCAACCTGCAATCAAAAGAAAAGGAAGACGGTCTAGTTCAATTGGATTTTTATGTTACACAGATCACTATCAGAGAACCTGAAGGCACCTGTTTTGCAACGAAATCCATTATTTCTGCTTCACCAAGGCAGCTTTGAGGCTGTTTTACCACAAAAGCCATTGGCACCTGACCAGTTTCTTCATCAGGGTATCTGCCAATTTATAGTATGAATTCTTAATAATAAGATACACTAGATTAAACAGACAATGTATAGAACTTAGAATAAATGGCATTCTATTAGATTGAAGAATCTTAGCAACACTTTATTCAAAAAAAAAAAAAAATCTTAGCAACATCATATCATTCCAAGGGGACATTTTGGCCTTGTATTGAATGAACTTTGGGGGAAAACTGGGCTTCTAAATCAGGTGGAAGTGACACTTACGGTATAACAGCAGCATCAACTATTTCCGGGTGGGATTGAAGCAAATGTTCCAGCTCTGCAGGGGCTACCTGCAGACCAATGCATGAGCTCCTAGTAGTGTCCTTTATAGACATAACATATGCCTGATATGAAAAGAAAAGGAAGAATGCATAGGATGTCTGAGATTATATATACCTGGTATCCCTTGTATTTGATCAATTCTTTAAGCCTATCTACAACAAATAGGAAACCTTCCTCGTCAATATAACAAAGATCACCGGTTCTTAACCACCCATCTGCTACTAAAGTTGCGGTACTTGCATCAGGATCACCAATATAACCTGCACTAAATCACCAAAACTGTATATATGTTACAGAAAAAGACTAAAAGGCTACTGTGGATCGGAAAAAAAGCTATTCCTGATCAACTCTAGCCCATGTTGGGTTCTTTGCCATTATCCACATTCAATCGTTATTGCCGCCACCTGGAGATATGATCGAGGAGGCAAACTAGTTGTAATACGCGAGAACAATTATATACAGGAGAGTGCATTTTATATTTATATATATCTTCATTATTATTCAAAAGTAACGTGACTATCCTTTAATAAATTTGAAAGTGCTTTAATCTTTAGTAATGGTAATTGGAAGGTATTTCCCAATAACCATTCACTTTAATCTTTATTACTAAAAAAACATTTTAAGTGTTGAGTTAGTTATCAGTGATAACTACGAGTAGGACTCCGAGTCATAATGCATCATTCTTTAAATAATTTGCCTTTTCTGTCTCGCTTTTACCTTTCATGATTGAGGGTCCTCTAAGCCAAAGCTCCCCTTGCTTGCCTGGTGGCAAAGCGTTCCCTGTATCCGGGTTTACAATTTTGGCTTCAAAACCTCCTGAGAGCCTCCCTGTTGCTCCCCAATGAATACTCTCCTCAGCACCCCATGTTCTGAACACTCCCATTGATTCAGTTAGCCCATAACACTGCATCATGAAAAATCGTTGAAAGACACTGACCAAAGAAACTAAAAATTACTAGGTATTTCGGATACGCAGTACTCCTTAAGAAATAGTACATGATTGTACTTCATTGACATTTCATTTAGTATACTCTTGTCGTATCCATGTTGTTAGAGATATATATATTAGATATATTAGCCCAATGTAATAGGCCCAAGCCCAGTCCTGCTTATACTAGTAGTCTAGGGTTTAGTCGCCTATATATACTCATGTTAGAGTTCATTGTAACATAAGTTATTGTACTACACTCTTATACAATAAAGATGTAACCCTTAAGGGATTCCTCCGTGGATGTAGGCCGTCAAGGCTGAACCACGTAACCCTCGTGTTCTCGGTGTTCCTATTTTATGCTTCTCCTTTCGCATCCACTCTAGCATATACAACATGGTATAACATATCACGCTGCTAATAATACATTTAACATGGTATCAGTGCCAAACTTCGTTCTTGGCATCAAACAAACATCTCTAGCAAGCAAAGAAGATTCTCATGTGCACATCAACATCAAAAGTCACACATGTTTGTCTGCTGGATCTAGACTCCACGGCATCTCGCAGCCACCATGGCTCTGTGCTGTGTCAAAATCCAACAACCAAGCAATCCGTGCCTCTCCCTATCAGATCTGTGCACATCAAGCCTTCGCCTAATGAAACCAACAAAACAGACGTGCACCACGGCATATCACGACAAAAACCCAGAAACTCGGCCCACAACAGCAGCCTCACGCGCCACCACGCGCGGACAACAACTACTAAAACTCTCACACACGCCGCCAAAGATTCTCGACTCCCAGCTCGGATCTCAGCCACACGCGTTGCCAAGACGGCCTTGTCATCCCCCGATCCACTTGGCCTGAGAATTTGGTAATCATACGAGGTCACACGCGCCGCCTGGGTATCTGTCTCTCCACCACGCACCGGTACACGCCGTCACGTGCCTTCCACGCGCCGAAGAACTCATGCTGATGTCATCAGGTGACGTCATTACTCCACGTCAGCAGCCATGCAAGCATGTCCACGTTAGCCCTAGTCCACGTCATCAGGATGAGTCAGCAGCTCTGTAGCCCGATCTGTGATCCGACCCGGAAAACCCGGAATCGACCCGGACCATGTAGCCGTTGACTTTGACCCTAGATCTGTTGACTTTGACTATAGTTGACTTTGACTTTTGCGTTGACCTTTGACCGAAAGTCAAAATTTCTGAAAAAGCCTATCTTGCTCAGTTTTTTGCGTAGATTCCGATTTTGGACTTCGTTTCTTCATTTGAAGCTCCGAAATTGGTCAATTGGTACATTCTTTATTGTGGTTTCTTCAAAGTCATTCTTCACGGCATCTCCAAGTGATCTTCTCATGCTTATCCAACCTCAAGCCTTCATCGAGCTTCCGCCTTGAGTTTGAGGGAGGGTGTTAGAGATATATATATTAGATATATTAGCCCAATGTAATAGGCCCAAGCCCAGTTCTGCTTATACTAGTAGTCTAGGGTTTAGTCGCCTATATATACTCATGTTAGGGTTCATTGTAACACAGGTTATTGTACTACACTCTTATACAATAAAGATGTAACCCTTAAGGGATTCCTCCGTGGATGTAGGCCGTCAAGACTGAACCACGTAACCCTCGTGTTCTCAGTGTTCTTATTCTATACTTCTCGTTCCGCATCCACTCTAACATATACAACATAGTATAACACATCACGCTGCTAATAATACATTTAACACATGTCATACAGTAATTTCATGTTATAATTTTTCAAAAATTCCTCGTGTTCATATCATATTCATATCTGTGTAATTTCTCCAAAGCAACGACGACCTAAAAACTTAAGAAAGATGGTAATTCTTTGGAGGAACACATGATATGAGATACGGTTCATACCTGCACAAAGGCTACTGTCGGAAACTTTGCCGTGAAAGCAATGATCACATCCTTTGAGAGGGTAGCCCCGCCGCACACAACATCCTGCAACGAGCTCAAATCATAGCCATCCGTAACATCACTCTTGGCCATCATCACCACAACTGGCGGTGTCAACGCGACGCGGGTCACCCTAAACTCCTCCACCGCTCTCAACATCTTCGTCAAATCAAACCTCTCCATCAGCACCACCGTCTCTCCCAATGCCACCGACTTCAAACTGTAGGAGAATCCGTACACGTGGAAATACGGCATCGAGTGGAGGAGCACCGCAGGCGATTTTCTCTCCGTCCGGCGCGAGTAGGAATCGGACACAGGCGCCATCAGGTTCCGGTGAGTCAACATCACTCCTTTGACTGTCCCGGTCGTCCCCGACGAGTACATAATCGCTCCCAAATCGGACTGGCTGATCACTTCGACGCGGTCAAGGTTTTGTGTCGGACTCGTCAGCATCATTGAGTCGAACTCGGGCGAGTCGAGGAGAATAGTTTTGCAACGGAGAGTAGGAGTAGTCTTTGAATTTGTAAGCTTGTGAGCGGTGGATGACGTGGCGAAGGCGATGACTGGTTTGCATATTTGGATTAAGCGAGAAATCTCAGACTCGGTGCTGAGTGGGTTAGCTGGAGAGATGACTATCCCAAGAGAGAGCAGCGAGAAGTAGAGGATCGGAACCTGAATGAGGTTTTGAGAGAGAACGAAAGCGGTGGGGCCTTTGGAGAGTCCGATGACGGAGTGAAGATAAGAGGATAGAGCTTGGGTTTTGCGAGTGAACTCGGAGTAGGACAGGCGTTGACCAGTGGAGGAGTTGATGAGAGCGAGTGAGTCAGAGTCAGGGCAGGTGGGCGAGTTAAGTCGTCGAAGTGAAAATGCGTAATCAGCAGCTGATATAGGAGTGTGTTGTGGAGGAAGATGAATAGGGGGTCTGAGGCTTTGGAAAATGTTTGTTATTGTGTTGAAACCGCTCTTTGGGTCTACGAGAGGCTTCGTTGCTTGGTCCATGTGATGCCAATGACCTTGAAGAAGAAGAAGAAGAAGCAGCAGCTGTGACTAGTCTTGTAGCTAAGCTGAGAATTTTTTGAGTTTCAGATTTTTTTTTTTTTTGAGAAACTATTGAGTTTCAGATATTGACTATTGGCAGTTTGTAGGTTCGTATAAGACAAGGAAAAGACGACGTTGTGACAGATAATATACCTACAACATAGATGCGGTCAAAATCATTCTTTAACAGGTTTGGGAGAACCTTTTTCAACCGATTCTAGTGCTATCCAACAAGTAATCAATCAGATTAGGATAAAAAATTTTCACCATTTTTTTTTTAATAATTGTTAAGGTTGATATTGAATTGGAACTAATGAAAGTAAGGGACAAATTCATTTTTCATCACTATATTTGGGGGAATTTCTTATTTCAATCCTTGTGTGGGTTTCATTTTAGTGCTTGAGTTTTTGGACAATAATTCATTTTGGTATTTGCCGTTGTCTCGCTTACAGAATTAGATTAGATGGTGTGGTTTATAAAATGCTAACATGATGCATTTGAAGAAAACTTAATTAGTAAAATAATGATAAAAATATTTAATTGACATTAAAATATCTATATTTGCATAATAAATAAAAAACATACATCAAAATAAAACAAATATACAAATCTTCATTCCTCAATTAAAAAATTACACATCTCTCACTTTCTTGGGAACCATACACTTTTGCAAGCGAAGAGTTTTGATTAGACTTTAAAACTTGAGCTTCAACTTTATAAATAGAAGGGATACACTACATAGAAAGCATCATTGATTACCAATTAGTACCAATTGCCTACCATCGAGCACTTAGGGTTCATTTGATTGACAGGATGAAAAAGTTAGAGAATAGAAAATGAGAAGGAGACAAAAAAGCAAGATGATAGAAGAGATTTTAGTTTTCTTTCATAGTATTTAGTTGGGAGGATAGAAAAGTGACAGATGGAAAACTCATTTGTTTGGTTAAGAAGAAAAATGAAAAAATAGAAATTTTTTTCAAATGACTATATTATGTTGGAAATATTCTGCAAAGAGGTTTTAGTTTTTCAAATGATGATAGCTTCGTTGGGAAATATTAAGCAATTGGTTCTATCTATGACCGAACTATTAGTGGAGGATAACCAGTTATGGGTTTCGAGTATTCTAGATGCTTCTCCTCTTTTGCAGAAACTCTTAGTGTTAGTGATGGTAAGTTGGTATAATCAATCATTTCCAATACTAACTTTTTTTTTTTTGGTAAATCAATACTAACTTTTAATATTTTAACAATTTTTCATTCAATTATGTAAAAACATCTTTGTTTTTAAAGTATTTATTGCTTGTAAAAAAAGATTACTTAGGCTATACTCAAACTAGAAGTTTTTTTTTTTTTTTTTTTTTTTGCTTCTTTTTTCCTTTTTTGTTATCTTCCATATTCCTTTTTAAATTTTTTTTTAAAAGGGAAAAAGAAGCAAAAAAAAAAAAAAATTCTAGTTTGAGTGTAACCTGAACAATATATTTTTTTTTCAAGCAAGAAATACTTTAAAGACAAAAATGGTGTTACATAATTGAATGAAAATTTGTTGGAATGTTAAAAGTCAGTATCGGAAATGATTGATTATGTCAACTTCCATCATTAACACTAACAGCTTCTGTAAAAGATACATTTGTCAAGGATGAGTTTCTTCTTTTTATTTTTTATCATCGATTCGCTTCTTCTTTTTTCTTTTTCTTTTTTTGTGTGGATCCATTGTGCAATTACATTGGAGGTGATAAGGATCAATATGCTACTATCAAAAAACAAACTATACTTGCTTAAAAAATAAAAAATAAAAAAAAAATAATGAAAAAAACTATACTTTAGTGGGACATTACTAGAAGACAAATACTTTCCGTGTAGACCTTTTTTTTTTTTTTTTTTCGAATCACTTACAATTGGAGCAAACTATTTTTAAGACACTTGCCGACTATTCAGATTTACTAGATAAAACTGTTTACCTGGAAAATGTAATTATGAGAGGGAATTTTTGGGATAGATCAACATATTACTATTTTTTGTTGCAACAAACAATTTTTCTTGTAGTGATTGTTTATACAAAAAGAATAATATGATGACCTAGATCAAAATTGTTAATTGATATTATTTCATTGTAAATGCCTTTATTTCCTTCATATATCAAAATACATGACTTGTTTTGTTCAATTTTTTATTTTTACTTGTATTGTTCGCCGTTGAAGTACGCTGAAGAGTAGGACTGATATTGTGTCAGGTCAGGTCGAGTTTACTGTGACCCAAAACCCGACCCAATAGAAATCGGGTTTGGCTGCCTGAAACCCAACCTAACCCGAAAAATCGAGTCTGTAATCAGGTCGGTTTTTCGGGTCTCAAGTTGGACCTTTTTTTTTTTTTAATGATAATGGCAAAAGTTATTATAGATCAGTACCACATCTCAATTTCTTTGCCTATCACAGTTACACCAAGAAACAAAGACATACATAAATAGAAAGTTATTATAGATCTTCACAATAACCCAATGGGAGAGATTCGATTTTTAACCATCTGATCTTTTGTTGGGTAAGTGACTCTTAGCTGATTAGATTGTTAAAAAAACTTTCCTTTGATGTGACCATATTGGTCCAATAAGTCAAAAAAAAAATGAGGATAAAAAGAACCAAGCACAATTCCATAACAGAACCATCATTCACATCTTCAAATAAAACCCAAATCATCGAATATTGTCAAAAAAAATCAATAATAAAACAACCTGAATTCATCAACCCAAATCATCCAATATTGTCAAAAAAATCAATAATAAAAACCTGGATTCTAATAATAAAACAACCTGGATTCATCAACCTGGATTCTATTTGTTAAATATCAAAATGAAGGTCTTGAGGAGGATTTAAGACCTTTTCATAGGTCTGAAGAAGCAAAAGAAAAACCCAAATCATTACAAAGTATATAAGTTATGGCTCCATCCACAAGCATAAAAACCCAAATCATTACAAAGTATATAAGTTTTTGCAAATCATTATAATAATCAGGCAAATAAAACCCAAATCATTATAATAGTCCAGCAAATCAGGCAAGAATCACCATTTGCCCTTCTCCAAAAAACAATAATCAGCACGTCACGACCTTCTGCTTAGGACCCAATCACCCAACCTCTTTTACCTTCAAGATTAAAATCAAAACTGCAACACCAAATAAAGAAAAGCTAAGTTCTCATGAACAAGCAGGATAGAGACAGAGAACTAAAATAACAACAAAGCTGGATGGCATATCTATGGCCTTATAAATGTTTGCTTATTTAAACAATATATACCCCATAAATCTATAGAAATGATTTAATATGGTAATATAGAGATGGGGCAGGAACTAAAAGTGGGAAACATGTTAAATCTCAACATAAGATGACTATACAAAACATAGGCAAGTGTGAGGACTATACAATTGAGGCCATATAACTTAAGATACACACCTAGTTCAATTAAAGTAAAGTAAAACTCATCGATCAGCAGCTACAGCAAGGGCAGCAGGGAATGCAATGCCTAGAATCTCCCAGCCAAGTATATCCAACTTAAAAACACTTCTGGAATCACATTTTGGAACTAAGAATTAGTTCACAGAAACATTATAGGTAGAGGTTTCTCTAACATGCATAAAAAGACATGATAATTAACATGACAGGAACTATCAGCCTTTAATGGATGAGGTAAATGCTGCCTATAAATAAAAGAGTGAACAAGACAAAAAGGTATTGAATCCTTAGCTGTGAATGTATTGTCTTGAAATACTTTCTCAACTTAGACATCCAATACCAAAAAAATAAAAAATTGAATAGAAGCATCTTAGACATCCAAATAGCATGCATATACTTCCAAACTTAAAACATAGTTTCCAATGCAAAACCACATTGAAACTATACCTTGCATCGTTAAAGAAAACAAATGGATCAGGGAAGTTTGTTAGACATGCATTCCACAAGCAAAGGCAGTCTGCAATTTCAAAGCATACAATGTTTAAAGGGATTCCTCTCATAGCAAAACTATTAATTGAATTCAAAAAATTAATTTCAACTAATATCCAAAGATCACAAGCAGAATAGCTACCACAAAATTAAAACTAAATGAGAAAAATCCATCAAGTGCTTTTCTTGCTAATATAACTCCCTCAAACATAGAGGAACAATTATTTCATGTATACACCAAAGGTATACCAAATGAGGAAAATTTTGAACCACAAGTATAGAGTGGGGGCAAAAAAAGAACTGAAAATACAAGAAAAAAGGGCATATGACCTGTTCAACTTGTGCTCACAAATGATTTAATGCCACCAACCAAACAACTCTGATAAAATATGTCTAAACAAATACATAAACTGCATTATATTCAAAGCTGAGTGTACAAAATGCAACCGATAACAAACCATTGTCAGCACATAACATCAAGCACACTAAACCAAAGAAAATAAACACAATAGTCTATAGACAAGTTTAAAACATAGCAAATTGACCTTAGTTTAGTAGTTCCCACGAACAAAACCTCAGCAAAAACAACAAACCAATGTCAGCACATAACATCAAGCACACAACAAAGAACACTAAACCAAAGAAAATAAACACAATAGTTTATAGACAAGTTAAAAACCAATGTGAACCAAGAAAAACCCTTTTAACCAAAGCAAGCCCAAAAATCTAATCAAGACCCTTGTCTTTACCCGGACCCGATGAAGAAATTGGAAAGCAGATAAAAATAGAGCAATGTGAACCATAATTAACACATAATAATTAAACCACTACCTCGAAGCCCAAAATTAGTAAAACAACAAAAACCCATTAACCAAAGCAAACCCAAAAACCTAAGAAGCAAATAAAAACAAAGCAATGTGAACCATAATTAACACATAATAATTGAACCACAACTTTCAATCCTAGAATAAGTAAAACAACAAAAACCCATTAACCGAAACAAACCCAGAAACCTAAGAACCAACTAAAAATAGAGAACAAAAATTAACACACACAAACCACAACCCTCCAAGCCCAGAATTAGTAAAACAAACAAAAACCCACTAACCAAAACAAACCCAAGAACCCAAAAGAATTGAAAAAGAAAGCAAACCTTGGTTGAGCAATTTCTGAGTGGTTTCATTGGTTAAAAGGGCAGAGGAGCACAGCTCTTTGGTTAAAAACATGAAAATATCGAAATGGGTCCTTAAAAAAACTAGTTTTGCTGCCTATGAGTATGATTCAAGCCAAACCCATATCACAAAACACAAGAAAATCAAACCCAAACGGGATATTCACATAAAATAAAACCTAAAATCTGAAAGTATTAAAAACCCAACTAAATTAACAAAGAGAAAGATGACTTACACACGTAGAGATAGAACAACAAAGAGTCAACTGTGATATTTTGTGAGATTGAGACTTGGGAGAGTAGCTGAGGGAGGCGGAGAGAGACCAACAAAGAGTAGGGTTTTTTTCAAAAAAAAAAATCAGGTTCAGAAGTAACATATTTATATGACTCGACGCCAACCCGACACTGACCCAAACCCGAAATTAACACCCGAAACCCGACCCGAATATTCTCAGACCCGCCCAAAACCTTACAGGTCGGGTCGGGTTTTCGGGTGGGCCGAGTCCCTTGCTCAGTCCTATTGAAGAGTAAAAAGAGATGAGAGAATCCCTTACATTTACTTATAATCAACTTAAAGAAGTTACTTTGGGTGGATGTATTGGCAACTTGTATGTTGAAAACTGTAAACACTCTTGAGCGAATTGTTTTCAGTCCCTTTCACAGGTATACAAAGGAGGTGGGCAATAGGTGGAAGTCAATGCAAAACCTTCTTGGTTTTGATTGAATGGGAAAGAGTTTGTAAATTGCTTAAAGATAAAATCCCTACAGAAAGAAAAATTGTCCTTTGTCATGACTTTTGCCTGGATTTATTCTATACAACTCATTTGAGACTTCAATTTCTTAGCATTGTAAAGTATAGATTTATGTTGATTTCCTATATTAAAAGTTACTACAAACTTATGGCACTATGGTTCAGTTAAATCATGACCATATTTTTATATTGCTGCTTCATTTGTTTATTTACTATTCTATATATTGTCAAAGACAATCAATCACAATAAGGGCAAGTGTATTAATAATCTCTGATCAATGAGCTTAGTCTAAATTTTTCAACTAGTATGCATTAGTGAAAGAGATCAATATGCTACTATCAAACAAACTATACTTGCTTATAATAATAAAAGATTACAAACTATACTAAACTATACTTGCTTATAAAAAAAAACAAACAAACTATACTTTAGGGGTTGGGAGTCACTGTGTGGCATCCCAGTCACTTGTCCCTCCGTGATCATACAGGAATTTTACTCTAACATGCACGGATTCGACTATTCTGTACCTCATTTTGTCACTCACGTTTGAGGTACGCACATTGTAGTCACTTCGGATTTTATATCCGAGGTGCTACACGTACCGAGGGTAGAGTTTGCTGACTACCTCGGCTGTGATCGTCTTAGGATTGTGTCCAAAGAAAAACTCTCGTCTCGCTTCTGTGAGACACCTTCTTCTTGGGGTGACCGTCAAAACACCCCTTGCTCGAGCTTTGCAAAAGGTCCGAGCTTCCTTAACATGGTGATGACATTCGTTTTTCATCCTTTATCTCACTATAACTCTATCATAGAGCCTCGTGCTCGATTTTTGTTGTCCCTTCTTGAGGGACTTACCATAGATTTTCCCTCTTACTTTATACTCTCCCTTATAGATGTCTATAGGGATACGGCGACCTGTGATAAGCTCATTTTTCCTTCGGCTATCACGTGGATTCTCCGCCATTTTTCTGTCTCCTATCTTGAGTCTACACACTTCTCTCTTATGTGTGCCATAGATGCAGCAACCGTTCGATGGAGCGAGGCCCAGCTTCAACTGAAGCAGCCATGGACCGAGACGGCGACTCATCCGGCTTCTTCCGCTCCATCCACCTCCACTCCTTCTTCTTCTGCTGGTGGAGTGACTCTCGAGGCCATCATGGCACAGCTTGTGCGCATGGATGCTCGCCTTGACACTCTCAGTGATGAGTTGTGTCAGGTGAACACCCGTGTTGGTCGTATCGCACAACGACAGGCTGTCATGGGTGGTTTCACTGCTTCTTCTTCTCCATCTCCATCGACTTCAGAGGATGAGAGTGATAATAGCTCCGGTAGCGATGATGATGATGAGGATGAGGATGCTAGCTCTTCTGGTGACGACGAGATGACTGCTTGAGTTACTTGCCCTTTGTCATTCGTGACAAAAAGGGCGAGTAGTTTTGGGTATGAGAGTAGTCATGTTGTTAGGAGGAGAGTTAGTATAAGAGATAGATGTTTTTGTGATAGGGGAGTGTTTATATTTTGAGGGATGTAGTGAGGTTATTATGTATTTTCTTCTCTTTCTTTTACTTTTACCTCATGTATACCGGTCTTATGACCATTTGACATACATTGTACTTATCTTTTGATATAAATATATATATATATATGTTGATGTATGTTTATTCACCTATCTCTTCATGTGTTGTTTCTTTTCTCTCTTTATGCACATGCTTCTTATATTTTGTATGCAATCTTTTATTTCTGTTTCACACTAAGATGCCATGATGAGTTTTGTTTAAAGTGTTTCAAAAATACAGGTTGTCAAAGTCTTTCTTGCCATGAACTCTCTTCTTGCAAAGTTTTTCAAGAGTTTGTGTTAGGATAGATTTTATTGTATTCAACAAGTGAATATGAGTTGAGTGATTTATGAGTTAAGTGATTTATAACTTCTCTCATATGTTCATTTGTTTGTTGTGGTTTTGTCACGGATTGCCAAAGGAGGAGATTGTTAGCAAGGTTGTTAAACCCGGACCGGACCGTACGGTCCGACCGGGTTAACCGGGAACCATTCATCAAGAGGGTTCTTTAAACTCCAAGAACCGGCCTATGCAAGAAAGTCAGTGAACTGTGCCAACCACGGTTGAACCTTCCGGGTTTCAAAACCGTAAACGGTTTTTACAAGTCAGACCGTTAAAGGTTTTTCTTCTGAAATTTTTTTGGTACTTACAGGCTTACCGCCATTGTTGAAGGCTGAAACTTCAACCACCGTGAGACACTATCAGACTTGAGATCGCACCCCCATCTTCCTGTTCTTCTTCTTTGTCTCGCTCGCACTCTTTCTGCTCTCTCCCTCTGTGTTTTTTACGGTACTGTTCCAGCATTTTTCCTGCTAGAGTCTTCTTCTTTTTTGGTAAATGGAGTCTCCTTTTTTGTTGCTTTCAACTCAGCCACTAATATTTGCTTTACTGTCAACCACCAATGCTTTACTATCAAGCACTTCTAGCTTTGTATTTAACCCATTTTTAAATAGGCGGGCATCCTACAGGATTCCTACAGTTTTTTTTTTTTTAAATTCAATATTGGTGGACTATTCAAATGGGCTTGGGCATAAAAAAAATTTTGATTGGGTTGTCAAATAGGCTTGGCCATGGGTAGACAAACCAATTTTTCTCTTAACCATATTATGGGTCTCATAAAATTAAAAATAAAAATTATTGGGTACTCAAATGAGATTTGTCATGACTTAAGAGCTCCAACAAAAATGTTAAGTGTATATACATATAAAATTATTTATCTTTATTTTAGTTAAAATTTCAATTTTCACTAATTAAATATATTTGTTTATTTTTTAAATAATTATTAAATTAATTATGACGTCATCACGGTTCGACCTCAGTCCAACCTCAAAAACCTTGAACCTCTTCTTTTTACGGTTCATTGAACGGTCCGGGTTTCAAAACCATGATTTTTAGGACATATGTGAATCATGTTAGAAACATATGTCAATGTAGAATTGACTAATCATTTGACAAAATGCACTTTACTTGTAATTTGGTAGATCTAGAATGTGTTTAATACTTCAAGGAACAAGGTTTCAAGTCCAAGTGTTAAAGTCATGCAAATCTGTCCAAGAATTAAGTGAAGAAGTGCTGGATTTTAAAGCTCGATAGCTAGCTCGACAGATAGCATCTATCGAGGTTTAAAAGGCAGCTTTTGCACGATGCTCGACAGCTGCTCGATAGATACCCTATCTATTGAGATTTAAGAAAATCTGTTTTTCAGATCTGATTTCACTCCAATCCATGAATACATGTTTAGGCTTTCTTTCTCACAACCCTAAACATATATAAGGATTATTTTAAGGGCCATCATAACTGATGCAAGTGAGTGCAACTTGATGCAAAGGTTTTTCACAAACATATTGTGATCGGAGACAATTTGCCCTAGTTCATCTTTCTCTTCAAGAAACTGTTGCGTTTGTACATCGTAGGGTTTTGTAACCAAGGAGCTTCATGATCTTCATCGTGTTGATGAACTGAAGAACTTTGCAGCCAACATCCTTCTCAAGTTGATGGTTAGTCACGTACTTGGATCCGTGCATCAATTGGTTAATCACGTATTGGGAGTCGTGCATTAAAATGAGAAATTGTCGCTACAGAACAAGTCCAATTGGGTATTGGGGTAAGGATTCAACTGTAGGTTGGTATAAGGTATTGGGATTGCTTTACTTGTAACTGCTTGTTGTGATAATAGTGGATTCTCGGGAGTGGTGACCTTAAAAAATCACCCAGTGGGGTTTTTGCCTTGGAGGTTTTCCCCATTCGTAAACAAATTACCGTTTCAACTTTATTTTTCGCTGCATATTAACTTAGTTAGTGATTTGTTTATGCTACCACACGTATTGCATGTTAATTGGATTAATTAATTAACTTGGCTAATTAATTGGTTAATTCATCACAAGAGGTCAATACATCTTGGCCTATCACTTAGAAGCATGGTACCCTCTTGCACGGTATTCTCTAGGCAACTGGGCTCCAATCCCCCACAACATTTCCCGAGGAAGTTTGGATCCTCGAGAGACAACCTTTGTTCGTCATTACTTGTCCTTGTCCTCGTCCCTTTGCTCCACAAGCTTATCTTACTGTTCAACCCTCCTCGGGCTACCCTACATCCTCGGGCATGGCCTAATACTCCTACTCGGCTCATTTATCCCCACATATGTGTTAGCTAAATATACTCATTACACATATCTTTATAATGACATCGCTAACATGGGATCCATTACCTTAATTTTTTTTCTTTTCCTCTAAACTGACCAAGAACCACACTTTAGACTTTAGTTACATTTAAAAATAAATTAATTAATTAAGTAGACTACATATGATCCTTACCCATCAATTATATAATATAAAATTCTGAAACATGTTAGTATTTTCCCATTAATAATAGTTACAAACAAGTATTTTTCTAATTCTTCACCATCTAACTTGAATATAAAAATTGTATTTTGAACAATTGTTAAAGCTGTATACAAGGAAGGATGAATGAATGAATTTAATTATGTAAATTTTTAATTTGAATAATGGCTAATCATAAGTAGGACTAGACGTATGATAAAATGAGTATACTATTTTTTTTTCTTAATTTTAGATATTTAAGTATTTGATAATGTAATTTTCTTAGATCTCAAGCTCAAAAGCTTGACCTGAGCTTGAGTTTGAACTTGATATTAAACTTGAGCTTGGCTTGACTAATTAATCAAGCCAAGACAAGCCAAGCCAAGCCAAGCTTAAACTTTTTGGCTTTCCCTCGAGCTCAAGCTCAAACATGATATTTAGGCTTGTCATGAGCTTGAGCTTTTGACTTTTCCTAACGAGTCAAGCTTGAACATGCACTACTTGACAAAATTCGGCACGTTTACAGTCCTAAGCTGAGTTTACACAACATTAGAGTTTACATTGAAATGTTTGTGACAAGCTGTGTGCCTATGTTCATAGTTGATGGATTTATTTGTATAAATTGGTATTGTTTGTGAATTATTTGTTTGTGATTTTGTGTATGTTGTGTTGATGGATTTATTTGTTGACAAAATGGTTACTGTCAGTCTGAAATTGTTGAGTGGAATGGAGTCTGCCTCTGTACCATCTAATGAACATGCTTCTACAACCGAGTCTAATACTAATAATTCATATGTGAGGGCCAAATGTGACCCAGCATGGGATCATGTCACTTACATAAATTCTTTAAAAAAATGTTATTTTTTATTTATATAATTTAAAAAATTATTATTTATTTATATAATTTTAAAAAATTATTAATTAAACTATTTATGACATCGTCGGCTCAACCATTGGTTCAAACCCAATCAGATTATAAAACCAGTAACCAGTTTCTTTTCTGATTTTTTAACCGTATCGGTTTTTAAAATCATGGTTTGAACGGTTTGTGAAATTGTTGAATATGTATTAGGTAACTGCTAGTGAAATACGCATATCAACGACATCCACCTAACTCGCGCAACCCTTTGTGCCAAATGACACGTGACCCTTCCAAATCTAATGACACTTTTCATAACAAGATTGGAGTAGTGAATTTTACTCCAATGCCCATATGTGCTATAAATTGAAGGACATATTGCTCATTTAAGGGCTATGGAAAATAATGGGATTGGGAGAACGAGGTAAGCACATGACCGATTTTAATTGGTCGAACATGATACGGTGATGTCGTATTGGATCCCACAGTTATAATGGACTCGCCCTTTGCTCATGTGTTTTTCATGTCTCCGATTGCCATGCTTAGTTTTATCCACCACAATCCGCATAATCATTCCCCATTCTTGTTAGCCATCCATGGTTTCGACACACCTCTCCAGACCAAGGCAGTGCATTAGGCTTCGTGTGCAAACCCAAATACTGCCAATAAAGCTGGGGTCGGTGAAAATCTCTTTTTGCCGGAAGGTAGACTGGATCTTCATCCGTCAATGGACTTATGCCACGACAGGTATTGGTGAGGAACATTCCGTCAATCTACCGTAATACGTTTACTCCTGCAAAAACATCTGTAGACACTATATTTGAGATATGCTCTTACCATTATTCTTAATTAGATGTGCATGAGCTCTCAAATTGTAATCATATCTCTCAAATTACTTAAGCACTTTCTTAATATAATGTGATTAGGATGGTAAATGAACCAAACCGTTCATAAACAGCTTGGGCTTGGCTCAATAAAAAGCTTGTGCATGTTTGATTATAAATAAGTTAAACTTGAGCATTAATTTTAGGGTTGTTTAATAAACAAGCCAAGCCCAAGTAAAAAACAAAATTTTTCTTAAACAAGCTCGCGAATAATACGGTTTGATTTTTTTTTTTTTTTTTTTTTTTTATAAGTTGAGTTTAGGCTATTTTATGAGCTTGGTATTAAGCTTGATATGTGCTAAATAAACTCTTATCTTACTAAGCCTTAATTAATCAAGAGTTGGGACATGTCAAAACCAAATGGACTTGATAATATATTTGTATTTAATTGATCTTGAGCTCAAAAGTTTGATATTAAGCTTGATATTGAGCTTGAGTTCGGCTCAACTAATGAATCAAGCCAAACCAACCCAAGCCCAAGCTTTTGGAATTTTTGACAAGCTTAAACTCAAACATAATTTGTAAGTTTGGTTCGAGCTCACTTAGATGAAGGGGGGAAGAGAGGAGAGTAGAGTGAATGATAGGGAATGGTTTAATGAACCTTGCTTTGATATTTTTTAACAAGGGAGGGGGGGGGGGGTTTGAAGTGATTTGGAATGGTATCTTACTCCTCATTTTTAATTTCCCCAAATTGGAGAAATTTGGAGGAGGAGTGGGGGTGGAAGGGATTAAAAAAAAATTAAAAATGTCAATTTATATGAAATCCTCCTCCTTTTTCCTCTCCTTAATTTTTAAAACATCCAAACATAAGAGGAGAAATATATATTTCACTTCCCCCTACTTAATTAATTCTTAAAACATCCAAAGAAGGTGAAGAGGTAACCATTCTCCTCCACACTCATTTACTCTCATTTCCTTCTCCTCCTCTCTCCCTTCAAACTTCCAAATATAGTCTAAATGTGATAATGTGATTGAGACAAAATAATTTCATTTGGTATTCTAATAATCTCCATTACTAGCATCACATCAACAACACTTAAATCTTTCATGTCAAACTTACTAGTCAACATCCTTTTGGTAGATTTAATATTGTCATTATTACTACCCATATATGCATATCACTGGATTCAGATCCTCTAAATTTCCTAGGGTACTCTATTAAATAGATTTCCTTAAATTTTAGCAATTCTTTAATGATTTAATAGTCTAGATTTTACCATGTCATCATTCCACTAACAATGCTCTTAATTGTTTTGTTTGCAACATTATTTTTTTATTTTAAGAGTACTATTAGTGGAATGCTAGTATGACAAAATCTAGACCATTAAATCATAAAAGAGTAGTTAGGATTTAAGAAAATCTATTAGTAGAGTACCCTAAGAAATCTAGAGGATCTGAAACCCATATCACTACATAGTACATAGAGACATAAAATTACATAGCCATTTATGACATCCTTGAAATACACACACTTATTTCATTCATTAATTTTAATCCCATTTGACATTATCATATTGTCAAATTTCTCATACTATTATTTTGCAACTTGTTTTAATCCATACAAAGATATTGTTGGAGCATTTTAATATTAAATAATTAAAATGAATAAATGTTATAACATAAATGTAAAGATGTGGGAGTGAATATGGGAGATGAGGAGTTAGTGAAAATGTTTAATCCCACATTGAAAAGGAGAGAGAGACTATTTTATTCTTTTTAATTGTGGTGATTAATGGGCTAACATGAATTGTCTCAAATATTGGGCTAGATACGCGCGCAAGGAGGAGATGAAGGGTGGAGGTATCAAAAATGGAATTGAATCATTCTCTTGGATCCTCCTACTTGACAGCCCATTCAGAGTAATTACCATATTCGTTGGTGAGTAAATGGCCCAAATTAATACTCTATTTTTATTATGGAAAATGAAGAGCTATTAACCCACTTAATGGACTATCTGTTTGACAGGGAAGGGTGTTCTTTCTGGCGGAGTTTTGGGCTTGAACACTTTGTGCAGAGGTTATTCTAGCTATACGACACTTGTTGGGCTGTTGTATCCTGGGGAAGACAAGTCAGAGAAGGTCTGCACCGATTACAAAGTTTAGTCAACCAATGGCTTGAATCTCCTTAAAGAGAGCGAGTGCCGCGCCTCAGTCCAAATAGTGTTGTGTAATTTTTCTCATTGAATTAATAATATTCAGAAGTACTATTCAGTTTCTCATTGTGTTATTTCCATTATTATTGTGTTTGCACCAACATATATATATATATATAACAATTAAAAAAAAAAAAAACTGTACACTTTTTTCCTTGTCTAGGAATAATAAACCCCTCTTGTTGTTCTACATAAATTTACTCATTCAATTCACCATGCAGGAATATAGTCTTATGATCCATTTGATGTATATTGGCTATGCAATGCTGCAATATCCATTAACATACAAATGGATCCATTTGTTACTCTTATAATTGGATATCTATATATATTATATATTAATAGCCAAAGTTGAAAGAAAATTCAATTAAATTCTATAATTGAAGTCTAAGTTTGCGCCATATGTCTTAAATTATTTATTTTTAGAGAGAGTTTTATTTCTTAATTCTGGAGTCAAGCTTTGAAGTTAGAGGAGTGTAGCCTATCTCCAACGGGTTTGCTGATAAAAGATGTGAAAAAGGTTGCTAAAAATTATGTAAGATTGTTGTATTCTCATGTTAAGAGAAACGGTAATAGGGTAGCTCATAGTCTGGCGAAAAATGCATTACGCATACTAGATTTTCAAGTATGGATGGAAGATGTCTCATTGCATATTGTTTCGATTTTACAATTGGATGTAGTTGATTCAAATTAATAAAACCAATCAGGTTTCTCTCTAAAAAAAAAAAAAAAATTGGACAAATGTGGGACCACATCATAAATATTCATCCAAGTGAGTTAGTACAAAAACCAAAGAGTCTAGAATTAATGAACATAAAAAAAATTTAAAATTAAAAAAAAATGGACAATTTACATTTTCTACCTAATAATATAAGACTTTTTAAAAAGTTAAAAAAAAAAAAAAAGAATGACTATCAATAATATTTAAATTATATATATAAGAATTATACTGTGTATCTTAATTTATATCTTTTAAGTATATCCATGCATATGAGTGGGGTTACAATCTAGTAATATATAATATCAAAGCAATCCATACCTTCCTTTTGTTTGTAACCCTTTCCAATTAGCCTCGCTTTATACTTGTTAACTCATAAGTTTTCAATTTCCTCTTAAATATCCATTTATATCCTAAGTTTTCAATTAGGTATAACAGTATAAGATCCACTAATTCCCATATCTGATTTTGTAAAATGAATTCAATTTCACTATTGACAACCTGTTTCTAGAAGGTTTATAGGTGTAGACATCGTTTCCTTGAAGTTTTGAGGTTCATCGAATATTGAAATTTTCTTCAGTGTTGTGGCAAACTTAGTCTCAATGGAATGAAGTCTGGGTTTAACACTTATCTTCTCTTTATTCCCTACTCCATGCCAAGTTATGAATGATAATGATGATGATGATGACCACGACAACGAAAATGACAACAATAATGATGACATAAATTAGGCTAACTAGGGCTATTGCACGATGCAATGCCTTTCAATAATTCAAATCAAAAGTTAAAAAGTTAGCTTTTGATATCTACCATTGGATCGAGAAAAGTTAAAAATTTTAAAAAGGTAGAAATGTTGTGTGAGGGATTGAATATTGTAAACATGCAAGTTAAGGTCCCTAGGCCCACGATGGAAAACGAAACAAATTTCTCTTGGCTTGGTTTTGGTGCTCCCTTTCTTTTCTATCATTCTTAGGGTACAATGATATATTTGGCATTAAATCCATATGAGGATTATGTGACAAAACTTTTTTAAGTATTATTTTGATTAGACAATGTTGTCAATTTGTTAACAGGTGATTTTGTTTAAATTTTTATACGTATGAATAAACTTTCAATCAATGTTAGAGAGTCCACTTCTATTTAAATGTAAATGATGAATGATATGTTAAAATTTAAACCACTCATTTCATAGTGGAATGATAAGATTTCAATAACTTTACCTTAAATAAACTTAAGAACTCTAAGGTATCTTTCTTCTTGTTGATACGCTACTATGAGTGCAGTATGCCAAATTGCAATACGACAAACCCAACGACAATCTGCGCATTTCCTACTACATACTGTTGCCACATGGATGTAAATTATTTGTATAAAATTGAGTGGGTAGGAAAATGTATTAATGTTGTTTTCCAATGGGTTACAAAGACCAAAGTCAAGGTTTGTATTTGTACAAAAGGTTATTTGTGCTCAAACCTCTGGTGTTAGAGGTCCAACGAACGGAGCTATGTTTGGCCGCCTGACCCAACAAGAAAACAACTAGCACTCTCTGTATGTATTGTGCATTTTTTTTTTTTTTAATAATATGTATGTATTATACATGAATTTGAATCTGGGCCCATGAAAAATTAAATTAGGCCCCAACATACCCTTTAAAACCACAAAGAGCCCATATAACAATACAAAAGAACCCAAATAACAACACAACTAAGTCCAAACAATATAAAATCAGCCCAAATCCTTGAAATCTTTTTAAAAAATAAAAAAATCCAGATTTGTATCACAGTCTCACCGTAATTCCCAACAAAATTTCAAGGAAAGAAAAAACCCAAATATCCGTGAGAGTGTTTCAGTTGAATAGAGACAAGTCAATAAGCAGCCACACCACCACCATTAGAAGGAGAAATTATAGAGTAATTTGGTGGATCACGTCACTTGTCCACCATTCTATTAAAAAACTTCTATTTGTTTAAAATTGCTGAGTCAATAATTAATTTCTGTTTAAAAAAATTTTCTAACTAACAATTTTAAACAAGTGAAAGTTTTTTAGTGAAACGGTGAACCACATCACTTGACCACCATGTGAATCTTATAATTTCTCTATTAGAATGGAGTGTTTGAGTAAATCATCGCCACATGCCACCAAATTTGCTTGAGGAAGTCAAGGTGGAAGTGGAACTTGAACCTAAGGTGAAATATCCTTTAAAAGTAGGTTCGGATTTTTTGTGTTTTTTTTTTTGTTTTGGAGGTTATTCAAATTTTGATTTGGGTCCGATTATGATTTTGGGTTATGTCTTAGGAGTAATACTACTGGCACAAAATTTGACATATATATTAAAAACATAAAGAACATGCAATTCAACAATTACATTTTCAAAATATGTAGTAACGTTTATTTTATTAAGTAAAGTCGTAGTCTCAGATTACAATAAAATTTTATAACTAAACTTTATCCTAAATAATTCATCTAAGCAACAATCTTACTAACAAATTAGTATTTTAGTTTAGAATCTTTTTGTTTGATTATTTGTGATTTGTCCTCACATTTCCCTTTGATAGATAGTTGCATTGTAATGTATTAAAAAAGGCTGTTGTTTTGTATCTTTTTATGCGTTGATAGCTTGTTAATACTAAATATATACCAATTTGAATTTTCATGAACACCCCACGATAGTCTGGCTCCGTCCCTGAGTCCAGCATCCACTGAGGGCAGGTGGTAACCTCTCAATATCTTAATGCTATATATATGCTAGAATTTATCTTCAAACTTGAATTGCAACAATCTAAATTGAGAAATCATCATCATCAGATATGATGAGTGAGTTTCTTGTTTGTTTTAATGTATATTGACCCAGCAAGAAATCATAACCTAGAAGAAGAGTTGACAGAAACAATCTTCCTCAAATCCTTTCTCAATAATTTTCCAGTTGCACTCTTGGGTAAGGAATTGACAAACGTTACACGTCTTATTTTCTTGTATGGTGAAACCTACAATCAAGGGGAAAAGAAGATGTTCATTTTGACAAACAAAATATTGATTATTTTATCAATTCAAATTTTATGTTATAAAGATTACTATAGCTCAGAGAACTTGAAGGCACCTGTTTTGCGACAAAATCTATTATCTCTGCTTCTCCAAGGGAGCTTTGAGGCCGTCTTACCACAAAAGCTATTGGGACCTGACCAGCTTCTTCATCAGGGTATCTGCCAATTTATTGTATGAATTTTTAATAATCAAATATGATGCACAATTTTGACAATCGTCAATAGGAACTTTTATAGCTAATGCCACATTAGTTCTACAAACAAGCAAAATATAGCTCTTATATATGGCATGCTGTAACATTAAAGATCGAAAAATGCTACACTTCCAAGGGCAAGGGGACATCCATAAACCATGAGTAAGTTATTTTAACTTACGGTATAACAGCAGCATCAACTATCTCCGGGTGGGACTGAAGCAAATGTTCTAGCTCTGCAGGGGCTACCTGCAGAAAGTATATATATACCAATGCATGAGCTCCTAGTTGTGTTCTTTAAAGAATAACATATGCTTGTTATAAAAGAAAAATAAGAATGTAAAGGATGAGTGACATTATATATACCTGATATCCCTTGTATTTGATCAATTCTTTAAGCCTATCTACAACAAATAGGAAACCTTCCTCATCAATATAACAAAGATCACCAGTTCTCAACCAACCGTCTGCTACTAAAGTTGCAGAAGTTGCTTCTGGATCACCAATATAACCTGCAGTAATCACAAATTAAACTCGCATATATGGCACATGTAAATTAACAATAGTTACAAAAAATGCTGATCGGAAAAGCTATGCTATATCAACTCTCATGTTGGGATGTATATGAAATCCTCTGATAATCATTGCCTCGTCAGCTATCTGAGGCAAACTAGGAATTATATACAACAAGCTGAAATTGCATTGTATTTGTTTTCATTTCAAAAGTAAATATGTTTGCAAATTACTTTCATCTTTTGTAGTGTAAATTATTGGAAGGGAATTCCCTTTTAATCATTAACATTAATCCTAAAAAGACATGATAATTATGAGTAATGTGACGAACTGTGATTGGTGAATGGTGATTATGCAATACAAAGTGTCAAAGTCACAAAATGTTTTATTTATAATTTTTTTTTTTTCTTTACCTTTCATAATTGTGGGTCCTCTAATCCAGAGCTCCCCTTGCTTGCACGGAGGCAAAGCATGCCCTGTGTCCGGGTCTACAATTTTGGCTTCAAAACCTCCTGAAAGTCTCCCTGTTGATCCCCAATGAACACTCTCCTCTTGACCCACTGTTCGCCACGCTGACCCCGTTGATTCAGTTAGCCCATAACCCTGCATCCATCATTTATTTATTTATTTTTGAAATCTCCTATTTATTTTTCCATTAGAAGTGATTAAAATCAAGCAAAAACTTATTTTACGTAGTCACATTGTAATTGATAATTTTACGCAGTCACGTTTTTTTAACTCATATTTTGTTTGCGTCGGAATTAACATTTTCTAAAAGACAAATTATTTTTCAAAAATATATTTTCTAAAAAATTATTTCATTTTCCTATATTTGATAACAAACATTAAAAAAAAATTATCTTTCAACTTTTTATTTTATTTTATTTAGCTTCTCATAAGATAGCTAAAATTATTTTTTTATTTAACTTAGCGTGAGATAAAAGTGTTTTCTTAAAAGTCTTGAAAAAAACAACTCTATCTCAACCAGATGAGATGAGAGAAGAGAGTCAAGTATATATTTGTAAAATATCTTACCAAGTTTTTATAGATAAAAATATTTTATAACTTTTCAATTGGAAAACATTTGGCAAATATTTTAAACATACGGTGTAAAACAAGCACTGCACTTAAAAGAAAGCTACAATTAAAAAAACGACCTGTCGTTCGAAAGTAGCACCTGTAAAAAGAAAATTTTTGCCCAAAAAAACACCTTACTTTGACTTGGAGGCAAACTCACATACCTGGAAAAAGACAACTCTTGGAAACTTCGCCATGAAAGCGGGAACGACATCCTTCGCAATTGGAGCCGCACCACACGCAACCCCTTCCAACGAGCTCAAATCGTAGCCGTCCGTTACATCAGTCTTGGCCATGGCCACCACCACCGGTGGGGCCATCGCCACGTGGGTCACCCTAAACTCTTCCACCGCCCTCATCATCTTCCTCAAATCGAACCTCTCCATTAGCACCACCCCCTCGTTCAAAGCCACCGACTTCAAGCTGTAGAAAAACCCGAACACGTGAAAGTACGGCACCGTATAGAGCACCACCGCAGGCGACTTCCTCTCCGTCCGGTGCGCGTAGGTACCGGACACAGTCGCCATCAGGTTCCGGTGAGTCAGCATCACTCCTTTGACTCTCCCGGTGGTCCCCGACGAGTACAATATCGCCGCCAAATCGGACTGGCTCACTTCGACGCGGTCGATCGTTTGTACCGGACTCGTCATCATTGAGTCGAACTCGGGCGAGTCGAGGACAATGGTTTTGAAACGGAGAGAAATGTTTGAAAGTTTGTGAGCGCTGGATGACGTGGCAAATGCGATCACTGGGTTGCATAGTTGGATTAGGCTTGAAATCTCTGACTCGGTGCTGAGTGGGTTAGCCGGGGAGATGACTATCCCAAGAGAGAGCAGCGAGAAGTAGAGGATCGGAACCTGGACGAGGTTTTGAGAGAGAACGAAAGCGGTGTCGCCTTTGGAGAGTCCGATGACGGAGTGAAGATAGGAGGCTAGAGTTTGGGTATTGCGAGTGAACTCGGAGTATGAAACTCTCTGACCCGTGGAGGAGTTGATGAGAGCGAGTGAGTCAGGCCATGGCGAGTTAGCTCGGAGCGAGTAAGCGTAATCAGAAGCTGATAGAGGAATATGTTGTGGTGGAAGATCGATTGGGGGTCTGAGGCTGTGGAAAGTTTTTGTTTCTGAGTTGAAACCGCTGTTTGGGTCCATCTGAATTTCAAATTGGCTGAGCCTGTGAAAAGAACGAGGTTTGTGGTGGTGAAGACTGAAGAGTAGAACCTAGGACTGCTAGGAGTTGTAGTAGTGGACGTGGTTAATTGAGATCCGAGACGGGGCTGTCGAAATTCGAAACGTGTTTCATTTGGGTATTTGTCGGAGACGTACGTGGAAAAGTGTTTCGTGATAATAAATGATAGTAGATGAATCACGTCACTGATTATGTCACCTTGCTCTCTTGCATACAATTTCGGGTGAGTTTAGTTCACCAAGTTTTACACAAATTTGATATGCAGGGACTCGTGAGGGGTGAAATTATAGATTTATATAGATCACTATTTTATTTTTACGAATCACTGTATAACAAATTTGTGATAAAGTTGTAAAAAAATTTGTAACATTAGACTTATTTTTTTTATTTTTTTTCTATTTTTAGATATTTCATCTATATTATTTATAAAAAAAATTTGTATTTGATTTTCAAAATTTTGCATACTAAAATATTCTCGCACAAATTTTTAAACTCTATTTTTTAGTTAAATAATTTTAAATTAAAAAACATAAACAAGTTAAAATAGTAATTTACCATTCATAAGTTTTAGACTTTTTCGTTTATTTTCTTGGTTCAGCCTAAAATTTAGGAGACTATTTTTATCTCATTTTTAAACATTATTACATATTTTCTTACCTCTTTTTTTAAAAAAAAATTTAAAAGTTATTTATTATCACTTTTAAATATTACTGGCATCTGAACACGCGCGTACTTACCGATAAATACATCATAAAGCAGGGTATACGTGTGTGGCTGGGAGTGAGATGATGGAAAAGTGGATTGGTCCTAATAAATGGTAGTCGCCTGACTTTTGGGGGGGGGGGGGGGTTTAAATTTTTTTGGAATAAATAAATATATGAAACCTTAACAGTAGATTATTCTTTTTTTGTCTGATGAAGCGTAAGTTCGTCAGTCAGAATGTGCAGATGGAACCAATCCTTAACCTGCGTAAATGTACCTTCAAAGATGGTCACTGGTGTGGTGCCTGCCACAATGCCTTCTATGCCAAAGTCAGTATAAGGGAACCCTTTGTAAATCTAAACAGAATTGTAGAATAACAATAAGATTATCTGAGTATTTTCTTATATCTTGTGTTGATGTTGTGAGGGCCTTATATATGCTTTTGCAGCTCTTAGCCGTTGGGGTAGTTATGGGGGCTTTAATGTCCCTCTTGGTAACGTTTTATGTATTGAAATGTGGTTTCAAAGACAATTCCCCATTGCTGAAACTTGAGAAAAAAGATGGAGATTTAAACAATCTCCTACTACTACTATAAGGAATAAAGGGATTAGACAAGAAGCATATTTTGCTAAAGGTGTTGGTTGAATATAATATGTGAAACACAGTGGGAATAAAAGGACCATCTCACTCAACTAGGTTGCTGAATCGTGCAAGAAAGATTGGTTAAAATAAATGCTTCCAAACATCGTTCAATTTCACTTTACACTTTAAACAACAAGTTGCTTTGCTTTGTTAGTACTCTTTCCACTTTTTCGTTTACCTTTTACCCCCATTTATATGCAGAACATTAGTCATTGTCATTCATCTGCTCCACAAGACTTTATTTAACTGTGAGCTGGAGCACATATCTTTTTATAGCTACTGCAGCTTGATACATTATTTATTTACGTGGCATATAATATTACAGTCCCCACATATGTCATATATGGCATACGTATTTTTGCTGATTTATCTATCTTCATATAAATTATATCCAAGAGCTTGTCTTGAAACAAATATTATCATCAAAACAATAACTTCTACATGCTAGAGAAAAAAAAAAAAGTAGGATCAAATTTTTTTTTTGATAAGAAAAAGTAGGATCAATTTTTTTTTGGGAGGCCATTTATTGGTAATGTCCTGTTTGCATAGGATCATTATCATGTACAACAATAATTATCGATCTAATCTAATGTAAAAAATTATTTTAAGAAAATTCTAGCACTACTTTTATGGGAAATATAAAAAAATTGTAAAAGAAAATTAATTTTTTTTTATAAAATTTTTTTAAAAATATTTCTTAATTTAATTCTCTTAGGATATCTATTAACTTTTCCCAACATAATATAATTAGAAAAATTAATAATGAGTTTCCAATAATTATCTACGTCAAAATCAAAAGGATTAAGATGTACCTCCCTTTACATTATTTTTTTCACAATATGTATATGTATCTATCGGAAACGTAGTACAACAAAAATGGCAGCAGAGATAAATATACACTGCTTTAAAAGTTAAGACTTTAAAGTTACTTAAAACTTTGCCTTGCCGTCGTGAAATTTCCTAAAGGCTATCATTAAAGCCTCCAATATCATGCATAAGGTATTTCTCTTTCGGCTGCATTTAACATGTGCAAGAATACTCAAATACTCAATTTTTTTTTTTTTTTTTTGAGAAGAATCAAATACTCAAATTAAAGATGTACTTAGCAAGAAAATTCTTAAATGAATTAATACCACCGGACAGGAAAAAAAGCAATAACTAACTTTCTGAATCCTCTTAATATATACAGACAAATAATATTAAACCAAAAAAACAAATAAATAAAAAATAGCATTATTACACGCACAAAGCACGTGTAATGAGTGCAGTAGAACTATATTGGTATAGTTGGCACTTTTTCATTGTGAATAGATCATTTTCTTGGGGTGGGTGTATTGGTTATTTATTGCTCTCTTTATGTTTATCGACACAAATCTTGTGGTTTGAATCTTGACTAAATAACTACCAGGTCAAATCTTGATAATTCATTAAAACTGGAGTTTGGCTTACTTCTAATACCTTTTTAACTATACATGTTCTTTTGTTTTAAATATACAATAGCAAGTGGTAGTGAGTTTTAATCTCCACATTTTATTTAGTTAGTGGGTGACGTGGCAATCTCTCATTAAAACAAAAGGAGATTCCAGTTAAAAAAGTACTGGAGGTAAGCCAAACCCTTAAAACTGTTAGTGAGCTGTAAGCATTTTTTGAAGTCACCCTTTGAAGAAAAAGAAAGCAAATTTAGGAAAGACCCTAGAGCAAAAGTAGAGAAATTGCATCAATATTTATTAAATTTTTTATTATTTTAATATAAAACTTACTTTTTCTATTTTATTTACTTACTTTACAAAAAACACCACATTAGATTATTTATTTTAGTTCCTAAAAAAAAAAGATTATCCATTTTACGTCAGATTTGATTAAAATATCATTTTTCTTAATTTTTTTTAATTGTTTAATTTTCTTAACAGATAATCATTATTCATTGTCTTCCTTCATCAACATAATCATAAAGAAGGAATAAAATAAATAAATGCAAAATGAATAATGTCAGTGTAAATTTATACTATTACTATAGCAAATATATAAATTTATACAATTATACATTAACTTATGTGAGTTATTTTTAGATAAAACTATATAAATTTTACACATTTTTCTATGATAGACTCACTTATATGGGTGCTCTTAGAATTGTTACATCGCTCCTAGTATTCAGGTTGTGTTTGGTTCAACAGAAAATATTTTCCGGAAAAGAAACTGTTTTCAAGTGTTTGGTTGCATTCCTAAAAATACCCTGGAAAATATTTTTTATACAACTTTCTCACATTTTCTCATCTCCTAAACACATATATAATAAAAAAATGAGAAAATTTTAGATGAAAAAATCGAGATTAAAGGACCGGCGATGGTGGAGCCTGGCAGCCACTGGCCATTGGCGGCGGTGGTTGGCCACCGAAGACCGAATATGTTAGTAGAAGGTGGTGGTTGAGTGGAAAATAGTAGGGGGTGGAGATTCGGTTGATAAGTTTTGGATGAGGCGGAAAATGGTTTTACAGAAAACGAAAGCGTAAACTATTTTCCGCCATAATTTCCTTTATGGTCAACCAGAAAACAATTCTCAGTTAGCTAACATTTTCTGTTGTCCAAAACATCTGTAAATGTAGAAAATATTTTCCGGAAATCAATTTCCTTCAAACTAAACACAGAGTTAGACAAGGGATACAACAATGCAAGTATCAAGTAAAGATCAAAATTGTCTCTTTAACCAACTAACTAATTGTGCAACAGCCTGTGACTAATTAACACAACATTCTTGGGTTTGTCAGTTTGTCTTGCTCTTTGTTCCTGATTTATTTATAAATTCACATGCTTTGGATCTTCACTCATGTCCATCTTAATTGGGTTGAGCTGGACTTGTTGCAGACGGTTTGGGTTCATTACAAAATAACAAATTAATAAATGAATTTGACCAAAAATATAAGTCTATAAAATGTAATTAACCAAAAACTAATAGAGGAAAATACAAAATAACCTCCAAACTCTACATCCTAGAGTTTTGGACATTTTTTGCATTGCAAATTAGCGGTGGGAGTGGGAATAGACCTCACAAACTGCTCTAATGGGTGAGGCCGGGAAAAGAATTCTATCTTCACAAAGGTTTTTGCTCAAACCTAGCAATATCTCATCGCAATGGTAGACTTTACCTCGAAACTTTAATTAATTCCAACAAACTAATTAGTACATATTTATCATCATCACCATCAGAAATGATTGGCGAGTTTCATGTGTTTACCATATATTGCACAACAAAAAATCACAACCTAGAAGAAGAGCTCAAAGTAACAATCTTCCTCAAATCCTTTCTCAATAATTTTCCAGCCGCACTCTTTGGTAAGGAGTTGACAAATGTTACACGCCTTATTTTCTTGTATGGTGCAACCTGCAATCAAGAGAAAAGTCCTAATTAACAAACCAAAAATTGATTATTTTATCAATTGGAGTTTTGTTTTAGTGATCATGAAGACACCTGTTTTGCAACAAAATCCATTATTTCTGCTTCATCAATGTTGCTTTGAGGTTGTCTCACCACAAAAGCGATTGGCACCTGACCAACTTCTTCATCTGGGTATCTACCAATTTATATGAAATTTTAATAATCGAATATGATACACAAGATTAACAATAAAAATTTTATATATGATGTCAAGGATGGAACCAAAATTTCAACTTTGGGGAGACCAAAGTATGAATCAAATTTGAAATTTCCACCATTTCGAGGATAAGAAATAATAATAATTCAAAACTAAATTAAGTAATATATGAAAATTCGAACTAGCATATATTTAGTGTTATTAACTTATTATAATATAAACATAAGAAATAGATACAAAATAATGGTTTTTTAATGTACTTAAACTCAATAATCTACTAAAATAAAAACTCAACGTTGTTTTAAATTATAAAATCTCTTGTCGCTGAACAAGAGATTTAGGGTTCGAATCACATCTACACCAAAAACAAATTGGTGTCTTGACTTGATAATAAAGAGTAATTACCAAAAACCAACTTGTTAAAATTTTATCGTATCTATCCCCCAAAAAATGCAACAAAAAAAAAAAAAAAAAAAAATTGAACCCCTTGTATTATTTTCTTTGTTTCTAGCATTTCATGAATTCAAATTCCATGTACATTGTGTTCCACTTTATACTCCACTAATCACATTTTGTTACATAAATCTTTTTACTTTATATAAATACACAAAGTTGAAAATTGGAAAAAATAAAATTTTAATATGGTGTACCATAATTGATGGATTATAAAGTAGAATACAAAAGGTTGGACAAATAATTTGTATTAATACTTCATACAGTATCATAGCAATATCAATTAATGTTAACCTGTTTGCCATCCAAAAGCTTTTCTTAAAACAAAGCAAGAAGATTGAATCCATTTGAAAACTTTGGGGTGAGTTTTCGGAGGATTTTGTTTCACTTACCTCTAATGACGTCCTTGCAATTGTTGCTAACGATGAAATCAGGTAAACAAACTATTTTTAATAAATAAATAATCAATAAAGAAGTGACTGAAGTCTCTTTAAAAAATGAATTTAGTGTATTATAAAATTCATTCTTAACAAATATTTGGGCTCTTGTAGACCCAAGAAAGTTTAAAGAATATTCCTCCTAGTCCCTATCGCTATCTTTAAGTTTGCTAATGAGAAAAATGTTATTAACAAAGACTGCCAGAGAGTTTAAGGTTTAACTCTAGATTGGGATTGATACCCCCCCCCCCCCCCCAAAAAAAAAAAAAAACATAATCTATAGATGTAGGTTATGAGGGCTTAACTATGTTAGAAACTTTGTCTTCTTTGTTTGTTTGTGGTTTTTCAAAATCCTAGGAAGTTAAAAAACTTACGGTATAACAGCAGCATCAACTATCTCCGGATGAGATTGAAGCACATGTTCCAGCTCTGCAGGAGCTACCTGCATAATGTATATGTACAAAGCAATTCATGAGCCCTGGTGAGGTTCTTTAAAGACATAACGTATAGTATGAATAAATGAAAAGAGAAATACCTGGTATCCCTTACATTTGATCAATTCTTTAAGCCTATCTACAACATAAAGGAAACCTTCCTCATCAATATAGCAAAGATCACCTGTTCTCAACCACCCATCAGCTACTAAGGTGGCAGAAGTTGCTTCGGGATCACCAACATAACCTGCAATAATTCACAAAACGCCCATGACGCATTTACAGTCAATTTAGAAAGGATAAAGGCTACGGTTGATCAGAACAGCAATCAACTATCATTTTAGGTTTTGGTATTCTCCAACCATTGCCACATTGAGCTATCAGCTATGGAAGGTGTAGGGACACAGAATTTGTCCCCCGAGGTACTCACCTCGGAATTCTCATATAATAGTTCATACAACTTAAATACAAATAAACAACAAGAAATAAATACTCCATAATGGGAAACACAAGCAGTAGATTTCTTTAATTATTCGTGTTACAATTACAGTTACAGACACTACTATAGGAAACTTTCTTGTTCCCGTGGTGACGCCCTTGGTGTTTCTCTCTCTTTCTACTTCTATTACTCTCCCTAGATAGATTTTTCTTCTTCTCCTCTAAAGCCCATCCCCCCACTCCACTGAACTTTCCTCTTCTTTATAAGCCTCACTCCTGCTCCTACTTTTACAGCTGTTACACTATCGGCCTAGCCTTCAGAGATATTTTTCTTACTTTATTGGTTTCTTCCCCTTCCTTATCCCTGAACTCTGCCTTCAATGAGATATTTTTATTGTTCAGGTTGTCTTACATGCATTTAATGTGGTAGAGGTTAGGTGAGGGCTCCCAAATTGAGGTAGAGATAAATCTTCAAAATTCTTGCGTGTTTTGGAAGTTTCCCACAATTCCTAGCACCATTTGGTAGCAGCATGCGGATCATTTGTGCAACTGATTAAGCACATGGTTATCCTTCCATTCTCTTCACGGGAGTCACTATACTGCGACATTCACCTTCTCAAGCGTGAAATTTAACTTCCTTTTTCTTACAACCTATTCCCTTCTTGGATTTCCCCCTTGCAGCCAAACCTGGCCCAATCTCATTCCCGTGGCCCATTTCATTTGTGGGCTTTAATCTGGACGGGGATCTTTCCACTCCCCACAGGAGGCAAACTAGTATAAATAAATAAATAATAAAACAAGAGGTTGTGCATTAAGTAACATTACTTATATATACTAGCCTCATCACACGCGCTTTACGCGTGCGATGAGGCTTTTTTTTGTATAGTGTCATAATTTTTCATTTATCTCAATTTAAAACATTTTTCTCTTCTATCCAATTAAACCACACGCATAGTGATTTTTATTTTGAAAATAGAAAAGACATTCATTGAAATGAAAAAAAAAAAAAAAAAAAAAAAAAAAAGGCAGTACAAACAGATGTGAAGAGAAAACAATTCAAACACCAACATAAATAAATAAATAAATCATTAAAAAGAAAAAAGGGAGTACAATAAAAATCACATTTTTTTAATAATTAATAAATAAAAAGAGATTTGAAAAAAAAAAAAACGTGGGAGTATTTAGAAAAAAGGAAACCAGAGAGAGAGAGAGAAACGTTTAAGTCTTGATAAAGGGGAAAAAAGGAGAAGAAAAAAAAAAGTGAAAACATTGGGTTTAGTGGTTCTATTTTATAGCCAAAAAAAAAAAAAAATGTGTCTTTATTTTTTATACATAATTTTTACTTTAAAAATCTAATTTATAATATAATTTTTATTTTGAGAATCTAATTTATAAGTGGATAAAACAAATTGAAAATTAACGGGAGAGTGGCCCTATTTCTTAGGCAATATTTTAGTAGGAATTATATCGTTATATTTTAACCAAATTGTCATTTAATTTTGTCTTTACTTAAATTTAAAGGTGTAGGAGTATTTTTGAATTCAAAAATGAGGATCTCAAACAGGAAAAACCCTTAATGGTATAGATATCTTGCAATAAACTCAAAAATACTTTAATTCTCTCACATTGTGGACATTCTCGCAATTTCAAATATGAATATGTATTTAAAATAATTAACGTAAATGAGTGTAAAAGAATATTTAGCCCTTTTCAAAAATCATCAACTTCATTTCTATAAAGACAGGACAACAAGTATTGTGGCATATAGTTGTGAATGGTAATGGGAACAACCCGAGGATTCCCTTTTTATTCAGTTAATTTATTTTATTTAGCTTTTACCTTTCATAATCGCAGGTCCTTTAATCCAAAGCTCTCCTTGCTTACCCGGAGGCAAAGCATCACTTGTGTCTGGGTTCACAATTTTAGCTTCAAAACCTGCTGAAAGCTTCCCTGCTGCTCCCCAGTGAACACTCTCCTCGGCACCCCATGTTCTGAACACTCCTCCTGTTGATTCAGTAAGCCCATAACCCTGCAACATGAATTCACTAATTTTTCTTCTCATATTAAAAAAATAAAAAATAAATCACACAATTGTTTAGTTTTTTATTATTTTTTGATAATTTGAGATGTAGCAAACTGTTCTAGAAACACAGTTTATTTCATAATTTTTTGCCACAATTCTAACCTATAGAATATGAGTATTGTGTAAAATTTCGTGGGACTCAAACCTTGCCCACTTTCAAGTTCACCCAAGTTTATTGCTTCTGTAATTTTGGCAAGTTGTGCATTTCATAAAAATTCTCGTCTTTTACAAGAAGCTCCAACAATAGTGACTATTTTACTAACCAAGCTAAAAAATTCAACAATATCAGTATGTTTGTTAGCAACAGCTACAAGAGTCAACTGAAGTTGATGAGCAAAGCAATGGACATAAAATGCTGATTTATTCTCCTTCAGAATTAAAGTTTTAAGACCATTGAATTCACCTTGCATGTTACTGGCCCCATCATAACCTTGCCCATGTAGTCTTGATAAACTCAATGCATATTTACTGAATAAAAATTCAATTGCAGCTTTTAGAGACAAAGCGGAGGTATCTGCTACATGTACAATACCAAGAAATCGCTCTGTAACAATTCCCTTTTTGTCCACATAACGCAAAACAACAGCCATTTGTTCTTTTATTGAGATATCACGGGACTTATCAACTAAAATTGAAAAGAACTCATTGCCAAGATCTTCGATGATGGCATTGGTAGTTTTATATGCAACTGCATTCACAATGTCTTTTTGAATATCAGGATGGGTTAGCTTGCTGTTTTTTGGAGTTTTCTGCAACACTTCTTTAATAACATCATTATGATCTGCCAAAAATTGTAGAAGCTCAAGGAAATTTCCTTTATCACTTGAATCATCAGATTCATCATGACCACGAAAAGCTAACCCCCGATGCAAAAGGAATCTTATGCAATCAACTATTGCATTTAATTGAGTCCGATATTCAATTTTATCTTGATTTGACTGCTTAAGAAAACACTTTGAATGTGTTGATTTTGCTTCATTAGATTTTCACCATTCTTAAGAGCTTGGTTATGGGCACTATTAACACCTCCAACATGTAGGTCTAGCTTTTCTTTCTTATTCCAACTATTGAATCCCTTTGTCACAAAACTGTCACCTCCAGATTGCATACCAACATCTTGTCTAAATAGGTAACAGTATAAACAATATGTAGCATCATTTTCAATACTATATTCCAACCAACTTTCATACTCTTTAAACCATTTAGGATTAAATCGATGCATAAGTCCACCAATTTTTGTTTGAGGAAAATCGTGTCCATAAGGTTGACATGGTTTTTTTTGTAAATAATAGCTTCTAATTTCATCTCGATCATTAGGATGATAAAATGAAATCTTTTTTCGTAGCCCAGGGTCCGAAGGAAGATTGTTCACATCAACACGACCATGCTTAGAAGATAAATCTTGTGTAGAAGATGAATCTTGAGTAAGATCTGCATCTTGGGTAGAAGATGAATCTTGCGGCCTACGAGGTTTCCTGACTACGAATTTATCCATAATACTAACAAAAGAACAAAAAATAAACTATAAGTTCATTTGACATATTTTTTTTCTAATACAATAAATATATTAATTATTGTTGTTAAGTGATTTTTTTGCAATTCTTTAATTTATAAGTTTACAATTTTTTAAATATTTTATATTTTTATTGCCTTTAATGTTAATGTATTGACCAAATCACATAGCCAACAATCACTCACAAATCCAAGTCACATTCAACAAAATTTAAAAACTATTCACAAATCTCAAATTAGTCAAATAGGCAAAGTAATAAGTCATCACTCAACTTTTACAGCAACTCTGCAACACCCAACAGTAAAAAAAACTTAAACTCAAGTACTCAACAACAATAAACTAGTCAAAGTAATAAGTCATCACTCAACTTTACAGTAACTCTGCAATACCCAACAATAAAGAAACTCAAACAAGTACTCAACAACAATAAACTAATAAAAGTAATAAGTTATATAAGCCTATAACCCATTAACCCTCATAGGCCCACACACAGACACGGTCAGACTTTACTTTAGAGGGCCAGAGACTCAAAACTCAAGTTGAGTTAAACAACAAATATCAGAAGTTCAGAACACAGTTCTTAAGTTCTTAACGCCACAGCTCCCACACACACAGTCCAAGATTCAAAAACTCAACAAAAAAAAAAATCAAAAGATACATATGGTGATTCACTCACACAGATTTAGTGAAATAGCATATCAAAACACTATAAATACACTCCCATAGTGAAAGAAAGAGAGAAAGAGAGAGTTGAAAAACCAGATCAAGCGGTGGCAGAAGGCAGACCAAGCGGCAGCGGCAGCGGCGGCGGCAGATTTTGTGTGTGTGAAGCAGAGGCAGCCTTTTTCCTTTGGGTTTGGAGAGTGAAGAAGAATAATGAGAGATTTTGGAGGTTAGGCAGCAATAAATTCTTAGGTTTTATCTGACCCTTTTTATTTATTTATGATTTCTCAAATTTTGATTTATGGGCTTTTTATTTATGAGATTAAAGACTAAAATTTTCTTTTGGACTTATTTTTTTTCTGGAGTTTAAGTTGGGCTTTAAAAAATAAAGGGGTCAAGTTCTGAGGTTTATGGTGAGGGGGTGCAAATTTTTTTTTCCAGGGGGTTCAAAATAATTTTTTTAAAAAAATATTATATATATATATAAAATTTTCGGGTCAGGGGGTTTATTTGAACCCCCTGACTATAATGTACCGCCGCCCCTGGGGCTGTAGATGCTAATATGCTTGTAATACAAGCAAGTATAATAGTAAATGGGTCTAAACCCATTGGGCTTATATTCTAATAGTCCCTCAAACTCATGTTGGGTGAAGTACTGAGATCAGCATAAGTAATGCACAAAAGCGTTCTGGCGGAAGAGGCCTAGTGAAGATGTCAACTAGTTGGTCTTGGGAGAAAGCATACTACAAATGGGCCTAAGCCCATTGGGCTTATATTCTGACACTCATAATGAGAAAGTTCCATTTTCAATAATAATATTTCATGATTTGTGAATTTTTGCTAAAATAATGGAGAAGTGGCTTATATTTTATTTTGGAAGTGGGTCACCGACCACCATATGGACTAAGTTGGGCAGATCTCGATCTGAGGGGGGTATGTATGAAATTTTTTGAGCCAAAACATTGAAATGCTAACTATTAATATATAATATTTTGAAATTCTAAGGGAATCATTGTCCCATTGATCACTTCTTTCAATTTGCAGCGCCTCTGAACATAGGCTTATGGGGTAAATTCTTCCAAAGAGGACTTATAGTTGGAGAAATGAATTAGGAATTTAAGCGGCCCTTGAAATTTTTGCATCTTTTTGAGTAACGATTTCAAGGTTTAATTTGGTGCAAAAAATACGCAAACAGATTACTAGTATGCACAACACTAGTCATCAACTTATTTTGTTTTAAAAAATAAGTTGTGTAAAAACTGAAGAGAAGAAACCCATGCATTACAAGTACTTGATTTCTAAACATATATGCATATATAGGAAGATGATAAAGGCTCATGTAGAGTATTACATATATGTGCTACATATTAATTATATCTCAAGGACTTGAAATACAAAATCAAAGAGGAGAAAAAAGTATATGCAGTTGGCCGATAATCAATGCATATAGGTAATCAGCCACTGCAGAAACAAGCTCATAAATGACACACATACATATATTCCTAGGCTTTCAATAGGAGAAGTGGTTTTTTCCGGGACTCTCCACCCTTAGGTAAGTCACGCTTAACCTTGATCAAGCGACTCAAAAATTTGGCATAGCGACTCACCATTTTCTTTAGCTTCACTCCATCATGAACACCCTCTTCCTTTTGCTGCTTTGTAACTATTTGAAGTTGCTTTTCTTCTGCAGTGAAGTGTTGGATCAGTGAACTCCTGCTATTTATCAGCTGCTTCAAGCTTTTACGATCACTCTCTTCTGAGTGAGAACTGCTCTCATCTTCTCCTAACTCATTCACAACTGCTTTACCAGGAGGAGGAATATCTTGATATGGGGAAACTGGTGCTGAATAAATCTGACTGGAATTTGTTGGCCTTCTGGTTCTCTTTGACATGGTAATATCATAGTGGCGTTTACTTGAATTGTAGTCACTTTCCATTGTCTTGCAAAAAGTGGATGTAGCAGAGAAATGGTGCTTTTAAGCTTGCATAAAATAACAACCATGATTACTCTGTGACAAAACAAAAAGAAAATATATGTGGTTAGAGAGGAGATTACTTGGTGAAGAATTAAGAGGGTAGTTTAAAGGCCTATCAAAAAAGGTGGAATGTCTGTTTTCAAAATTGTCCATTTTTCACGACTAAACCACCGAACACCTTCCTACTTGAAGAAACTGATAATTTGATCAGTTCCAAACAACTGTGAGGATATTTGATTGTATTCACCAATCTCTAGCCACATGATTGAAGGAGGTTGGCACAATATGACATCCAATAGTGCTCATGTGATAGACCGAATGTCAACTATAAAACGTATCCACCATGTAATCACTCACTTTCACTAGTAATTAATAATTAATGACTTTTTTTCTTTTGTTTCCTGATACCTTAAATCAAGTAGGTGAGTTTCATGCTTTCAACCATAGCAACTACGAAAATTCAAGCAATTTTCTTTGCTGTCATTTGTTTTTTTTTACCTTTCTTTCTTTCTTGGAGAAACCAAGACACTAGTTATACCGTCTTTGGTATAAGATGAGGATCAAACCCAAATATCTTATTCGATAACAAAAGATTTTACCAATTGAGTTAATTAGAACTATCATTAATTTAGAATCAACCGAAGTAGACCGAATGGGCCGAAATAGACCTTAATGAATTAAAGTGAATCAAATAGATCGAAGTGTATCGAAATGGGCCAAAATGGACCAATATAGAGCAAAGTGTACCAAATTATCAATTACATCACCATTTTTTGAGAAATGGTAGGGACACACCCTACTTATGTGTTCGATCTCTTGATTAGATTTCAACACTTTCACATAATGTATCAAATCTCTTGATTAGATTTCAGCACTTTCATACAAGTCCACAACATCTTGGACATTTTTTTTTTTTTAATATCTTGAATGTTTTTTTTTCCTAATAATATATTGGATAGTTTTTACTTTACATATATTGTGCCTTTACACATTCATATACTTTAATTTAGAAAGAACTCCTTCCCACTTTTTTTTTTTTAATTACTCTTACTTCAATTCATTATGCTTTTTTTTTTTTTAATATTATCAAAAAAACTAGAGGAGCAAATAAAAAATAAAAAAGTAACAGGATCGATAATGTGGCCTCAACAGTGGCTTATTAACAGTAATATTACATTTCAACTTTTAGATATAATACAAACTAATCATAACATACCATGTTTTTTAGAACATATTATATCTCATTATTTTTCTTATTTCTTCTTTTCCTGAATAAAACGTTCCAATTTTCTATAATAATAACAACAAAGTCATAAAAAACCACGTCACATGGAAAAACTAAAAAATATTGTGTCCTTAAACATGACGACTCTTTTCTCATTAAAATTGTAAATATTCAAGGCTATTTACATGTTCAGAATTAAAATTTATGATTGGGCCGCGCTCTTCCACATGAGGGCTCACTTTCATCTCTTCTTTACAAGATTGGGCTGGTCCGTGTGTTTTTGTAGCCCTGTTTGATTGATAAATATATTTCTTATTCTGCCAAAAAATATTTATTAAAAAAAAAAAAAAAAAACGTTGCTTATAGGCAACTAAAAATATAAAAGCATCACCATTGTTGAAGTATATATATTTATTGCGTTTCCCATCAATGTTGTTGGTTAGCACGTCTACTTATGTCCTACACATTATTTGTGCAATTCCAAGCTTGTTGCTTAGCATGTTCGGAGGTGATATGACGTTAATATTTGTTTTTGTTTTTTTTTCCTAAATAAAAAAGAGGCTACAAGGGTATTGATGAAACTATTATTGTGAACAAACCACATTTATTGAAAAACCACTACTCAACTTCTCCAAGTATCTCATGAAATTATTTGGATGGAGGATTCCCCTCCACCTGCAGTTGAGGCATTGTACGTGAACTCCACTTTCATTTAATGAATTATGAGGCAGTTTTCCTCTTCAAACAAAAAAAAATAAAAAAAAAACTTCTCCAAGTATCAAATGAAGTGATACAAATATTTCTATCACCAAACGACGACCCCAAGTGATATCACCTTAATTTAAATCTAAAAGGACCTTTTGCTTATTTTATGCACAAGAATAGATAGAGCTTTTCATTACTCGAAAATGATTCAAGTAAATCTAAGGTTTGAGTCATGGAGGGGTAATGAGCAAAAGGTCTTGGAGGGGTAAGGACTCACTTGTGCATTATATGTGTTCTTGGAGGGGTAATTCAAGCAATTTTCTCCGTGTTCTTGGGTCTTACCAACCAAGAAAACTAGTTTATTCTTTCTCAAAAAAAGAAAAAAAAAAGAAAACAAGTTAATGGAATTGTTCGCATCATGTGATATTAACGGGTAAAAACAATGACTTTTCCACGAGTTGTTGACCAAGCTTGAATTGTGCTTTATCTTGAAGTTGCAAGGTTTACCAAAAACAAAAATAAAAAACAAAAAGAAAAAGTAAGTGGCACAGTGGTGGGATTCCACTTCTCTTCTGTAAGCCTACTGGCTGCTGATTGCGTCTCCGACAGAGACATTTCAGTTTTAAGTTCTTTTCAGTTGTCAACACTCAACAGTTCTTGACCCAGATTGCGACCTCTGCATTATTTAAACATCTTTTCTTGGGTTTCGAAAATAGCTAATGCCTAAAAACAAAAGTTTTAGGTACGTCTGAATAATATTATACATATTTTTAAAATTTTAATAATAAGCAAGCCCACCCAGGGGAAAAAAAGCCCAACATCAATCCTAAACAACAGATGGTAAAGCAAACCCAACCTAAAGAAAAAAACAACAGATGGTAAAGCAAACCCACGGATTCTCAAAAAAAAAAAAAAAAAAAAACAAACAAACAAACAAACCAAAACCCAATATGCGTCCACCGATTCATCAAATGGTAAAGCAAAAGCTGAAATCAAAAACCTAACCTAAAGAAAAAAACCTCATCAACGACAATGACCAACGGACCAAGCACATTGGCGCGACGGCGCCTCCACCTTAAACTCAAGCAACAAAGCACATCGGTCATCGCATCGAGCCTCAAACTCAAGCTCCATAGCACATCGGGCATCGGAGATCGGAGATCGGTAAAGCTTGGCCTCGATTCCTTCCTCGCCTCGACGTGCTGCCCGACGACGCCGCCCTTTAGGCCTCCTTGCTCCCTCAAGGTATTTCATCTTTACACTTTACTTCTCTCTCTTTTTCTCTCTTACATCTTTGGGTTAATGGGTTTGCTGTGGTCTGAGACTCTTTGTCTCTGTCTCTCTTTATCTGAAGACTGAAATGAGACTCTTTCTCTCTCTTTCTCTTTGAACTATAATTGGCTTTACAGCTTTACTTTATAACTTTATTTGCCCCTATTTGACTTTATCTGTTGGTGAGTTACTGAGTTTGTCTTTTAGTGTATTGTGAATTTATCTGATTGGCTCTTGTGACTGGGGGCCATGGGGTTTGTCTGTTGAATGTGGGGTGGATGGGGCTATGGGGCCAGGGTGGGATATTTGAATTGGGGAAGTAAAGGCATGCAGAGGCAGTTAGCCTAACTTACCAATAAAAGACAAAATTAAATTATGTTAGGACTTAGGCACTAGGCAGGCAGTGGGTTGAGCCGTGGATAAATGCACATGGGGTGTGTGCTAGTGCACAGTGGGGTGTGTGCTAGTAGTTAGTAAAGAAAAATAATTAAGCAACTAAACAACAATAATTAATAATTTAATTAACCAATACATTATAAAAGACAAACATATTAAATTATGTTAGGCTAAACAACAATTAATAATTTTATAATTAATGAAACAATAATACAACAAATTATAGTTTATAAAAGACAAACAAATTAATGAAACAACTAAACAACAATAATTAATAATGTTATTAATATTTCAAATAAACTTATAGTTTATTATTTATTCTTTTGCTAGAATTATGGACAAATATTTGATAAGAAAACCACGTACCCAAGATTCATCTTCTGTGCAAGATTCATCTTCATCTTCATCTTCTAAGCGAATTCGTGTTGACTTTAACTTAGAAAATCTTCCTTCAGATCCTGGGCTACAAGAAAATATATCATCTTATCATCCTAATAATCATGATGAAATAAGAATATATTATTTACAAAAAGGCCCTTGTCAACATGTTTTCCAAAACATAATTACCCTCTAATAGATTTTTCTAGAAATCCCTGTCGATTTAGATCCGAATGGTATGTAAATAGAAAGTGGTTGAAATATAGTATAAACAAGGATGCAGTATTTTGTTTATATTGCTACCTATTTGGGCAAGATGTTGGTAAGCAAGGAGGAGGTGAGACTTTTGTAACGAAGGGATTCAAACTTTGGAATCAGAAAGAGAAGTTAAATTCCCATGTTGGAGGAGCTAATAGTGCTCATAACCAAGCTGTCAAGAAGAGTGAAGGTCTAATGAAGGAAAAGCAACACATTCAAAGTGTTTTGGTTAAGCAATCAAATCAAAATAAAATTGAATATCGGGTTTAATTAAATGCAATAGTTGATTGCATAAGATTCCTTTTATGCCGGGGATTAGCTTTTCGTGGTCACGATGAATCTCAAGGTTCAAGTGATAAAGGAAATTTTATTGAGCTTCTACAATTTTTGAGGGATCACAATGAATCTATCAATGAAGTGTTGCAAAAAGCTCCGAAAAATTGCAAGCTTACCCACCATGAAATTCAAAAAGACATTGTGAATGCAATTGCATGTGAAACATCCAAAGCCATCATCAAGGATCTTGACAATGGGTTCTTTTCAATATTAGTTGATGAGTCACGTGATATCTCAGTGAAAGAACAAATGGCCCTCGTTCTTCGTTATGTGAACAAAAAAAGAATTATTATAGAGTGGTTCCTTGGTATTGTACATGTAGCAAGTACCACGGCTTTGTCACTCAAATATAATTGAATGTTTACTTTGTGAACATAATTTGAGTTTATCGAAATTACGTGGGCAAGGTTATGATGGGACTAGTAATATGCAATGTGATATCAATGGTCTCAAAACTTTAATTTTGAAAGAGAATAAGTCAGCATTTTATGTCCTTGTTTTGCTCATCAACTTCAATTGACACTTGTTGCTGTTGCTAAAAATCACATTAACATTACTGAATTTTTTTATGTGGTTAGTAATTTAGTAACTGTTGTTGGAGGCTCTTGTATGAGACGAGATGCTCTTCGAGATGCACAATTTGCCAAAATTAAAGAAGAATTAGAGAATGATGTACGTAGAAGTGGGCAAGGTTTGAATCAAGAGACAAATCTTAAACGTCCTGGTGATACACGTTAGGGATCATATTATGGGACTATTCTCAACTTGATTTTGATGTTCTCTGCTGTTGTTGATGTTCTTGAGATTATTGAAGAAGATGGCCTCTCTGACCAAAAAGTTGAAGCTCGATCTATTATGAGGTCAATTCTATCTTTTGAATTTGTCTTTGTTCTACACTTAATGAAAAATATTTTAGGGATCACAAATGAGTTGTCAATAGCATTGCAAAAAAAAAAAAAAAAATCAAGATATAGTAAATGCTATGGATCTTGTTAAAGTGTCTAAGAAACGATTGCAAGTGATGAGAGATGATGAACGGATATCTTTATTGACTGAAGTGTCTTCATTTTGTACCACACATGATATTCCTATCTTGAACATGGATGAAATATTTGTAGTTAGTGGGAGGCCGCGACGCAACACCCAACAAAATACAAATTTACATCATTATCGTGTTAAGCTATTCTACATAGTCATAGATTTGCAATTTCAAGAGCTTAACAACCATTTTTCAGAGGCGAATACCGATTTGCTACTTTGTATGGCTTGCTTGAATCCAAGTAATTCATTTGTGGTTTTTGATAAGGAAAAGTTGATACGTCTAGCAAAGTTCTATCCATCTGATTTTCTCAGGATAGATATCTTGGCACTTGACTCTCAACTTCAGAATTACATTTTTGATATGCGCAGCAATGACTTGTTTTTAGAGCTTCAAGCAGTTAGTGAACTTGCTGAAAAGTTAGTGAACACAGGGAAGCATGAGACTTATCCATTAGTCTATTTGCTTGTGAAGTTAGTTTTGACCCTTTCTATCACTACTGCAACAGTAGAAAGAAGTTTTTCAGTAATGAAATATATAAAGAATGAAATGCGCAATCGAATGGGAGATCAGTGGATGAATGATTGCTTGGTTGTGTATATTGAAAGAGATGTAGCTTGTAGTATTGATAATGAGACTATCATGCAACGATTTCAAAATATGAAAACTTGTAGAAGACAATTGTAAATTTTATGTATTTGCGAGTTTTTTGATTGTTGTTGTTGTCAATATATGAATTTCTCTTTTTATTAGATTGTGTAATTTATGTTTCTTAAGGAACACCCTGAGAAAAATTTCTGGAGCCACCACTAATTGCACTGATGTCTATTAGAGGCTTTAGGGTGAAAGAAAGAAGTATTACGATCTCCTGCCTTCAACCAACAATTTTGTGATCATTGATGCCACATGTCCTCTTCCACTGATAACATTCTATTCAGCTCTAATTTTACTTCATGAGTTTCATCCATGTTTACATCTCCACTATTCCTCCCTTCCAACCATTAAAGTTTCTTCTGGAGTGCAGCTATTCTCCTACCTACATGCCCAAACGTGCTCTTGTTCCATGAGGATAGAGAAGTCCTGCACTCATCCAAGCATTGAGTAAACAAATGCTTAGAAATGCAAATCAATAGAAAACGTTTTCCTTGATCAACTAAAAAACTAAGTCTAACAGAGCAGAAAATGTTTTAAGGTTTTCAAATGCCAAAAACATTTTGGGAATGCTATCATTCAACAAACAACCATAAAAAGTTGTTCAAAGGCCAAATTATCTCCTTTTGCGTCTCATCCTTTCTCCTCAATGACATGGCAAAACATGTTAGAATTTTCTGACCCGACCCGACCCAACCCAAAAAATACTTGACCCAAACCCGATTTTTTGACCCGAAGCAAAAACGGGTTGACCCGTGACCCAACTCATGCTTTTTGCGGGTCAACCCGACCCGACCCGAACCATTTTTTAAAACTTTTTTTTTTTTGGTAAAAAAAAAAATTTAAGACAATATTAGTTTAATTGTTTGTTGTGAGCTCTAAAGAAACAATTGAAATATTTACATAACTGCATGCAAATTAATTGAAAGATGAATGGTTAAGCATTCTGTAATGAGTAAAGATTTTCAGACTCAAATAGCAAAGTACATGACAAGATAATTTGGTTACAGTAGAGTTAAAAATATAAATTTAAAATTGTAGACATGTGTGAGAAACATTCACAAGTGTGAAAATAGTGAAGCCAAAGTATCAAACTAGCATAAATTATGAATTCTTAGATCTAATTTTTTTTAATAATTTATGTCCAAAATAAACGGTTTTTCAAAATAAATTATGATATTTTTTAGAGTGTGTGTTGTTTAACAATGATATGATATTCATAAAAGAGACTATGTATAAATAAGTAAACAATCAGACTTTAATGTATATCTCAAATTAAAATAGAATACCAACCACAATTGATAATAGATTATAAAATTTATTTTCAAGATTGTAAATTTCTTATATGTTTTTACTCTTTGTCAAATGAGTTATTCATCTAATAAGTCATTTGTAATTTTGTTTTATATTTTGGGATGTTGATATTGTGTAGAAATAAAACTTGTGTATTTGTTTTATTTATCTTTGTGTTATTTTGTTTTAGATAGCAATGTTAGGATTTGTATAATTTTAAAATTATTGAATATGTATTAATAAGTTTAATTGAGTTCATTCTTGATATAAGTAGTGAATTCAAAGAATGCATTCTATATCAAGTAATTTGTTGTATGACTTTCCAAATAGCAAATACATGATTTTTTATTTTTTTAAAAAAATTTCATGTGAAAAATACGGGTCAACCCGACCCGACCTGCAACCCGATGACCCAAACCCGTTTTTAACTAGCTTAAAATGACCCGTTTTGGCATGCAACCCGATTGACCCACAACCCAATTGACCCGACCCGATCTGCCTGTTTTGCCATGTCTACTCCTCATAGACTAATGGTTGATCGTTGTTGACTTTCATTGACTAACATTTAATTTTTTTTCCCAAATACTTTTTTTTGCTTAAATAAATTGTTTTTCCACATAAATTTGTAAGTTGACACAAAATATGAGGTATATTTCCCAATTAAGACTCCAAAATGGTCAAAAGAAATTTAAAAAAAAAAAAAAAAAAAAGTGTTTGCGTGCTGGGGTATGTTTTTCAATTGAAAATGCTTCCTTGATTTTGAACTTATTTTCAGGGTCTCAATCAAACACATACAAGATGACATTATTTGCAAGAAAAAGTTTGGTTCCAAAGTTATCTTACTCCAAATCATTATGTGATTATTAAAAATATGATAAAATTTCAACATATATCATCCACTTAATGAAGATTGATCTTTCTCATCCAGTCAGGACACCAATTAATTTTAGCGTAGGCAAAATTCAAACTCCAAAATTCTTGTTTGATAATAAGAGACTTATTACCAAACAAGAATTCAAACTCCAATAGACTTGTTTATACCACACAGAGACAATTTTATAAAAGTCCACCAAATGACTTTGGAAAATATAGCTCCAAGGTAAACTTTGTAAGTTTAATTTAAAATAGTGATATTTTACAAAATATTTTTTTTAAATAGCATTATTTATAGACAAATTTTTTGGAGAGAAATTAGAAAACAAATTTGACAGTTATGCTGACTTTTTATCAGGATCATTTCTGCAACTGTAGGTCCCAAGATATTTTTATTTTTCTTCAATTCTTATCCGCTTTCACAAAATCCCAAATGTAAAAAATGCCATTCCTCTTACTAAATTATCTGCAACCAATATTAATCCCAAAATAGAGAAGAAGAAGAAAAAAAAAAAAAAAACCAAAAACCCAAAAATCAAACTCAATAGTTTCAGTTTTCACTTCATAGTTAGCACACTCTTCCTCTCCTCTCCTAAACCCAGTACTGTGTATATTCCTGATTCTTCGAACTCAAACCCTAAACCTAATGGAAGTTACTTCAATACACGGCAATTGCATTTTGTCTCCGCTTCGTTCTTCATCGCATCGTCCTCTCTCGGTTCTCTCTAGGGTTTCCTTCTCAGCTCGGAGGAACCCTAGCCTCGCATCCAACTACCACTCGATTCGCCGGAGGAATCTATGCTCTGCGTCGAGCTCCGACACCTTGGTGGCCGGAAAAGATGGGAAGCCAAAGAATCGGGAAGTTGTGAGCAAGAAAGTGGAGGAGGAAGGGGAAGACTTGAAATCTTGGATGCACAAGAATGGCCTCCCGCCTTGCAAGGTTTTGCTCAGGGAAAGGCCCTCCCACGATGAGAAGCACAGTCCCATACATTACGTAGCTGCTAGTGAAGATCTTCAGGTCTGGAATTTGTGGCTCTTTCTTTGATGGGTTTGGTTTGGTTTGGTTTTCTGATATTGTTGTTGTTGCTATTGCAGGTGGGTGATGTTGCATTCTCTGTTCCGAATTCGCTGGTCGTGACGCTTGAGAGAGTTTTGGGGAACGAGACCATTGGTAAGGTGCAATTTTTTGTTATGAGCGCATTTGTTCTTCTTCTTCTTGTTTCCAATCTTGGATTTTAACTGATTGTTGGAGTTAGAGCCTATTGAGCTAGAGACCTTATAGACTTGAAAGATGAAGAATGTGAGTTAAAGTTGGAATCTTGGTTTGATGGTTATGACTTAGAAATAGTTGAGGGTGTGTAAGCATTGTTGGTAGAGACGAATTAATGAATTGGAGTTTATTAGGAACAATGTGCAGTGTTGTTATTTATAGTAAAGTGCATGGTTTTATGCTCTTTTAGACACGGCAGAGTTACATTTCTGTCTATATATTAGTCAAAATGCTATGCGATTTAGAAGCAGTATTTAAAGCACCTATGCATGATAATGTAAAATGGGTCTCTATGTGTGTCAAGGCCTTAACAATCGATCTCAAACCACATCTACTCATAGTATTGGTTCCTCACTGCGGGGCCAAATCATACTCAAAAGAAGAGTTTGATCCTGGCTCAGGAGGAACGCTAGCTATATGCTTAACACATGCAAGTCGAACGTCGTTTTCGGGGAGGTGGGCAGAAGGAAAATAGGCTCCTAGCTAAAGGTAGCTTGTCTCGCCCAGGAGGTGAGAGCAGTTGAGAACAAAGTGGTACGGCTGGTCTTGCTGCCAGGACTAGCTATGGATCTTCAATATACTAGTCAAGGTTGGCTGCCACATGTACTCTTTTATGCTATTCTATTATATTCGAAGTCATCCTCATTGTTACTTCCTTAATTGACATGATCTTTTTTTGCTACTTCTATTACTATTATTTTTGGTGTTCCTCTACCTTTTACTCTCCTCAACTTGAATCAACTCAATCTTTGTTATTGGTGTTTCAATCTTTTACTATCCCTTATCTATCAATAGGGTCAACCTGTAACTTTAAGTGAATTTCTTCATTTTGAATCCTATCTTTTCTAGTATAATCACTTCTTAACATTCTCCTTTAAGCTACACCTTTTTGTGAATATATTGTTTTTTAACAACCCAACATTTAGTACCATAGATCATAGCTAGTCTTATAGCAGCCTGATAAAAACTTAATAGGTATTCACACGATACTCTTGATGTGTTTCATTTCATCCACCCTACTCTTATCTTATGATTCACATCCACTTCGATCTCTCAATCTTATGAATTATTGATCCAAGATATTGAAAATTCTCACTCTATGGTATATCTTGGCCATCAAGTCTTACACCCCCTTATCAAAAAAGTCTTACACCCCTTTATCTTTATTTCTACTTTTTTTAAACTTATATTAGTCCTACTTAACCAAAAGCCTTTAGATTATAAATTGTCTCACCAAATTTCTATCTTGACATTGATTCCATGTCTAATTTCATCAACTATAACCATATCATCTGCAAAAAGTATATACCAAGAGAGTCAAGAGACTTCCTCTTGAATCAATTTAGTGGAGCTCATCAATTTAGGCACTTCCTCTTGATTCAAAATGTTGTCAGCACTACTGAAAAAGAAAAAGAAAATTGTTATGAGATGAGTGGTTATGTATGAATGGTGTTTGATGTAGGGAGGTTTGCTGCATGTGACTCAGGATAGACCTCTGCATCTTTGGTTTCAGAGTTGTATGATAAATAATTAAATATTAATGTCCTTGTGTATTGAGGTAAATAGGCTATATGTGGGGTGGAGATGGGAATAGCATGCTGGGTCGATCTTCTGAATCTTATGGGAGTGAGGATTGCAGAAGGATTTGCTTCCTGTCCATGAAATCTAATTTGTGGATGGAGGCAGGGAGGCTGCTTTATTCAGAAGGATAGAAGTTTTCATACTGATGTGGCCATGCATCTGTTCCTCTAAAGCCAAAGGGGTGTGGATGTGCCATGGTTAATCATGGTGTTCACATTCTTTTTTAGCATCTTGCATAAATGATGGCTTCATTCATCAATTTAACTTGTACCAGCTACTTGATCCTTCATGCAGCGGAATTATTAACTACGAATAAATTGTCGGAATTGGCATGCTTGGCATTGTATCTGATGTATGAGAAGAAGCAAGGGAAGAAGTCTTTCTGGTACCCATACATTAGAGAGCTTGATCGTCAACGAGGGAGAGGACAGCTTGCAGTGGAATCTCCCCTTCTATGGTCAGAAGCTGAACTGGCATACCTAACAGGCAGCCCCATGAAGGTACTTTATGCCCTTCATTTAGCTGTTGATGAAAGCTGCTATGCTTCAGTTAAGTTGGCAGAATGCTTAATGGTTAATAAAGCTTAGTGTGTTCTGGTTGTGATGAATTAGGCTGAAGTTATTGGAAGGGCTGAAGGAATTAAAAGGGAGTACAATGAACTTGACACCGTCTGGTTTATGGCTGGGTCTCTGTTTCAGGTTATATTCTTCTATCCATATTTATTGGGCACTAGAAAACAACACTTGGTCTAGAGATCGTGTCAAGATGTGGCATCATTTTGATCAAATTTATTTGCATTTTTCAGCAATACCCATATGATATTCCTACTGAGGCCTTTTCATTTGAGATATTCAAGCAAGCATTCGTTGCTGTTCAGTCTTGTGTTGTGCATTTGCAGGTAAGTTTCAACCTTTTGGGGGTATTTTTGTTACTATTATGAAAGCCCTACAGATCTAGCCACTCATGGAACCCCTTTACTTATGAAGAATAGGCTGCTATTGTAGCCTTTTATCCCCCTTTTCTGAGAGTATTTAGATTTATAATTTACTTCCTTCAAATCCAGAAAGTCAGTTTGGCTCGGCGATTTGCTTTGGTTCCCCTTGGACCACCGTTGCTGGCTTACAGAAGCAACTGCAAGGCAATGTTAACTGCTGTTGATGGTGCTGTTCAGCTAGTGGTCGATCGTCCATACAAGGCTGGGGAGTCCATTGTTGTTTGGTATGATTTTTTTTCACTTAATATCATGTTACTGACCACAAATACAAATTGCTCTTTTCCTCTATAGCGTCTCCTTTAAAAATATAAAGTATGTATCATTTGCAGGTGTGGACCACAGCCTAACTCAAAATTGCTTTTGAACTATGGTTTCGTTGATGAAGATAATTCTTATGATCGTTTGATAGTTGAGGTAAAATTTGGATATTTGGATATTTGTTGTTTGTAGTTTCTATATTATTCTTCAACTCTGTTGATTATGTTATATGCTGTATGTTCCAGGCTGCTTTAAATACTGAGGATCCTCAATACCAGGATAAAAGAATGGTTGCTCAAAGAAATGGAAAACTATCAGTTCAAGTTTTTCATGTATGGACAAAAAAATATTTTTAAATTTGGATATTTTTTCCTTCTTTTATTATTATTATTATTTTTGGGGTGGGGGGGGTAGTGAAGGCTAACGTTTGGGAATTTTCCATGAGTAATTCAATGTGGTCCTTCTGCAGGTGTATGTGGGGAAGGAAAAAGAAGCTGTTGCTGATATGCTACCTTATCTGCGTTTGGGTTATGTTTCAGATCCTTCTGAAATGCAATCTGTCATTTCTTCTCTAGGTCCTATTTGTCCAGTAAGTTTGTCTTATCAAATGCATGCTTAGGATGTGAATTAAATGTTTTTCATGTGGTGGATTTGAGGTATAATGCATGTATTGTCATGTAACTTTGAGGGCCATTTGCCAGTGCTGTTCCTGCCAATTTATATTGAGCTTTTTTGTTGTGTGTGTGTGTGGGGGGGGGGGGAGGGTTGAGGGGGATAAATAAATGATTATATTGCAAAAAAGGCAAAAAGCTATCTTGTGAATAATAAAAAGCACAAGATAGCCTAAAGAATTGCAACCTAAAAATTACAAGCAAAAGAAAGCAATTCAGTGAACTATGTTATAATACCACTGTCACTGAGACCAGACAGTTGACCATTTACAAAGTAATCTAAGAAAATAAATATTCAACTGTGTTTCCGGGACTCCTGCTTCCTCAAAAGTGCGGTAATTCCACTCCCACAAAACCCACATCAGACACTAGGGAGCTAAGTTCTACGCAGCAGAGGAACATTTACCAAACCAATTACGCCAACCAGCCAGGAGATCAAACACTTTACGTGGCATCACCCAGCTAATGTCAAGAAGATCAAACCAATTTATATGCATTTTAAGATTGATGATTCATGTCTAGCTGTGTTTCAATGAGGCAGAAATGTCCTCTGCTTGTTCCTTATCTTTTCTATGTTTTTTCATGAGTACATAGGACAATAATATGGTGTTTTGTGCTTCTGAATCCTCAGAGTCATGTGATTATTGGTGCGCTATTATTTAGTAACTGAGAATAGATCTTCTTGTTTAATGTATTCTTATGGTGATAATTTTTTGAATGTTGTAGGTGAGCCCTTGTATGGAACGAGCAGTGTTGGACCAACTCGCTGATTACTTTAAGAAACGGCTTGCTGCCTACCCTACTACATTAGGCGAGGATAAGTCTTTGGTAATCTTGGCTTCTCCAAATTTGTAATTGAATGTTGATTAGACCTAGTTTATTTCTTCCAAAGCTTTTGTTGATATTTTGTCTATTACATTAGTTGGCAGACAGTACTCTTAACCCGAAGAAGCGAGTTGCTACTCAGCTTGTTAAGTTGGAAAAGAAAATGCTTCATGCATGCCTGCAGGCAACAGTTGATTTGATAAACCAGTTACCAGATGACACTGTATCTCCATGCCCAGCTCCTTATGCCCCTTTATTGAAATAAAAGGCATCTCTCTCTCTCTCTCTGTGCATGTCTGTTGCCTCTATCTTGTTCATCACACTTGTGTTGATATGTATATTATTGTTTTACAGAAATTGAATATCCTTTGTATACTTGCAAACTTTGGGAACTTCTTTGCAGTACATGGGTATATCAGTTCAAAAGGAAGTTCATAATCCAGGTCAGTTGACTAAAATTTCATGAGTCTGATAGGCAGTGAAGCCAAGTTAATATGTAGCATTTACCTGTGTATAGGACACAAGATCTAACAAAATCACCTTAAAACATAAACAAAACTCTAATGTTGAACCCCTTAATCTTGAAGTACAAGGTTGATTGTACTCTATTCCATACAATTTATTGAATTTAAGAATTTGGAAAATTAATTATGCAACTCCTGGAAATTGTATTAGAGTAGAACAAACAATGAATTTTTTGGAGTGAACTGAAGGTTCTCTTAGAAGATGCAAGATCTTGTTGATACTTCAAATGAAAGTTAAAAACTGAAATTTGGTTTTCAGATGCATGGAGTATGAGAAGGCCCATAAGTAGCTTGTGTTACGTAATGCGCAGTTGCTTATTAAATGATCTGAATCAATGATTTTGCAGGATGTTAACAGAAAATCTGTTGTGTAATCAGTATTTTTGATCAGCAAACTAGTGGATGGAATATGTTTGATGGGATAACATATAAAATAATAGACTGGCATTGTGTTTTTTCTTGGCCTGGATTCATACTTTAAATCAAACGCACAAACTTGAAAGTGGGAACACTAAACTGTTTAGAAGTCCTTCACTTTGGTCTGATAAAGTGGATCAAATGGCAAGATTTGCCCCTTCATCAGTCAGTTCTTATGCCTTAATGGATTTTCTTTTCTTAATTTGCAGGTATGTATAAGAAGCTGTGTACCGTGTAGTGCAACCAATGACTGCAAATTAAATGGTCACCTACTGTAGTAGCTGTTCAAGAGAGTGAATCATGCATCTTCAGGAGAGTGCATGTTTTATTGGTCCCTAGACATATTATTCAACAACCTTCCCTCATTCTCACAACTTCGTTCCTCAAAAGGTGTAACCATGGGATTGCCTCTTGGTGAAGGAGTGGAAAAGAAAAATAGAATACATTCACTTTAGGGATGCATAGATATTTTTAGGTATTTCTTTGTAAATGCAGACTGAATTCCAATGACCAATCTAATTCAATTATTTTCCTGTAATTTGTGCAATTCAGTACCTTTTTTTTTTAAATGGATGCAGCGGAAGCTGTGCACACAGCATTTTTTAATTGAATGGATGAAAGGTGAACACAGCATTTTTTAATTAAATGGATGAAAGGCTAATTAGACTGGCCTAAAGAAACTGCCAAGTTGCCAACTAGCAGTAAAAACTATAAAGAAAGCCATTCTATAGATACAGCGAGAAAAAAGATATTTGAACTTTGGATATCTTCCTTGAAAATATCAGGATTTGTTAGTTGAATTTAAAAAAAAAACATTAAGAATTACATTATGTGACAACGGCACTAAAATGCAGATGCAAAGCCAAAGCCGAACAGGAAGTTTGCAGTTTCACTAAATAGTATTGTTTGAATCAAGTAATACATAAACAATTATCTGGCCTGGCTATAGCTAAGGCAAAATTGTGAAGTCAAAATATAATCATGGTTTCAATATGACCTGGACCTATAAAGATTAAATGTACTCTGGCTAAAAAAGATGGGAAAACTATGATAAGCTTAAAAGTGGTTTGATGAGACAAAAGTAATCACAAACTTAATTTAGTTCTCCACATATCTCCAATGACCTTCCTCGGCTGTGGATTGTCTGGCCCTCTGTCCCGCTGTCCAGATGTAAAATACAACCATCCATCCCAGAAACCAGCTAATGCAGTTTTCACACGGAAAGGAAGCTTTCCAATCACTGACCATGTCTGTTTTTGGTAAAAATAAAAAATAAAAAAGATAAATCCTCAAATGTTCAACAGTGAGTTACCATTAGAAATAAGGTATTCCAACAAATGCAAATATGCAATAAGAATGTCATACACAATAGTTAGACAAACCACAACTGTTCTGTATTTTTTTCCTTTGACATGAAACTGTTCTGGTTTTTCATGTTTAGAGGACAGCAATTTGTAACCACGAACCCAAGATCTGGTTCTTGTCAGGAGTTGTAGTGGCATGTTTACAGAAAATGTTATAGAATAAGTGAAAACCACGGTTCCTGACGATTCTTCACAATCACCAAACCATCTTATGTGACTGGTGATGTAAAGAAAGGCAAATCCATTGTTTGGATATATGCATTCTCGTAAGTGTATTCCATGTTTAAGAAGAGAAGTTCATGATATCATACATCACAATAAAGGATAGAATAAGAAGCGACTACATGTACGAGAAGCTACCAATTGAGAACAAGAGGAAAAGTAGGACAGATGGTTCTAACGAGTGAAACAAAGACCAATAACTGCAACAGTAGGAAATGGTTCGACTACTAAAGGTCCCATAAGAACAAGAATATGGCCATAAAGGACTTGGGTGGGAAGTATGTGAACAAATATGACGATTTTAACATAAGGAAAAGTATCTAGATAATCTTAATGGCAACAAAGGCTTCATGTAACTGATTGCTGACCCCAAATTTTATTATGAGTTTTACTTGACCAAATAATTCTCCTACCTATGAATTACTAATTACCCGAGTAGTTCATTTCATTGAACTAGATATATTTTATTTATCAAGGAGGCTCCAAAAGAGACAGATTCTATAGAATGATGCATATATCAATATTTGGAGTCTTCTAATGATAGGACTAGAACATACCTGTGAGTCTAAATGAAATTGGAACACTTCCCCAACCAGGATCATTCTTTTGTTCACTGGATGCTTTTCTGTTGTACCTCCAGTGATGATAATTGAATTGTTGACAATCACCCAAGCGCACTCTATATGGGAGTTGGGTTTGGGCATAGGTGGCAACACTTTCCATTTCATTTCATCATCCAGCATATAAACATCACCGTAAACTACCTGAGTCAGTGAAGAATATAATGATATAAAAATCAAGATAAAAATAAACAAGAAATAGAATAGTCTATGGAAAGTTCTTTAAATTAGTGCATGTCAGAGATTATGCAAACAAATGCCATATTTTCTGTTCATTATGCTAAAATACTACAGCTAACCAATTTATCCATGTGTAGTATGTAAATGGCATGCATCATGAACATTACAACCTACTACTAATAACCAAACCAAGCACAATAGTACCTCATGCCTGCGGGAGCACTTAAAAATAGGCGACCCAGGTTTAGCCATAAAATCACCCTCTTGACCACCAATAATAAAAAGTTTATCATTGGCCACAACACAAGCCCTGTTACAAAATTGAAGAAAAAATTAGACACAAAACAAAAAAAAATCACACCTTTTTAGTCAGCAAAGTATGCCATGCAACTTCCAAAATGGTGTGTCCCATGAATATCTCCCATGGATAAGGTGAAAAATCGACAAAATACACTGAAAAAGAATTTTCATGAATGCTATGACATATTTAAAGATGGATTGAGTGGTTTTGGATAGAATGATTCTTTAAATTTATGGATAGCTGAACCAGAAGTTTGGGAGCCATTTATAGCGGTAAATTCCCATTTATTTGTTAGTTTAATTTTGTATTACATAATTATATATTTGTTGTATTAACATTTTCCTTTATTTGTAATAGTTTAAACCTGCAGCCAAGAATTGGATGACAACACCTATGCCCAACTATTCTAAGATGGCACAACTTTGGGCTAAAGATAGAGCAAAAGGTGATCATGCTAAAATTGCAAAGGAGAAATGTGCTAGGTCTGCTGCATCGACCACTATTGATGAGATTGATAATTTGGTATCCCAAAATGAAGTTTCTTTGGAGAACTTTGAAGTCGAAGATGATCAGAGGTCACTAGAAATTAATGTTGTACGTTCTCGAGTGTCATCACAAGATGCAGTGTCTTCTAAAAGCAAGAAAAGAAGACTGGTAGAAGATGATGAACTTAGGAATGTAATTTCCCAGTCATTTGATAATGTATTAATGGCAATTGATAGGGTGACTGAGGTTATGACAAAGTGCTTTTCAAAGTCATATGGAGCAGAAGTTCATGCAGCTTTGCGCATATTGGACTTGAATCCAATATCAAAGACTGAGGCCTACATATTTTTGATGGAAAATCCAATGTATAAGGAGATGATTTTTGGTTGCCCAAATCATGAGTGCAAATGTGTCCTATTAACACCGATGTCTAGGCCTAAAAATTAAAAAGTGTGGGATTTCTTGGCCAACTTTAGTTTTGCTTTATTTTGTTATTTTGTTTTGTTTTGACAAAACTTATTACAAGAGTTTTTTTAAAAGATATTTGTTTGCATTTTTAGACAATGTTTATTTTGTTGAAAATAAATATGTGATGCGTTAATTGCTTTACAACTTAGAAATATACAGAACTTGATTTTTAGCTACAATAAAAAAAATTTCCCCTAAACTAGAATAATTTTTTATGTTCTTTAAAATGAGGGGTATAATAGTAATGTTATTATAAAATAATTCCATTCCATTCCTTCCAATGTCACTTCCAAACAATGTTACTTACATTCCATTCCATTCCATTATTTTCCATTACTTTATTTTAAAACATTTTGATTTTTTAATTCCATTCCATTCATTTCCCTACTAAATCCATTCCATTCCATTCCCTTATGAACTCCCAAACAGAGCCTCAATACAAATATCTTAGGAATAGATTTACAAAACTACCGTCACTTAAATTATATTGCCAAAACCTTTTTTTTATTTATTTTATTTTATTTTATAAAGGTTGGGGTGTTACAGTCGATGTTTTGAGATTCTTCTTTCTTTGTTGTTGTTGATCTTCTTGGTTTGCGTTTTGGTTGTGGAAAAATATCAAGATGGATGGTGTTGAGAGTGGAAATTATAGCCTAAAATATGAATCCAATGAATGAATGGTGTGGATGTGGATGGCTTGGCTATTGCAATAATAGAACATATGCCCCACCTCACTTTTTTGTTTTTATGGATTTTAATTTATCAAAGATATATATTTCTAATGAATCCTTGGGTTTACGTTTGATAGGCCAAGAATGTATTGACCCTTTTGGTAATATTAATTAATTAATTAACCAAGTGAATTAATTAGATTCAATTACATGCAATAAGCGTGGTAGCACAAACAAATCACCAACTAAGTTAAGTATGATACCTTATAGCTTCACAGTTACAAGTCATTTTCTCATTACTTTGGGTCTCTCATTTTCTATTTTTATTGGCATTACTATAGTGGGATTTCAAAGAAATGGGCTTCATTTTTTAAGCTTCTCATTACCCGCAGGAGTCCCACTGCTGTTAGCACTTTTTTTAGTACTCCTTGAACTAATCCCTCATTGTTTTCACGCATTAAGCTTAGGAATATGTTTATTTGAAAATATGATGGTGGGTCATAGTTTAGTAAAGATTTTAAGTGGGTCACCTTGGACTATGCTATGTATGAACGATCTTCGATAGCACATCGACATATTCATATCTGTCGAGAATTAGTGCTCGACAAATCTCGACAGATACTTCGATCCATCGAGCTGCATTTTCTATATATATACTGAGCGCGAAATCAAATTCACTTTTCTCACTTCTCTCTTGACAGAGAATTTTTTCTCTCCCTCCAAACACTTTTCCCTTACCAAAATCTTCACACCCATTGCATTTTCTGCCCCTAACAAGATCTAGTCACTTGGTAAGTGTCCTGAATCCCTCTTTTCTCATACATTTCATGCATTAGACCTAGGTTTTGGGGGTTTTTGAAAAATTTTGGGGTTTTTGAGATTTTTGTGAAATTTTTGGGTTGGGTGTTGTTTATTTAATGATTTATGATCATGCATTGCATTCCATTAGCATTTTTCACAATGTTTCATGCATTTAGATGTGTGCTTGTTTATTAAAAATTGTGTGCTGCTAGGTTTGGATTGGGTTTCAACCCATGATGCAATTATTTTTCGCACGTCACATGTTCATGCATATTTCATGCATACGTACCTTTTCTTTTCTTTCTTTGCACTCTATTGTGATTGTGTTCTCTCTCTCTCTCGCTCTCTCGCTCTCTCTCTCTCTCTCTCTCTCTCTCTCTCTCGGATAGACTACGCATAGTACCCAAGCGCAAATCTAATTCGACTCGGAACCTGTTTCGTTCTGGGACTTCTTCGTCTTCTAATCTTCTCGTTCCCCTTCTTCACGTTCGGTTCCGTGATGAGAAGGCCCATCAAGACTTCTCTGAGAACTTTTCTAAACGTGGCGTTCATCCGGAACGCCATGTGATTCTGTCAGACTTTACCGACACTCCTTTACTCGATGTTATTCACACTCGGGGATGGGAATCTCTTTGTGAGATACCCTTGAGGTGTCCTATCATGTTTATACAGGAGTTTTACTCCAATATGCATGGTATCGATATCTTTGTACCTCAGTTTGCTACGACACTCAAAGGTACACGTATCATATGTTGGATAATCAGGTTTTGTATCTCAAACAAAACACACAGCGGAAGTAACAAACATGGATCTATTTCATTCATGATTGATAACATGCACTATGTAAATTTCAGAATTTAAGAACAAGATAGTGTACCTTGGTGCAGTGAAATTCAAAACAAAAGATTATAAGTACTTGGGAACACTTTTAATCTTCACTCCAATTCCACTTTACACCCAAGAAGTGTGGTCTCTCAATCAGTTTCTAATGGAGAATAATTGAGTGGCTTCACTCACACATACACAGCATTTCACAATGATGTCTCTCCTTTTTTAAAAAAAACTAATAAAAAATTTTGTATGTTTCTCCCTTTATATTTAACTAATTATCTAATTGGACTGGCCTATTGGGCCTTTTCAATTGGGCTTTAGTGTGTGGCTTGGAGTGGGACCAAAAGAGACCAATAAGACACTAGCTCCAATGGGTCTTAGGCTTTTCTGTCAACTCTTGACAAGTCCAAAGTTATCATTAATTATATTTAATACCACTATATAAATATAATTGCACTCTAAGTCTTATTAATAAATTATATCCCAAGACTTTGTTATACATGCAACCCCTTCATAAAATATTCGTAGTAATACAAAGTCATGAATGAAGACTGCCACTTTGTGAATTACTACATCTTAATCCTTGAGTACCCGATTTAATCCTTTAAGTTATTCATCATATATTTATGAAATCCAATTTCATAAATATATACTTTAGTAACTATTTACTAAAGTAGTTAGGCCTAACATTCTGAATAACAAACCCATTAAACTTATCTCAAGGGAATATTTTGTATCTCTATTAAGAAATTATGAATTCCATCTTGAGAATATATGTTCCATCAACACTAAATGTGGCTGCCCAACATACTGAGGTTTTGACTGTTACTTTAGATCTCACTATATCAAAGCAACCTACACTTCATAATCAGTTCCATTATTGTCTCAGGATTAAGAGTTCATGTAAATATATAAGTCGTGAGATAACATATCAACTAGAAATCTCCACTTCCATGATCAAGACAAATCATCGTAATTAATATATTATAGTCTTCGCAGATGAAATGCCCAATTTCATTACCGACTACGAACTATAATTCTGAGTTTACAAAGAACTTGTGATTTATATCTTCTGTGACTTTTCACATAAATCACATACTATGCATCTCATGGACTATATGATAATGTCCAAATATTCATGTTATCATTATTTCAGATAATAATAAAACAACTTTATTAAACACAATATTAAGTCATACATAATGTCATACATAATGTCATACTTAATATTATACATAGCATCATACAATAGGATTTAAGGGCACTAATCCTAACAATCTCCCACTTGCCCTAAAGACTATTATGCACTAATCTAACTCCCATTCCCTCTAAATGTGACTCGAAAGTCCTTTGAGGCAAAACTTTGGTAAATGGATCTGCTAGATTATTTGCACTTTCAATCTTTGCTACCACCACATCTCCACGAGCAACGATATCTCGAATGATATGGTACTTCCTCTCAATGTGCTTTCCTTTCTTATGATTCCTTGGATCTTTAGATTGTGCAACTGCTCCACTGTTGTCACAAAACAATGTGATTGGAACTTTCTCCATTCTTATTACACCAAGGTCAGAAAGGAATTTCTTGAGCCATACAGCTTCCTTTACTGCCTCACAAGCAGCAACGTACTCAGCTTCCATGGTGGAGTCCGTAATACAAGATTACTTAATACTCCGCCAACTTATGGCTCCACCTCCCAAGGTCAAAACACATTTTGAAATGGATTTTCTAAAATCTAGATCCGATTGAAAGTCTGAATCTGTATAGCCAATAGGTATCAAATCCTCACTTCGGTAAACAAGCATATAATCTCTCGTTCTCCGTAGATACTTGAGAATATGCTTTACAGCTTGCCAATGCTTTGGTCCTAGATTTGATTGAGATCGGCTAACCATGCCAACTAAATAACAAATATCTGGTCTAGTACAAAGCATGGCATACATGAGACATCCTACTGCTGAAGCATAAGGAACTTGTCTCATCAAATCTTCTTCCTCTTGAGTCTTAGGCCTTTGGTCATCAGACAGAGGAACTCCATGTCTGAAAGGAAGTAATTCTTTCTTGGAGTTTTGCATGCTAAACCGTTCTAGAACCTTATCTATATATCCGGCTTGTGATAAGCCTAACATCTTATTCTTGCAATCTCGCCAAAGCTTGATCCCTAGAATAAAGTTAGCCTTACCCAAGTCCTTCATATCAAATTGGCTTGACAACCAAACTTTTACTGATGACATTACCCCTACATCATTTCCAATGGGTAGAATATCATCAACATAAAGCACTAGGAACATTACTACTTTATCTCGATGTCTTTTGTACACACATGGTTCATCAAGATTTTGTTCAAAACCAAATGACTTGATTGCTTGATCAAATCTGATGTTCCATGACCTAGATGCTTGCTTAAGTCCATAAATGGACCTTTTCAACTTGCATACCATATGCTCTTGGTTCTTTCCTATGAAACCTTCCAGTTGCATCATATAGATTTCCTCTTCAAGATTGCCATTGAGAAATGCAGTCTTGACATCCATTTGTCAAATCTCATAATCATAATGAGTAGCAATGGATAAGAGAATTCTAATAGATTTAAGCATTGCTACTAGAGAAAAGGTTTCATCATAATCAATACCTTCTTTTTGTGTATACCCTTTCACCACTAGCCTTGCTTTAAAGGTTTCAACCTTTCCATCTATCCCTCTCTTCCTCTTGTAAACCCATTTGCAACCAACAGGTTTAATGCCGTTAGGCGCCTCTATAAGATCCCAAACTTGATTGGAATACATGGAATCTAATTCAGATTTCATAGCTTGGACCCAATGATGTGCATCTATATCATTCATTGCCTCTTCATAAGTGTAGGGATCCGATTCAACCTCTTCTGAGATAGCTTCATAAGTTTCTCCCAAACTTATGAATCTTATAGGAGGCCAAATAATTCTCCCACTACGACGAGGCACCTGTGTACTAGACATCTCATGAATAGTATCTTGTGGTGTATCTAATACAGCCACATCATCCCTAATTTCATCCATTGGTTGTTCATTTACAGGTTCATTCATTTCAGCCAACACAACTCTGCTTCTAGGAGTATAATCATTCATATAGTCATTTTCCAAGAATTTGGCATTTGTGCTAACAAATACTTTATTATCTTTATGACTATAGAATAAACCTCCAACAGTTCCTTTTGGATACCCAACAAAGAAAACAACTTCTGTTTTAGACTGTAACTTGTCAGACTTTCCTTTTAACACATGTGCAGGACAACCCCAAATATGGAGATGTCTCATACTAGGCTTATGCCCATTCCACAACTCCACAGATGTTTTAGGAACAGATTTCGAAGGTACTAAATTTAGAAGATACATTGCAGTGTTTAAGGCATATCCCCAAAAAGAAATAGGTAGAGTCGAATAACTCATCATGGACCTAACCATATCTAAAAGAGACCTATTCCTTCTTTCCGCTACACCATTTTGTTGTGGAGTTCCAAGTGCAGTCAATTGGGATACAATCTCATTCTCAGTTAAGTAATCCTTAAAATTCCCAAGAATGTATTCGCCACCACGATCAGATCGAATGGCCTTTATGCGTTTACCCAATTGATTCTTAACTTCAGCCCCAAACTCTTTGAACTTTTCAAAGGCTTCGGACTTCCGTTTCATTAGGTACACATAACCAAATCTAAAGTAATCATCAATGAAAGTAATGAAATACTCATAGCCACCTCTTGCCTGGATTAACATAGGACCACATACATCTGAATGCACTAGTTTTAGCAAATCTTGTGCTCTCTTACCTTTTGCATTAAAAGGTCGTTTGGTCATTTTACCTTCCAAACAAGATTCACAAACTAAAAATTCATCAAAGTCCATGGGCTCTAAGAGTCCATCTTTGATTAGTCTTTGAATTCTGTTTGAATTAATATGACCTAAATGCAAGTGCCAAAGATATGCATCATTAGTAGAAGGAAACTTTCTCTTTAATGATTTTACATGAGAGTCATTATCTAATTCAAAATTATATAATTCATGCTTATCAGGAGTTAAAATATAAAGACCATCCACAATATTGTCAGAACAGATAAACACTTTACCTTTCTTTATTACAACATTGTCTTTAAGGATAACACAATATCCATGTTTACCTAAGTAAGTAGAAGAAATTAAATTCCTACGAACATTAGGTACATACAAACAGTCTTCCAATATTAAAACTCTAGATTCAAAGCATAAATTAAACACTCCAACAGTTACAACCGTAATTCTGCTCCCATCAGCCAAAGTAAGAAACAATTCCCTTTCATTAAGCTTTCTGGTCTCCTGGAACCCCTGCAAAGAATTGCAGATATGATTAGTACAACTTGAATCCACACACCAGGAATCTGTGAGATTTTGTACTAAACATATTTCAAGGAGGAATGAACTTTTCATACCCTTATTATTGGTAGCCTTGAATTTTGGACAATTCCTCTTCCAATGTCCTTTCTCACCACAATGGAAACATTTTCCTTTGATCTTCTTTCCTTTGTCAGCAACCCCTAAGGCAATTTGTTTACCCTTTTGCTTGGTGAAGTCCTTCTTCTTCTTCTTCTTACCCTTGCCTTTCGAATTAGGTTGAGAAGTAAAAGCTTCAGCCATGTTAGCATCAACATTAGAAGTACCAAGAATGCCTTCTGCCGCTACCAACTCATTCATTAATTCAGACAAGGTATAAATCTTTTTATTCATATTATAGTTAAGTTTGAATTCCTTGAATGATTCCGGTAGTGACTAGAGTATCATATCCACTTGGGATTCTCATCAATATCGGCACCTAAAACCTCCAATGTATTCAGATTAGAGATCATTGTAAGACAATGCTCCCTAACTGAACTGCCTTCAGCCATTTTGGTATTATAGATTTGCCTCATGGTTTCTTGCCTTGCAGAACGGCCTTGCTCACCAAACATCTCCTTCAGACTTAGCATAATGTCTGAAACTAGTTCTACATCCTACATTTGATGCTGTAAAACATTTGAGATAGATGCTAGGATGTAGCACTTGGCCATCTCATTAGATTTCTGCCAACGATCATATCGTTGTTTTTCCTCAGGAGGAGCACATATTTGTGCTCTTCAGCAGTGAGAACTATGTCCAAATTTCTTTTCCAGTCAACATAGTTGGATCCAGTCAGTTTGTTTTGATTAAGAATAGTAACAAGTGGGCTAAATGATGCCATGTTCAAATCTGAAAACAATAAACATGAATATAATAAGTTAACTAGACATTATCAATTTAGCATATAAACATATAATATGGAACCTTAATAAAACCATAATATAATATATGCAACGACAACCCAATCCCATATTCAATATCCCTCAGCATAGAGTGAATATAAAATACTATGATTGATTGAGAACTATTCTCATTATTAGTGCTATCATGATAACTCTTATCAAACACTAATAATATGTTGTTATTCATTTGGCCTCTAAATAATGATAGTAAGAACTCAGCATAGAGGATACTATAATATTTAGTCTAGTGTATGCCTAGAATCATGTGTAGCCACATTTCATCCCCTTAACAGGCTTATTTTGTAGTACCTTGATACAAAACACCCTCCGCATTTGATGCAAAGCTCGAGACTAAGACAAGGTGTTTGATCAAACCACTATAAACCAAGAAATTCAATCTTGTAGGACCATGAAATAAATATTCTCCGCATGGAATGCTAAGCTCGAGGCGAAGACAAAGTATATATTCCACATTACTATGAACTGACAATGGAGGCCATGAGATGCAACCCTTGTATCTCTCTCCCACTAGATGTTTTAAATTAAAGGTTTTTATGATCAAGAACCATATTAATGCTAGAAACCCTTGAAAACATAATCCTAATCTCATTAGGAATAAATTTCATTAAATGAATACTTTAATCCTAGCATTAATATATATATATATATATAAATATATATAATGTAATATAAACCCATATTACATTATAAATAATATAATATATGGATTATTACATGTAATATATAATATATGGATTCAATATGAAATAAAGAACTTGAATCCTTAATGCATGCGAATTCTGGATGCATATAAAAGCATGACACGGCACTTGATGCAAAGAAACATAATCATGGCCTACTACGATTAACGTGAATCAATATATATCTCATATATTAAACGTAGCATGGCAGTTATGTTAATTGACATTCAATAACTACCCTTGAGAGTAGTTATTGTCAACGGACAATAACTACTTTCTTTAAATGGCCGTGTCTTAATGGCCGATCATGTTTACAAAACAACTTCAATAAACCCGTTCACAAGAAGTGTAGATGGTGTCCTTGATGAAAACAAACACCAAAACCATACGGCACAAAACAAAAGTTACAGCCGTGTTCTCTTGGAACAATAACTTTATGCAGAAATTTGAAAACACAAAGATAACGGTTTTCTTAAATTCTAAAACTCAATCACATGTTATTTAAGCATGATATGAAAACCTGGCTCTAATACCAATTGTTGAATAATCATGTTTTGTATCTCGAACAAAACACACAACGGAAGCAACAAACATGGATCTATTTCAATCATGATTGATAACATGCACTATGTAAATTTCAAAATTTAAGAACAAGATAGCGTACTTTGGTTCTGTGAAATTCAAAACAAAAGATTATAATTACTTGGGAAAACTTTTAATCTTCACTCTAATTCCACTTTATGCCCAAGAAGTGTGGTCTCTCAATTAGTTTCTAAGGGAGAATAATTGAGTGGCTTCACTCACACATACACACCATTTTACAATGATGTCTCTCCTTTTTTAAAAACTAATAAAAAATTATGTATGTTTCTCCCTTTATATTTAACTGATTATCTAATTGGATTGGCCTATTGGGCCTTTCCAATTGGGCTTTAGTGTGTGGCTTGGAGTGGGACCAAAATGGACCAATAAAACACTAGCTCCAATGGGCCTTGGGCTTTTCTGTCAACTCTTGACAAGTCCAAAGTTACCATTAATTATATTTAATACCACTATATAAATATAATTGCACTCTAAGCCTTATTAATAAATTATATCCCAAGACTTTATTATACATGCAACACATTCATAAAATATTCGTAGTAATACAAAGTCATGAATGAAGACTGCCACTTTGTGAATTACCACATCTTAATCCTTGAGTACCCGGTTTAATCTTTTAAGTTATTCATTATATATTTATGAAATCCAATTTCATAAATATATACTTTAGTAACTATTTACTAAAATAGTTAGGCCTAACATTCTGAATAACAAACTCATTAAACTTATCTCAAGGGAATATTTTGTATCTCTGTTAAGAGACTATGAATTCCATCTTGAAAATATATATTCCATCAACACTAAATGTGGCTGTCCAACATACTGAGGTTTTGATCGTTACTTTAGATCTCACTCCTGATATATCAAAGCAACCTACACTTCATGATCAGGTCTATTATTCTCTTAGGATTAAGAGTTCATGTAAATATATAAGTAGTGAGATTTATTATTCATTTGACAGTCGTTAGGAGAATAATAAATCTCACAACGGTCCAGTTCAATATGTCTTAACTCTTAAAACATATTAACATATCAACTAGAAATCTCCACTTCCATAATCAAGACAAATCATCGTAATTGATATATTATAGTCTTCGTAGATGAAATGCCCAATTTCATCACCGACTACGAACTATAATTCTGAGTTTACAAAAAACTTGTGATTTATATCTTCTGTTACTTTTCACATAAATCACATACTATGCATCTCATGGACTATATGATAATGTTCGAATGTTCATGTTACCATTATTTCAGATAATAATAAAACAACTTTATTAAATACAATATTAAGTCATACATAATGTCATAGTTAATATTATACATAGCATCATACAATAAGATTTAAGGGCACTAGTCCTAACAAGTCACTCCAGATCTTATATCTGATATACTACATGTCCCGAGGGCATCGCATCCTGATTACCCTGGTTGTCAACGTCTAAGGATTGTGTCCAAAGACGAGCTTTTGTCTCAATTCTGTGAGACACCCTCCATATGAGGTGAGTGTCAAAACACCACATGATCTGGCTTTGCAAAAGGTCCAAGATTCCTTAATATGGTGATGACATTTGTTCTTACTCCACTGTCTCACTATAACTCCATTACAGAGCCTCATGCTCGATTTTTGTTATCCCTCTTAGAGGATCTTTCCATAGACTTCCCCTCTCATTTCATTATCTCTATCATAGATGTCTATAGGGATACGGTGACCCGTGATAAGCTCATTTTTCCTTTGGCTATCACGCGGATTCTTCTCCATTTTTCTATCCCTATTCTTGATTCTCCCTACTTCACTATCATGGTGCCATCATCGCAGCTTCTGTTCGGCAAATCGAGACCCAGTTTCGACTGAAGCGGCCACAGACGGAGACGACTGATCCTCCAGCTCCCACCATTCCTTCCACCTCCGCTCCTTCTTCTTCGTGTGGTGGTGTGATTCTTGAGGTCATCATGGCGCAGCTTCAGCGCATGGATACTCGCCTTGTCACTCTCATTGATGAGTTATGTCAGGTGAACACCCGTGTCGGTCGTATTGCACGATGACAGGCTCGCCTTGGTGGTTACGCCGCTTCTCTATCTCCTTCTCCAGAGGCTTCAGCAGATGAGGATAGCAATGATGGTGCTGATGATGATGATGAAGATGAGGATGCTAGCTCTTCCAGTGATAATGAGATGATGACCTCTCGGTGACTTACTCTTTGTCATTCGCGACAAAAAGGGAGAATAGTTTTGGGTTGATGAGAGTAGTCTTGTATCTAGGGGGAGAGTTAGCATATGACATTTTTGTTAGGGAGAGTGTCCATACTTTGAGGGATGTAGCGAGGATCTTATGTACTTTTCTTTTCTTTCTTTGCAGTTACATTATGCTCTTGTACATCGGTCTTGTGACCATTTATTTATGACATACATTGTATTTACTTTCATATATATGATGATATATGTTGTTTTTCACCTATCTCTCCATGTGTTGTTTCTTTTCTCTCTTTATACACTTGTTTCTTTATGTATGCAATCTTTAATTCTATTTCACACTAAGATGCCTTGATATGTTTTGTTTAAAGTATTTCAGAAAGACAGGTTGTGAAAATCTATCGTGCCATGAACACTCTTCTTGCAAAAATTTTCAAGAGTTTGTGTTAAGGTTAGATTTTATTGTATTCAACAAGTGGTTATGAGTTTAGTGATTTACGACTTCTCTCATAATTCATTTGTTTGTTGTGGTTTTGTCACAGATTGCCAAAGAGAGAGATTGTTAGAATATATGTGAATATTGTTAGAGACATATGTTATGTAAATTGGCTAATCCATTGACAAAACACACTTTACTTGTAATTGGGTAGATTTAGGATGTGTTTAGTACTTCAAGGAACAAGAGTTCAAGTTTAGTATTGAAGCCATACAAATCTGTCCAAGAAACAAGTGAAGAAGTGATGTTTATTAAATCTCGACAGATAGCTCAACAGATGATATCTATCGAGGTTTAATGCTGATGCTCGACAGCAGCTCGACAGAAGCTGTATCTATCGAGAATTACGAATTTCAGATTTCCAGATCTAATTTCATGCATATCCATGGTATTTGTATAGGGTTTCTTTTCTCATAACCCTAGACATATATAAAGATTATTTTAAGAGCCGTCTCAGATGATGCAAGGTGATGCAACTTGATGCAAAGTCATTATGCATACAAATTGTGACCGGAGACAGAATTTGCCCTAGTACATCATATTCTCTCTAGAAGCTACTGCGTCTTTGCACTAAGGGTTTTGTAACCAAGGAGCTTCTTGATATTCATTGTTGGATGAACTGAAGAACTTTATAGCCAACATCTTGCTCAAGTTGGTGTGTTAGTCATGTACTGGGATCCGTGCATCATTGGTTAATCACGTACTGGGAGCCGTACATTGAAAGGAGAGATTGCTTCTACATCACAAATCCAATTGGATATTGGGGTAAGGGTTCAACTGTAGGTTGGTATTATATACTAGGATTTCTTTTACTTGTAACCGCTTGTTTTGATAATAGTGGATTCTCGGGAGTGGTGACCTTAAATTCATCCAGTGGGGTTTTGCCTCGGTGGTTTTCCCCATTCGTAAACAAATCACCTGTGTCAAATTTATTTTTCGCTGCATTTAACTTAGTTGGTGATTTATTTGTGCTACCACGCTTATTGCATGTAATTGAATCTAATTAATTCACTTGGTTAATTAATTGATTAATATTACCAAAGGGGTCAATACATTCTTAGCCTATCAATTTTATATTCCAAAATTCCCCCCAAATGTTCATTCTTTTTTGATTGCTAGGTGACTATATATAAAAAGGGAGGACCAGATCTTCCTAGCTTAAAATAATAATAAGTAATCAATTCCTAGTTTTATTTTTTAAGGAAAAAAAAGGCATTCTTCCCTAACATGCAACTTGAATGATATGAATGTTTTAGATGTCCTAACAGAATTCCAATAAAATTACATAAACCCAGGAAATCAACAAACCTATGCGGTCCCCCACGTGGAATGGGTATTTCAGTCCGCCATTGTTTCTCCAACACTTTGCCATCCTTTACTGCAATACTCCAATGCTCCAACCCAGGTGCATGGCGATTCTCCTTGCTGCCACCCATCACATGCAGTCTGCCTCTCCATAATTGAGTTGCTGGAGAGTACCTGAAAATTCCACCTGTTAAACCCCTTTTCAGTTAAGGTCTTAACTAAATGACTTGATTCACATGCATTCAGGTACTATAGAACTCTGCTAGCATCTCAATAGATTTCCATTTTCAAGCTGAGACTGAAGAGAATTGTTTAGTAATATTAGTCAGTGTGTAATTCTTCAAACTACAAATCCATTATTTAAGGTTATGCTAGTCCTGGTATTTCACTCCTCACCAACTACTATTAGGCAGACTAGGGCATTAAAAAGTTATTCCAATAAGCTAATTGCAATTTCTGCTGCTACCATGATTGCTACCATGATTGCAATCACATGCTAGCACATCCAGAAGCTAGTCCAGGAACTGCTTTTCCCCCCACTACAAATGTTGCAGAACCTGTTAAGGCATAAGGAAGCTAAAATTGGAAAATAATGTGAGATAATCCAAATTTTTGGATTTTTAAGCATTATGACTTATGAGAGAGTGATATAAAGTTGCAACAAAAAATTTGCAATATCTTTCACAGATTTGGTAAGAAAATAGGGAACTTTTGACAACAGGGCGATAAAGCGAGGAAATCCAACATGCCAAGATTAAGCACAGTTAAAACTTGCGTGGTATTTGCATGAATGTTCTTTTTTTGATAGGTTTTACTGTTTGGTTGTTTATATTTGCATGAATGTTCAGAAGGGAGTGATGAATATAGGATAAAATTTCAAGTGAAATACTTTCTAACACAGTGCAACAAGTGTGCATCTTACTAAACTCATAGGGTTCATGAACAGTCTAATTTGTCTAGGTTAATCCTATCTATTGCATACAAAACTATTTATAATTCAAAGTAACAAGAATGGACCAGCAATATAGTCTTACAGCAAAAAAACGGATTATGTCTCTGGAAACTCTTATACATATACATGATCACATGTAACAGAGACACGCAAACATGAGCATTTATTATTTTTCACTCATGGTTACCTACAGCATATACAAGAAAGCTACATAATCAGAAGACAGAGTCGAAACTTAGCATGTGAAAATTTATTTTTAGATCATTGCAACAAACAAGTGAATTTCACATGAAGCAAGAACAAAATTGCATTTCCAGAAGGAAATATAGCACCGTTAACACATATTCTAATCAGTTCACCTACCTAGGGGCCGGTAATGGTGGCATGGCCCTCCATTTCTTTGTCTCAGTGTCCAGCACAAATGTATGAGAAGTAGGCCCTCTGCATTGGGGGCCATACTGTCCTGAGACTACATATATGTATCTTCCATCAGTTACCACTCCTAAATGTGAATGCCCCATCTCTTTGGGCATATCAAACCTCCCTCCCCATGTATTGCTAGTGAAATTGTATATGTCAACATGAGAGTGCACCTACAAGACATAAACATAGGCATAAGCAAAGATCATCAATATCAATGATTTGAAATTGTCTAAAATACATTCCAATATCTGACTGAGTTACATTTTATATATTCTGGTGATGCCCCAATAAGGGTCAAAGAAGTACAATCATAGTCCAAAAACAAAAGGGTTCAACCTGTCAATGATGTCCTATTGAAGCATAAACTAGCATTGAACTTGAATATTGAACAATCAAAATATTCAGATATTGATAGATTCTCACATAGTCAAGTGTGCGATATCCTGCAAACACATATAAAAGATTTTTAATCTGTACGGATGCTCCATCAAGACGAGGTACCGGTGCTGGTGGCATCTCCTCCCATTGTAATTCAGGTGCAGGTAAATCAGCAAAAGTTGCGGATAAAAATCTCTCAGGTGTGCGTTCTTTTCTACCTTTAACATCTTCTCTCTACAAAATATAAGACCATTCAGAATTCAATTGTACTAAACCACATTATAGTAAATAAGGGAATCCACCAAGGGGGTGAATGATCAGAACGAGACAAGTATCCTAACAGAGTCTAACAAGTTAGGATTTTGATAAGCAAGCCTAACAAGTTAAGATAGGATAAGCTTTTTAATTTCTAAAATCCAAAACAATTTACAAATACTCAATACAACAACAACAAATCCTTAGTACCATTTTTTTGTAAATAATAGCTTCTAATTTCATCTCGATCATTAGGATGATAAAATGAAATCTTTTTTCGTAGCCCAGGGTCCGAAGGAAGATTGTTCACATCAACACGACCATGCTTAGAAGATAAATCTTGTGTAGAAGATGAATCTTGAGTAAGATCTGCATCTTGGGTAGAAGATGAATGATTCACATGTATTCCTCTCTGCCATTCTATCATATTCAAAATCATATTCTTCATCACCTCCTTAATTAACATGTCAATTTTTACTACTACTACTATTAGTGAGTAGTGATAGTTTAGGTCTTCTTCTCCCTCTTTTTGTTCCCTCCACTTGAATCTAATCACTCTTCCTCGCTAGCACATTCTATTTTATTTTGCTCAGTTTTCTCAATGATCAAAGGAATAATAAAGAAAAAGAAAATTGAGCTTGTGCTAAACAAAATGGTTTGTAACCATACCTCATGAATTTACAGTGACTACAATTGAAGCCCACCAAATAAAAAATAAAACAAAATACATGTGAGTATAGGATCAAATGGAATCCCTCAAAAAACAAGCTACTAGATTGAATAAATATCCGTTTGTAAAAGTTTCTTTCTTTTTTTCTTTAAATCATATGAGTGAAAACAAAACAACAAAAATCCAAAAAATTCATTTCCATATCCTTTTCTCGGTTTTCCCGGCAACCCCATTAGATCAAAAGTAAATGAAAATGTAACATCGAATGGAAACTCAAATTGGGTATCCGAGAAATGGCACATTTGGTTAAAGTGCTTACCTTGTCATCTGTTTTGGCAGTGGCATTTGGTACAGCTATAATCCCAGATTTCTCGAGTGCCCAGTTCGATGCAACAGACAAGTAAGCAGAACCAGCAGACGAGTAAGACGAAGTCCAAAGAAAATCTGCAATGAGGGCCACTCCTAGAAGTGCTGCACAAGATGTTAGAAACACCAACTTTGTGGAAGAGGAATGGTACTTATGATTAAACCTGGCCATTTTTCATAAAAATCCCATAAAACCAAGCAACCCATTTATATATAGGGAAAGAGAAAAGAGGGTGTCTGAATAAGGAGAAGAAGAAGAAGAACACAAGTTTGAGGAACGAAAAGAGTTGGGCGCCAATGGTTTTGTAACTTTTGTTTCACTTTTGCATGTGCCATGTTTTTCGGTTTCCTTCGGTGGTTAAAATTACCGCGGCGCTCTGTTTTTTTTTAATGGTTTTTGCTTTTTAGTTTAGTTTTTTCCAATGAATTTATTTCTTTATCTGCTGGATTCACGCGGTGTTTTTTTTTTTTAAAGGGAAAATCGAGGGGAAAAAGATATAACATTACTAAAAATTGACCATTAAAATTTGGGATGAGTTTAATTTTGTACTCTAAAATTTAAAATTTTGATTTAGTCCTCCGGTATTGCCTATTGTTTTGATTAAGAGCTCTTTCTTACATGCCCATGTTGAGTTGTCCGCTAAATATCAAATAAACTCAAAACAACATAATTAAAATTCACTCAAAATTACGACATTTTGAATCCACTAAATCCACATCTAAAATCATGCGACGCCATTTAAAGAATACACATCATTAATTACAAATAATTCAATTACCTAATAAAAAAAAAAGTTTGAAGAACGACCAAGTCGAGTAAGCCCAATTCCAAAATCCCATTCACATCGATGATCCATGGCCTCCGCAATTCTAAAGTGAAAATGGTTGTTTATGTAAATTTCAAATTTTTTGAGATTTTATTTTAATTCTTCAATTTTTAAGTTATTTAATTTATTTGGAGTAATGAAAATGACATGACATGATTTAATTGGATCAACAAAATACATGTAACAAGCTTAAGCATCACAACAATCACATTAGCATGGACATGGATGGAATGGATCCCAATTAAAAATATAAGTAACATTAGGGGATCAAGTCAAAATTTTAGGAGACTAAATCAAAATCACCAAAACTTTAAGGGTATAAATTACAATTTAGTAAAAAAAAAATGACAACATTTTTCTTAGATAATAATAAGTTGTAATGGTCTGATGGGTATTTGGCTAGACCTTGAAGAATATAAATGTCACTTTATATTCTACAAATTATAGTATTTTTTTGTGGTTTACAATTAACTCAATTGGTAAATATGTATTTTAATAGACTAGTTAGCTCAAATGTCCTATACAATTCACTTTGCATGAATATATATAAATATATATATATATATATATTGTAGGGAGACAAATTGATCCACAGCCCAAAAGATTTGGACAATGGCCCAACAAGCCCACAACAATAAATTTGTTAGAGAGTGGGTTAATATTGAATGTTTAACAAGTCAAATATGAATTGCAACGGGTTATTTCACCTCCACATTAATACGACCAGTTGGTTAGGTGCAGAGCATTCAATGCGGTAGTAGCAGTTTTCTTCCCAGATATTTCTCAATTCTTTGCTGACTCACCTCTCTTCGAAGCTTATCCTCCTTCCAAGCATGGTTGTTTGCTGCCTAATACTTGTTGGGTGGTCAGACTTCAGGCTTCCACTCTGTTTCTTGAGGAGGTTTGTCCACTGCCTAATACTTGTTTGTCCTCAGGCTCTTTGGCGTCCTCGGGCACGGCCCACGGCCCAATTCCCTTATCCGAGCCATTTATCCCCACACGCACACACACACACACACACACACACACACACATATATATATATATATTGATGATTTTTTTTTTCTTGAGAAACAAACACACACATAAGAGAGAGGGAAAGAGGTTCTATATATTTTGATGAATTTGAATTTGACATATGTATAGTTGTATATTTTGATAGACAGCTTAATAATGTAACGGACCAGTCTTTCTCTCCCTCATTAAAGATTTGGAAATGGACTAGTTTCTTCGATGAATCTGCTTACTATTTATTTTTTGCAGAATAAAAAAAAGGGAACATTGAATATATTGAGAAAGGAGAAATTTCTAACTTAGAAATTAGACATGGCAATACGGGTTAGAATTTTCCGACCCAACCCGAAAAATACCTGACTTGAACCCGATTTTTTGACCCGAAGCAAAAACGGGTTGACCCGTGACCCGACCCAATTTTTTTGCGGGTCAACCCGACCCGACTCAGATAACCCGTGATCCGACCTGTTAAAAAAAATTCGCTAAATTTTTTTTTTTAATTACGTCCTGATACTTTGTACATAAAGCACAAAGTATCAAAACTAGTAATAAAGCACAACCATCAATGCTTGACAGTAGACAACTAAGACTAAGACAAGACAAGTCAGTGAAGTCACTACAAACACAACACAAGTGACAAGGGTAAGTCAACTAGTCAAGGGCCAACCGGCCAAGGGCTCAGAAGGCTATCTCACAACCATTAAAAATAAAAAAATTCTCATTCAATTTCAATGCTTTATGCTTGCTGCTAGCTGTAGTCCACTCCGATTCACTCCATTGTCCAAAGCCACAAAATGCACAATACAATGAATTAATCAATTATACAAACAAACGGTACAAACCTGAAACTTAAAGCTGAAAGTTGAGTTGTAGCTAAGCAAGCAACTCTAGTGCCTTTGAACCAGCGCTGGTTGAATCCAGTTTTGTATATGAACTCTTAATGTCGTTTGTTTTGTACTCCCTGTTTTTGGTATCAAAAAAAAAGAAAGAAAGATGCTTGTTAGAAATTTTGAGTTGGTTACTTGATGACAAAGGCGGTGGAAGGCTTGTAAGTTGTATATGAAAAAATATGTGCTTAACAACTTAAGTTCCATGCATTAAATCAATATGTAGTTGTTTTGCTTCTGCTGGAAGTTGAATATAAATCTAGATCTTTTGCACTCTCAATGTGAGTTGCTCTTCTTTCTTAGTCTTTTTAGTTTGATATTAGTTTTTTTGTAATTGAAAAAAAAAAAAAAAGTTTGAAAAATACGGGTCAACCCGATCCACAACCCGATTGACCCATTTAAAAATGACTCGTTTTGACCTGTGACCCGTTTGACCCGCAAATCCAATTGACCCAACCTGAACCCAACCCGCCCGTTTTGCAACGTCTATTAGAAATGGCAAACGCATGACATGAAGCTGGCATTTGTCAACCAAGACACACACACTATCAAGGACTTGTTAACTCGAGCTTTCTAAGTAATTAATTATCTATTAAAATTTGAAAGTGACTGTGCCTAAATGAACCGTGGATCAGTGATACCCACTGAAATTATTGGTTGAGATATGACCACCAAAAAACCAGTGGGGGGTCGGGATTAGGAATTTTTTGGGCCATTGAAAAAATAAATAGACAACCTTGAAAAAAAAAAAAAAGGAAGAAGAGGAAATTATCATGCAAAAGATATTTTCCTGAGCATAAATTTATATAATTAACAATTTTAGGGAATTTGTTTTCAGGAAGAGAAGACAAATTCATCTTCTTCTTTTTTTTTCTTTTTTTTTTCTTTTTTTTTTTTAATGTTTGTTGTTGTTTTTAAGTAGATGGAGATTTGGTGACTTGAACTCTCTTTCTCACAAATTCTTTATTATTTTAAAGTTGTACCCAAACTATTATTATTATTTTTTAAATAAGGAAGTGGTATCCCAACATGTGTCCAACCCTAACTAATCTGCTGCGGATTTATAGCTAACCCCAAAATTTCAGATTTAAGGATTGATGTTATTGTTGGAAGTAAGTAATACTCTAATCTTTGGTCATACTATTCCACTTCATATCCATGAGATACTTCAAAAATCCCATGAGCTAATACTATGGTAAATTGAACTTAGGATCTTCGGGTATACTTCAGATGTTAGACCAATGAGTTTAACACCCAAGCACCTCTATCAAAGATCCCAAATCGAACTCTCAAGTTCTCGTATTAGTTGTTTGATGAGAAAATATTTAGATATATAATCTTAACTGAAAAAAGGATAAATTGTATTTTAACCCCATTGTTTATGAATTATATCCCAGACTTCCACATGTTTAAATTAAAAATGTTTAAACGTAAATCATAAGTGCATAATATCAATGGTGGCTTTAGGAGTTTTTTCTAGAGTAGTTATTAAGAAACTTAAATTATACCAAATCTATTAAAGAGAACTTGAATATATTGACATCATGAAAAAAAAAAAACACACATATATGAAAATTTTAAGAATTTCCTTCTACTAACAAAAAAAAAAAAAAAAGAAGCAAAAAGGGACTATTGAGATATAAAGTGAGAAATGGAATGAAATGAGATGAGAGTAATAAAGTGAAAGAGGGTCTGAAATGATAATAGAAAAAAGAAAAATGAAGAGAGAGAGAGAGAGCAACAAATAATGCCTACTGTAATTGCGAGTTGAGTCGTCGATGAGATGTGACCACTGTCGAGAAGAACTCAAGGTTGTAATATCTCTCTTTGTATAGCTTTTTAGGAAAAATTAAATTATGAATAATTTGTATGGAAAACTTACAAATCTGAATAATTAAGAGATTAAATTTTTATTTATTTATTTTAAAATTAGGAGTGAAGAATAACATGAGTTATGAAAGATGGGCCTGACCCTAGAAGGTGGGGCCAAGGCCCAAAAAGCACACAATCGTGGGAGAAGATAGTAGAAGGAATAGTAGCGATGGGTTTGGCTGGCTGTCCCTCATTTTCATTTCCTCAAACGCAGCAGCTGAGTTCTCATCCATCCGGTCTTCCCTTTCCTGGTTGGATCTCCAAAAGCAGATAGACACCTCCTGCGTCTTTGACCTCCAGTCCTCGCCGATCTCACAAGTGAGTCCCTCTCCACTTCCACTTCAACTCCTCTCTTTCCGTCTTCCACTCTTAAGCTCCATTTCTCGATCTGTTCGCTTCTTTCAATTTTTCACGTTTTTCAAATCTATCATATATCACTTTTCACAGCTTCGTATTGACTCTGTGAAAAATGACTCTGGATTTGAACTTTTTTTTTTTTTTTTTTTTTTGTTGAGAAAATGAGTTGTGAGGGTTGTTAGTGCGTTTGATTTGTTTTAACGGATTTGAATGACATAGGGTTTTAGACTGTTAGATATTTAGATTTTAGATTTTGTGTGGTTTTTACATTTTTGCATCAGTCTCACTACTGCAATTTATTTTTGTTGAGATTTTTGTTTGTGGTGCTGGATTCAATTAGGCATGGTAGATTTTTGAAAGGTGTCATAATTGTATGTGTCAAAAAGAGATTGAAGTATATGCTCTTTGGGTATTTAGGTGTCCTATATGTGCTCTATATGCCAAGAGGGTTTCTTTGGTAATTCTAATGATTGTATTTCGGATTCGACTTGAAGGAGAGTGGTGTGGTTTGATTTGGAAAATTGTTCTACAATTTTAATTCGCATTTAATCTTGCAAGAATAATTTCGTTATCTATCGTGGTCTGGAAATACGTGTGATATGATAAGTTTCATTAACTACTGATCGAAATCTGGTTCTTGGAACTTCCCGATACTTGGGATGTATATAAATAGGTGAAAGTATGAAAATTTGGAGAGAATGACAACTTTGGCCTGAGAAAAAAAAATGATTTCTTTGATCAATGCATGGAGTCAGTGCATTCAATTTAATGTTCCCTTGTGGTGAGCTGAAGAACTATGAGTGTTACAAAGTTTTTCTTGTTGCTGATAAATGATACACATCTTCTTCCCCTTCTCTTGTTGGAGTTTTCATGGTCTCAAGTTATGATAAACTTTATAACATGTTTTGGTTGTAGCTGTTGTCGTTGTTCTTGGTGTTTGTTGTCATTGTTGTGTGATAAACACAAACTACAAGCTGTTTGTGTGTTTACCTGTTTTGGGGTTTTTATAATTAATTGGTACACCTAGTCCAAGGGACTCAATGACCTATCGTACTTATACTTGATATCTCAGTTACTTTGTATTTTTACCACCATTTTCTGTTAACACTTCGAGTAAGATTATTTGTCTTTGTTTGTTTCTCCTTATGAGGAAATGTGGTGAATGATTTGCACTTTTATTGGGTTTGCATGATTGATTTCTGCTACTGCCCCTCCCCCCACCCCCCTTCTCTCCCAGTTAAACCCAATCAAGGAAAGGGCCCCGAATTTGACCACTTAAATTCTGTCTGTTCTATAATAAATAAATAAATAAACTACGTTTGAATTGATCTTATCCTTTGTTTAATTAATAAATTATTATTTTTTGAGTAATAACTTTAAGTCTTTAATAAAATACTGCTTGTAGAAATATCAATAACCTGTCGTTTTCAATTATGGGAAAAAAAAAAAAAATAGAAATTTCATTCTTTCATGGAATTTGACAATGATAGCAGCTTCTTAATATCTAAAGCTTATGTTTATTTTTCATTTCTTTGCGCTTGTAACTCTTTGCTATTTTATTGGGTGAATTAATTGACAGAAGCATTGACTGAAATGGCTGGAGGAGTGTTCCACCAGTTACTGAGAAGGAAACTTCAGTCTCGATCAAAAGTAAGCTTCCTTCAATCCCTGATCTCCTTCCTCCCATGCTCTCTCCACGCATTATCTGATTTTAGCTTCTGAAGTTGCAGCTTAGATTACCCAAATTAGCATTGGTGACAAAATCTATAAATCTAGGTTTTTGTGAATTTTTTTTTTGGTAAGGTTTATGTGAATTCTACTTTCAGTTTCATTTGCTTCATGTGGGTACTATGTTGTTTATATATTTATAAGGAAACTTCAATATTGTTCCTTGTTATAGGGGATTTTCCCTCATACCAGCCTGTATCTGTTCACTTTTGCTTACATGGTAATGTCACTATTTGTTATCCTATTTAAGCAAAATACTAGCATTTTTTTTTATTGTTTGATTTTTAATCGTATTAAGGTTTCATTTTTGTCCCAAGGGTAGCACAATCAGTTGGGGGCCACTCCTTAAGAAGTGGAGGTCACTAGTTTCAAATTTTCAATCCTCATTCTCCCTCCCCTTGGGCCAAAAAGTTATAAAAAATGGTTTCATTTTTAAGTCTTTGATATGTATCTCCTGGTTCTTAGAATGAAATCTTTTTTTTTTTAATAACTTAGGAGAATGTCTTCTTCTTTTGGTCTTTTTGTTACGTTGTATGGGTAGAGGGGCATCGTACAAATGCATTTTAAAGATTATGATCAGCTTATAAAATCCAACTCTGCATGCTTGAAAACAAATTTACGAATTATGTGCTAAAACTTCTCTGTATGTTAATTTCCAGGCCCCTCCTTTATTGTCATCTCTCATCTCAAAGAAAGAAGAGGCAGGGCCTACCAGCACAAAGTCCCTAAGAGCCCTTGCACTCCTTGGAGCAGGCATCTCAGGGCTCTTGAGTTTTGGAACGATAGCAGCATCTGCTGATGAGGCTGAACATGGCTTAGACTGTCCTAATTATCCCTGGCCTCACCAGGGCATTCTCAGCTCCTACGATCATGCTTCGTAAGTTCTTATTGAACCCGTGGCTTTGTTTTTTTAGCTCTAGCAAAATGCTATTAATTTTGTAATGTGTCTCAATGAATATCTAGATTATTTGGGACCAGAAACCTTTTTCTCTTAGTCATACATAACCAGGGTTCTATATTCTGTGAGTCATTGATGGTGATAATTCCTCTCAACTTTGGCTGGCATTCTTTTCAGCCTTTCCGCTGTTGTTAAAAGTGCGCTTCAGAGCACTTAAAGCTCAAAGCCTCAAGGTCTAAGCACTTTGCTTGGCCAAAGTAAAAGCTCATTTAATGAAGCACACCTCTAGCACACTTTTCTAGTGCTTTTTGAAGAAGCACATACCATGCCTAGGCAAGTTTAATTTATTTTAGTTTTTTTGTTTTTTGATAAGTAGTTTAGTTTAGTTTTTAGTTTTAGTTTTTTTTTTTTTTTTTTTTTTCCTGGTGGGCGTGCTCATTTGGTTTGAGGCTGTGTCAGGTTTGAAGGTAAATTTGGGTAAGTCTAAACTGGTGGCTGTGGGGGCAGTTCATAACTTTGAACTTTTGGTGGCTGTCTTAGGCTGTAAGCAAGGGCCTCTTCCAACGAAATATTTGGGTCTTCCTTTTGGGGGCAAAATTCAAGGACAAGACAATTTGGAATCCAATTCTAGAGAAGATGGAAAGAAAATTAGCAGGTTGGAAAAAGTTATATTTATCCAAGGGAGGTAGAGTCACTTTAATTAAAAGCACTCTCTCAAACCTTCCTACTTATTTTCTTTCTTTATTCCCTATTCCTGCTTCAGTGGCCAACCGAATTGCAAGACTTCCTATGGGGTGGCCTAGGGGATGAGCCCGAATTTCATCTTGTTAATTGGTCTACGGTTTGTACTCCACTCTCTTCAAGTGGTTTGGGGATTAGGAACCTGAGAACCTTCAATGTAGCTTTATTAGGGAAGTGGTTATGGAGATTTGGGCAAGAAAGGGATGCTCTATGGCGTCAAGTGATAGAGGTGAAGTATGGTTGTGATTGGGGTGGTTGGTGTTCTAGCTCATTCTCTGGTCCATATGGAGTTAGTTTGTGGAAAAATATTAGAAGGGGGTGGCCCTCTTTATCTCGGTTTTTTCTGTATGAAATTGGAGATGGATCAAAAGTGCGGTTTTGGCTAGATAGATGGTGTGGAACATCTCCTCTTGCAGATTGCTATCCTGAATTATATAGGATTTGTCGAAACAAAGAGGCGAGTGTGGCTGATCTAATGAGGTACACCAATGGAGTCCTTCATTGGGAGATACATTTTTGTAGGGATGTTCATAATCGGGAATTGGAAGCTTTTTGGAGCTTCATAAATACCATTTATAGCACTCCTGTAAGGGGGATTGGGGAGGATAAGAGATGTTGGCTACCTTGTAAGAGTAAGGGGTTTATGGTTAGTGTGTACTACTATCTTCTAGTTGGCCATAGTGAGTAGTTTTTCCTTTGGAAAAGCATTTGGAAGCATAAGATTCCTTCTAGAGTGGCTTTCTTTATATGGACTGCTGCCTTGGGGAAATGTCTGACAATTGACAATTTAAGGAAAAGAAAGGTTTGCATTTTGGATTGGTGTTATTTGTGCAAGTGTAATAGTGAAACTGTTGACCATCTATTCCTTCATTGTTCGGTTGCTTTGGAGTTGTGGGATATGGTTTTTGGTTTATTTGGAGTTTGTTGGGTTATGCCAATGTCTGTTGTTGAGCTTCTTGCTTGCTGGCAAGGTCGTTTTGGTCGCCATCGCAATGGAGATATATGGATGGTTTGTTCCTCATTGTTTGATGTGGTGTATTTGGAAGGAAAGAAATAGTAGGTGTTTTGAAGACAATGAGCATTCTATGCCTGATCTCAAGCTTCTATTTTTCAGAACCTTATTGGACTGGTTCTCAATGTGGAGAAACCAACCTTTTTCTTCAATTTTGGATTTACTTGATTTATGTAATTTTTGTATTTGATATGTACACCCCTGTATACTCCCTGTGTACTTGGGTGTCTCTCTTTTTGATATCAATAAATCTTTATTACTTATCAAAAAAAAAAAAAAAAACAATATATGAATCATTAAATATTATTGCTTGATCTTGAAGCAGATGACATGGACCCCTAATTTATTATACAAACGCTATTCTTAAGGTTCTGTATGCACAAACAATTTATCAGTTTACATATCAGAAGACAAGAACAAGGGTAATTAGTTACCTAGGAAAATCTTTTAAAACTTGGTCTTTTTGGTGTGGGTAATTACATAATGTTATTAATTTTTTTTATTAAATGTACTTTCCTGGTTTTGATGTTTTGTGTTTTGATGCCAATTTTGGTCGAGCAGGATTCGTCGTGGTCATCAGGTTTACCAACAAGTCTGTGCATCTTGCCATTCTATGTCACTTATATCATACCGTGATTTGGTGGGTGTCGCATATACGGAAGAGGAGGTAAAGGCTATGGCAGCCGAGATTGAAGTCGTTGATGGGCCTAATGACGAGGGTGAGATGTTTACACGCCCTGGTAAACTCAGTGATCGTTTTCCTCAGCCATATTCAAATGAACAAGCGGCTAGGTTTGCTAATGGAGGGGCCTATCCTCCAGATCTAAGTCTTGTCACCAAAGTAACTCCTGTCTTTTGCTTAATACTTGTTCAAAATCTATGTTATTCATCCCATAAGTCTCTTACCTTTGGTCCTTTCAGGCTCGTCACAATGGTCAGAACTATGTGTTTGCCCTTCTAACTGGTTACCGTGATCCCCCTGCTGGTGTTTCGGTAAATTCTTATTCTCTCTCTTCTACACTTTTTTATGGTAGATATGAACAAATGGTGTCTGAAGTAGTCAACAAAATATTAATGTTATATTTGTAATCTTGGTTGAAAAATCCAGTGTGAACTCTTGAATAGCAATATGCAAAAAATGAACCAAAAATCAAAAAGAAAAGAAAAGGCTTCATTGCACTACCTTTGAGGGATCCATTTTTGTGGTCTAGCAGTACCTTTCTTTTGGTGCAAGATGTATCTTGTGCTTCTCTTCTTCATGTCAGATTTGAGTGTAACAGTATGGAAAGGAGAATTAGTTTATTACACTATCTTTCATTGCGTCCGTTTCTCACTGTATATGGTTGTCTGATTTGCATTAATCCTAAAGATGATACACATCTTATGGGCAGAGTGATGTCTTATATGTCACATATGTCATCTAGCTACACATTAACATTTATGAAAATTAACGTCCATTGGAATTTTTGCAGTGTAAAACTTTCTAACTGCATAGCTATTTTAACTGGTATCTGTATTTTAGATTCGGGAGGGCTTGCATTATAATCCTTATTTTCCTGGGGGAGCAATTGCTATGCCTAAAATGCTTAATGATGGTGCTGTTGAGTATGAGGATGGTACCCCTGCAACAGAAGCTCAGGTTTGTCTAGCTCTTAAAATATCTCCCTTGAGTAACAAGATGCTCCTTGCTATAAGTGCTCATTATCACATGTTCTCTTGAGAATAAAGCTCACTCTTCTTTCATGCTGGGGTGCAGATGGGGAAAGATGTTGTGTCATTCTTGTCATGGGCTGCAGAACCTGAAATGGAAGAGAGGAAATTGGTATGTGCTGCTAAATCATGTTTTTTCATGATATGAAACACTATATTTTGTTTATGGCAATTTGTACTTATGTTTTATTTTGGATGTTCAAATGCAGATGGGATTTAAATGGATATTCGTACTATCACTGGCGCTACTACAAGCTGCTTATTACCGTCGCATGAAGTGGTCTGTTCTCAAGTCTCGCAAGCTGGTTCTTGATGTTGTCAATTAGCTTCCATCTGTTTTCCTTTCTACCTTTGCTTTGGGGGAGCAACTTGAATCGAAAATAATTATTAATCAGATCTAGGTTTTCCTGCCATGTTAAATTGGCTCCAATTGGTAAATTGCTAATGGAGTGACCTGAAGATCCTTTTTTGAGTTTGAGATAAAAATAAGCTACTCCATATACATGATCTGCCATTGTGGTCTACGGACTGTTAGTTTTGTTTGAGTTTCTGTATGAGTTCCAAATTATCCAGGGTGGATTGTAGTATTCAAAATTTGTTAAAAATTTGTCATTTTCTTTGGGGGATTTTTGCAATGCAATCAGTGATATAAGAAAAGTGAGGAGCAATGGACAATATCCCCCATTCAAAAACAAGTGACGTTTCTGCTATTTTTCATATCATGAATCGGTGTTTAGCTAGATTGATGTTTAGTCAGTTGATGAGGCCATCATACACTATTACAACGTTAAATAATACCTGGCTTCAAATCTTGAAAATTTTGGCTGGTTTTTCAAGAATTCATACATTTTAGATTTCATGTCTCTGCTGGGTTTATGCATCTGTCCATGCGGGTTCAGACTTGAGAGTTGGGACATTACCATTATTATCATTACTTTAACTTAACAGGAGCTTTCCGAGAAAAAAAAGGTGCAGTTGTGTCTCATTTTTATGGTAATGACTAATGAGGGCCTTCAGCACTCAGGAACAAGAATGTTTGGTTTGGATTTCCTTTTTTAAAGTCACAGTGATTGTGATTTGTGACTGATTCATGCGAGGGGAACGAGATTCCACATTAATATTGTTTTTTTGATTGAATGGAGGGAACTGTATTCCACACTGATTTTGGTGTCTTTAATAATAGCACCAACCCCTCTTTATCAATTGGAACTCACATTGGGATACCACTTTTGGCACTTCATGAGAGGATAGTAGTGGGTGAGCAAATCAAGCTACTTTGAAAAATGAGAATAGTGCCATCCTTAGGATATACGTTCGAAATGCTATCAATTTCGGAATTTGTGTCATCTCTCCTCCAATGCGATTGTTACTAGTCCTTAAATCGGGGCTGGGAAGAAACCCATGTTTATGGCCTGAAGGTATCCTCTTGGAAACCCGAAGGACCAAGTATGCCCCGTAATATACAGGCCAGTAAGTCCACATATTGGGCTTTCTTCCTTACAAAAATGGTGGAAAGGCCGATCTGATGTCGATGATGTGGATTTTTTTTTTTTTTAAAGAATGCGTGTGGTGTGGGACCGTCTATGTAATAATGGGGTTTGTCATTACTCAAAATCCACAATTTAATATTAAATCTTATCATTACTCGAATTTACAACTTTTAAACTCGTAAAAAGGTGATGAGTCCTACCAGTCCTGGGTGGTAATTAGGATAAGCCTTTCTATTAGGTAAACCATCAAATGGGCCGAAAAACTATCAGATAGGTGTGTGAGAGAGAGAGAGAGAGAGAGACTTTTCAGCCAGGACCCCAAAAGGACAAAAGAAGCTATCCCATCTCTTAGCGTCCTCGAAATAATAGGAGCCTATAAGATTTAATTATTTTGGCTGGGCGAGCCTATCAGATTGGCAGAATTGAAAGAATGGAGACACAGAGAATGAAACGAGTAGATGTGGATGCTCCAGAAAATATGAGCCACTCACAGTGTCTTACAATAATCCATTAAAATAACTGAAAATACCGATAGCTCTCATTCAACAATAAAGCTGGTACATGCATCATATCAAACAATATAAGCCAGATATCACTCTCAAATTAAATTGAAAAAAGTGAGTTCCGTATGCTTTGGTTCTCTCTTTTCAGTAAGTCTCCCTTCCCTCTCCAATAACCAAATGGCCAATCTCTTTTCTCTTATTTTTTAAATTCATTCTTGTGACTTATTAAGATCCGAATCTAAGACTAATCAATCCAACTTTTTACAATTTACCGTCGGTACAAGAGTACAAAGACTTTGTGATTATTAAATTTTTTAACTACTGCAATAATTATTGAATTAAATGATATCATATTTGCGTGTAGAGACCAGAGGAGATATACAAGTTTCTATTTGTTACGAAAGTAGTACAATCGGGACTTGACAACACAACATATACAATAATGAATATCATTGATAAAGAAGTTGGAATAAAGTTGAATTCCTATGGTGATGACCAATAAATTGGCATCGATTTGTTAATCAAAGCATTATTGTTGACACTAGTTCCTATATTCATTGACAAGCTCCCCTAAACTGTGCTACTCCAACAAAATAATCTAGGAAATGTTTAAAAAATATGAGAAAAGTTAACCGATACTTTAAAGGTATTGATTTAAAAATATTTTTAGAAAATTTTATGAAAAAAATTTATTTTTTTAACAACATTTTATATTTTTCATAAAAATAATATTAAAATTTTTTTCAAAATGTTAACTGGACAAAAAAATAATTAAAAATAATAATAAAGTCATGGAGAAATAACCAAGTACTATTATCCTGCAATAATATAAATTGAGACTATTATATGAGAATACTTGATCATCTTCCCATATGACATTGACATGGCAAGTCAAATTGCTTAATGGCGGAAAAAGAAATTTGGCAGTACAATAAAAGATGAGATTCAATTATATGTTTCTTTTTCTTGTTAAGCAATTATAAGTTTCTAACCCTTCTGCTTTTTTATTCTTTTATTATCTAAAGAAAAGACAGACACCGAACTTGAATCTCGAAAACATACCCACCCAAGAGTAAGGATACCAACAAATCAAAGTGCAATCAGCCTAACCCCAGTATTCTTATAATTAACAAACAAAAAGGTAAACTATGATAGATGGTCTCATTCTTACATGAATTACAAGTTGTGTTTTTTATTTTATTTTTATGTTTGATAGTTAGATGGTTATAAAAATGAGGAGAAAGAAATTGCTTTTCAATTAAGAGATAGGAATGAGGAGAGGAATTCCTATTATCATAATAAAATAAAAATGATTATATTATTGAAGTATAAAACTCTACATGATAACTTATTTTTAGAAATAGAAATGTGTTATATCTACAATATTTTTACAACAATCATAACTTATAAATAACAAATTGTTAATAACTGTTACATGTGAATAAAAATATTGTAAAAAAAATACTTTTATTATAATAATTCAATATTATTCCTAACTTATCAAGAGCTTTGTGTTCTCATAACATTTGTCGGATTCTGTCAATCTTATGAGAAGAATAAGGTTTAGGATCCTTGTAAAACTGCACTTACATAACCCAAAAGTCAAAAAGAAAACCTGAAATAACAATAAATTAAAAATAAAAAACTTTCGCTCGTACTTCAAGAATCAAAAAACTTGCTCAAAAAAAAAAAAAAGAATCAAAAAACAAATAGTTTTAAGCTACACACAATCATTCAAGAAACAAAGTCCACATTCACACACAAACAAGTGATGAACTCCACCAATAAAAATAGCCCAGTTAAAGCAAATATCAGGGACGTGTATCTCACGCCCCAAAGGTCAAATTTGAAAGAATTTTAAAATTTAAAAAAAAAAAAAAAAAAAAACAATAGTTTGGAACCGAATTTACTGTTGAGAACTAGTAACAATCAACCACGTGTTAGCATTGTGGAACCTTTTCCAAAAGTGTTTCCACTTAAACTGGAAAAGAAGTGATGCCTTAACCTAGGTAAGCCCACGTGTCCCTTTCTTTCCCAAAAGTGCTTTGGACACTCTCTCAGCTCTGATTGGATCTAAGTTTCTCACACCAATCACAGTCCCATATTGCTCTTCCCAGATACGCCACTTTTGTTTTCATCTGGGTCCCACCGCTAAAATAGAATTAACCAATCAGGTGTTCTTTACTGTTTTAGTTGTTGCCCTAGACACGTGGTGTTTCCTAACCCACCCTCTCCGTACTGCCGCTATCATTATCGCTTCAGCTCCGAAAGCCACAGAGAGAGAGACACACACACAGACACAAAGATACACACCAGAGAGAGAGAGAAAAAAAGAGTGATGGACGGTGGAGAAGAGTGGCACGTAGCAAGCCTAGGGCTAGGGAGTACTGGGAAGCGAGATAAGATGATGATGGTGAGCCGAGAAATGCTAAGATTCCGGCCGATCGCACCGAAACCGGTGACAGACGGTTCAGGTTCGAGTTATATGGTGACAGAGAGGAAGAACTCTGTTGTTTCGAAAGGAAGGACGAAGAGAAAGTACGTTAGGGTTCGGAAGAATAGTATGAATGGATATAAGAAAATGGTTTCGGAGGAAGAAAGCAAAGATGGGGTTTTGAAGACGCTGCAATTGTTGCCTGAGAAAGCTGAAATGAAAGATCCGGTTGATCCTACGGCTGAGAAAGTTGGGGTTGAGGTTGATAATGATCGGGTGGTGGTTGATAACGTGGAGGGTGGTGGTGGGGGGTCAGATCTGACGGTGGAGATGGGTCAGACGAGGGTGGTGGAGTCGTGGGTGACGGTGGAGAGCGTGGCAGACACGTGCATGGATGTACGTGGGTTAGGGGGTACGGACGTAGAGAGAGTGAAGAATCTGGAGAGGGACACGTGTCCGGGGTTTGTATCAGACGGTTTGAACAGGGTACAGTGGGTTAACGAAGCGTACAGGAGGATGGTGATGAAGGAATTGGAGTACTGTGACGGTCAGTCACCGGAGTACTGTGATTTTCTGGTGAGGTTGGTGGTGAATAATAAAGTGAAGTTGCTGTTGCTGCCCTATAATAATAACGAAGAAGCGTTTACAGGTTTAGTGAGACTAGTGCACACGTGGCGGAACCAGAAGAAGTGTTCAAAGGTGGTGCCTTGTGATGTGTGGAGAATGGACCGGGGTGGGTTCTCATGGAGGTTAGATGTCAAGGCTGCGCTCAGTTTGGGTCTTTGAAAATGTGAAGAAAGTTATACTATTATCAAATAAAAAGAGAAGTGTGATCTCTCTCTCGGTCTCAAGGTACTATTTTCTCTTGGTAGTTTTCTAAAGGAATTGAATATAAAAAGTGTTAATAATAACTAGTAGAGTGTATCCAGTATCCAGATCAGTTTAAAAAATGAATGGCTTTAGACTTTAGTGTTGCTTTTATTGTGGCTGGGGAAGAATAATTTGTTAAAACTAAAAAAAGAAAATTTTACATAAAATCATCAACAATAATAATGTGTGGTAGGTTATATACATACTTTTTTTTTATGGAAAGGTTATATACATACCTCATTAGGTGATATTGAGGTTGAAATAATTGATTAGGTGGTCTCTGCTTTAATGGCCACGTAAGGGTTTTAGGAAAACTCCAATGGGTCACCTTTTCATTACAAATCAAATTGGTTGCAAGAAAATTATTCTTCTATAGAGTGAAAAAACAGCAATGTCTTTTTTTTTTTTTTTTTTTAAGAATGAAAAAAACAACAATGTCAATGCATGTGAGTTGTGAAATGTACAAAAGATTCTCAAATAGACACCAACCATTTATAAACCTTTTTGAAGGTTAGCTAACAGCATGAAAAGGCGTGACATATAAACTGTGCTAGAATATAGGACAGACATTTTCAAGAGTAGTATAGAAAATAATTGTGCTAGAAATTATTATAGGACACATTCAGAAGAGTAATGAAGAAAATGAACTATTCCCAAACGTGAAAAATTTTAAATGATACAACAATATGGGCTCTTTTAACTGTTCATCACATACTTTATGAAACATCATTTCAGATGAAATAGCATTATAAATGGTTAGTACACTCACTCAAACACATGTTTTCAGTTTTTAAATAATATTATATGTATTTTTACACATTTTTTTACCCACATATATTTTCACACATATTTTTAATTTTTAAGTGCATGTACCAAACATTCCCTTAGAATATCTTAAAATATGTTTCGTTTACTTTTGGAGAAATCTTTTTAAACAAATTACCGGCGATGTAATGTACTTTTTTACTTTAAAGTAAAAGATGAAATTTAGAAAACTATTACTATAAAACAAATAACTGAAAAGTAATTAACCAAAAAAAATAACTGTAAAGTATTGATTACTACGTTCTTGAATATGCATTGGAAAGAAGACTAGATTACTTTTGTTGACCAGGCCAATAGGGAAAAATTGTAATCTTTGAAGTGTCGGGAGAGACTGGAACTAAACCCCTAATAGACTTTATTGACAGAAAAAGTAGAAGAAATCAACCATACTTTTGCATTGGATTCCAAAGCATTTAGATCTTAATCATGGTTGTCAAAATCGCGATCTAATTCGTAGGGTCGCACAATTTTACGATCTCACTTCACTAAAACATTTAAGATCACACTAGGATCGTATGTAGGATCGTATAAAATCATATGAGATCCTACTGATTCTACTAAAAACATAAATTTTTAGTTTTTTTTTTTTATGGGATAAATTTTTTATTTTGATGAAGCTTTAAGGGTTTTTATTTTTTCATGTTGTGATAGTATGACTTTTTATTTTATTTTTATAAAATTATATTAATCTAAACAAATGTTTTTTAGTTTTTAGTTCACTTGTAATCAAAATAAAAAAAATGTTTCATCATTTCTAAATGAAGAATTTGATGTTGGTTGAGGTCATATATGCCTTTTAAGTTATAATGTTGTTAAATTTGTTTGATCAATATATTAATTTGTGTTCTAATATTACTAAAATATTTTTTTATATATAATTTTATCAGTTATGCTTGTATTTGTATATTGATTGATTGATTTTTTTGAGTATGCTCTTTAATTGTTGCTGAGTAGTATAACTTGAATAATTGAGTGTAAAATTGTATTTTGATGTCTTTTGCAACTCTAGTATACAAATATATAATGTCTACATAGATGATGAAATGGATGATAATGATTAGGAATTTAGGACGGTGGTTATAAAAACCTTAGAATGAGAATAATTAAATGTTCACTCCATCTTAATATTCATCTTGCTTTTGGATATCATATTATAGTTAGCTAGTTTCCATTTGCTAACTTATTTTGGATTTCAAACTTGGAACTTGGAAAATATTTTTCATATGTTTTGATAAATATTTTGGTATTTGGTTACTAATTAAACATTTATTGAACTTTTTAAATACATTGGGTCAAAACTTAAATATATTTATTTCGTTAGTATAGATTTAGTGATGTATGACATACAAATTACATCATATGATGCAAATCTTAGTTTTTTTATGGATGAATTTATAATTTACGTGATTATTCAACATACAAAGTCATTATTAATGTATTTTTTGCTTTAAATCTGAAAATATGTAAGATCTTACGATTTACGATCCGATCCTACCTACTTTCAACGATCCTACATAGGATTCCGATTTTGACAACCTTGATCTTAATACACACATGACCGAACTTATTAATGTTGAAAGCCTAGTTTCATAATGCTAATAAATAGGGAGCTAGCAATTCCTTATGATGCATATATATGTTGCGTTACATACAATAATTAGATACATTGTTTATAAATATTGAATATTTGTTTGTTGACAGTAAATTTGAGGACATTGAGCTGAGCTTGAAGGGTAACATAGAACCTATTCTTAAATGAAGTGCATTTCCATTCCAATATTGTATGTTTTATTATGTGTTTACAGTCACTATGTATGAAAAGTTCAGATTCAAATTCAGAGAGATTTTTACCACTAATCCAGATAAACTTTAAAGTTTCATTTTTAAAGGTGTAACTATAATTTTCTTGAACTTATTCATTTTATATATATGTCACAATAAGTTATCAGTCCTTAGATAATAGATACACAATAAAGTTTTAGTTATTCTTTTATTGCCTTAATTATATTAAAAAATTATTTCAATAGAAGAAAATATGTAGAATATAGATTAAAAAAAAAGAGCCTAAAAAATGTAACTCATTACAATCATGAGTAATACTACTGATATTTCAGTGATATGATATCAACGCACACTTTTGGCACGATGGTCACTTCACAAGAGCCGGGGTTCAATTCTCCAGGAAAGAGTTTTGCACACATATACACTTAGATCAAAATAGAGTTGAATTTTTATCTTGTATAAAAAAATAAAAAACTATTGATATAACTAAGCTACAGACATAACATATTTTGGTACTTCTTTTACAATTTACTCACATGATTCTATCATTAATTAACTCTAATTTATTATCTATTATTAATAACTTCGTGGCTAGTTAAAAAAAAAATAAAGATTCCCATTTCTTTTCTAAAACTTAAATTCAATTATTAGTTAATAAAGAAATGTTAATACCATGCATACTCTCACACAATTGCCCTATGTGATAAATTATGATTAGTTGCCTATCACTATCACATGAACTAATATTTTTTCTCCATCGCTTATTGTTTGTCACATAAGATAATTGTAACAAAGTGCGTAATAATATGATATATAGTTATTAGTAAATAAAAAGGTGGCGTTAAGCTTAACAATAAATAATTAATAAAAAAACTTATGTTAGTAACATCACAATATTTTTTTTTTTTTAAAGAATCAGTAATCCACACAAATAAGAATCAATAAAATATTGCTAATTCAACCGACTAAGAAAAATATAGTGACAATGAGAGAGAGAGAGAGAGAGTTGTTGCGTTGTAGCATTGTCCATCATAACAAAGCTAGCACGTGGCAGTAGGTAAGGGAGCCAATCCAATTTACTGGTAAGTAAGAAACCAATCCAATCCACTGACACTGAGCTCCAATGAATCCTTTTTATGAAACCCCCCAATCCACATAAAAAATCTCTTCTCAGATCCGCACCACTCATCCGACCAACCACGCGTCCTCATCGTACAGTCACCAATCAACGCTAACCAATAAACCTTAGCCCACACTCACCGCCACCGCGTCTCCATTGGTACCCAAACAACCTACATCTCGAGAAATTATACATATTTATATATATATATATGGTTATTACGATCCATCGTTACATTAAAAAAACTCTCCGCGATTAAAATTGCTGAGTTGTTTAAAACTTAAGTCAATTTTTGTTTAATTTTTTTTTATTATCATAAACTACAAGTTACGTTCTCTGCCACGAAAATTATATAATTTCTCCTAGATCTTATACTTGCCCTAGATAAATAGAGAAATTATATTGTTTTTATGGTGGACTATATCACGTGTTCACCATTCTACTAAAAAACTCTCGTTTATTTAAAATTTCTAAGTTAACTTATGATAAAGATTAAAGAAAAATATTTAAACTAACTCGACAATTTTAAATAAATGTTAGTTTTTAAGCAGAATGATTGTATAATGAGTAATGCTTTCTGCCACAACTGGCTATGTGACGAGTTGTGAGTGATAGACCATTACACTTCTACCACTCACAATTTGCTATGTGACGAGTTGTAAGTGATAGATCATTACACTTTTACCATTCACAATTTATCACGTAACACATGGTGACAAAAATTATATCATTTTATGTATCCCATTAATCTAGTATAATTTGTCATCTAAAAATGTGTATCTCACACGCCTCAAAAGCGAGTGCCAAAAAAAAGGTCACGGTTCCTAAAATTTTTCAAAAACCCGAATTTGAGTTGTTCGTAGCTAATAAAAGGAAACCACGTGTGCACTTTCTCGAACCAACCGAAAAGGCCTTTCCACTTCAGTATAGGTCCTAGGCAGACCACGTGTACCCCTCCTTTCGGCAGTGCTGGACACTCTCTCTTCTATCATTGGTTTACCCCATGTGGGACCAGACCGCAGCGCTCAATTACGATGGATCCGGTACTTTTCATCTGGACCCACCTCGTAAAATTTAACCAATCACTTCCTCTCACTGTTTATCGTTAGCCCTAGACACGTGTTGTTTCACGCTAGGTCACTGTACACACGCTATGATTATCGCCTGAGCTCTCAAAACAAAGAGAGAGAGACACACACACATAGAGTTAGATAGAGAAAGAGAGAGACAGAGATGGTGGTGTTGGTGTTGGTGATTGTGGGGTGCGTAGGATAAGGAGGTATAATGAATCGGGTAATGCTTAGATTCCGGCCGATTGCGCCGAAACCGGCCGCCGGAGGGTCCGGTTCAGATGGGTCATCGATGGATAACAAGAACGCTTTTTTTGCAAAAGGAAGAACGAAGAGAAAGTACGTTAGGGTTCGGAAGAATAATAGTAGTAGTAGTAGTAACAGTAGTGGATACAAGAGAGAGAGAAAGATAGGTGAGGAAGAAAAGAAAGAAGCAGGGTCGTTGGAGTTGGAAAAGAGAGTGGTGACTCTGCAACTTTTGCCTGAGAAAAGTGAACGGAATGAATCGCCGGAGAGTGGATCTTGGTGTAACTTTGATGATGAGGAAATTGGGGACCCACCAGAACTGCCGATGTGGTTGAATAAGTTTGATGATAATAAGGGTGTGACTGTGAGTACTGAGGAGAAGGATCACACGGCGGCGGTGGAGTCGTGGGTGACGGTGGAGAGTGTGACAGACACGTGCATGGGTGTGGGTCAGTTAGGGAGCACAGACGAGGAGAGGATGAGAAATCTGGAGGAGGACACGTGTCCGGGCTTCGTATCGGACGGTTTGGATAGGGTGATGTGGGTGAATAGGGCATTTAAGAGGATGTTGGTGAGGAAGGAGCAAAATGACAGGCAGTCAGCTGAGAATAATAATAATAAGATGATAATGGTTTGGTTGGTTGGGAAAGAGAAGTTGAAGTTGAAGTTGCCGTACTTGGACGAAGCAGAAGCATTTACGTGCCAAGTTAAGCTGCAACACACGTGTGGGACGGAGAAGAAGGATAATAAGTGCTCTCAGATAGTGCCTTGTGATGTGTGGAGAATGGACGGTGGAGGATTTGCATGGAGGCTCGACGTTGAAGCTGCCCTCAGTTTGGGCCGTTGATTATAGAAAAACAAAAATCTCAGGTATTGCTTGCTTTGTATTAATGTTTAGGCATTTTCCTACGTATTGATATGGTTCTTTGTGACATTATAATGTTTAGCTTATTTTTTATATATACCTACGAGGAAGTGAGCACAAATTAAATGGATAAGCGTTGAAACAATATTATTGTCCTTATCACATAGTGTACGTGTATAAGTCGGATCCTAGTTATCCAAACACTTGAAATCAATGCCTTTAAGTATATATATATGGAGTGACTAAGCAATATTAGTTTAAAGGAGAGTAATTGCATTTTACATTGCATCACAAATGATGGTGGGAGCCGTGTGGTTTTGCTCTTACCTAGATAGAATTTAAAGCATTTGCCTTTATCTTCTTTAGCTGTTATTTTATTGGCAGGAGGTGGATAAAGCAATAACTAAACAAAAAACAACGAAACACAACAGTGACTAGAATAACTACAAGTACGAACTATATCCAACCAAGGAAAAAACTAGAATAACTACAAGTCTACAACTACTACTAAAGAGCTTTCAAAGCCTTCAACTAAGTCCCATTATCACTGTTTGAACTACGTCTACAAATTCAACTAGGTATACGTAAATTATCACAAAAAAACTAGGTATATGTACGTAGACCGTATGTTTAGAGAAAATGATACAAAATGCGTTGCATTTGATCTGCATTGTGCATGATCACTAAGTATATAGCTTTTGAACTCTAGATAATTTGTGCTTAGTATCAAGCTAGCAACTTGATTGATTCTCCTGAAAGAATTGTGCACCTTTTCTATGCAACTGTAGGAAGAGTAATTAACTTCTTGTAATTTTCCTACTTCATACTTCTTAAGCTAGTTCAGAACTTTAGAAAAAGGGCTATAATATAGAAGCTCATTTATAGCGAGGAGTGAAATCTTGGAACCATATGTAAGATTTTTAAGTTAAGGAGGACTAAACCAAAATGTATGTATGGAGTAAATTTTACTATTATTGGGCAATAATAATGTGACAATCCAGTGAAGATTTAGGGGTAAAAAAAAAAACTTGAGATATCCTAAGTAAAGTCATGACAAAGAATTGAACTGAGATAGCTGAAGTATAATAGTTTCATCAGACTAATTAACTTTTAAGAAACAGCGAGTGCCTAACTATTACATGATCGTGGATGTAGATTAACAAGTGTGAAGGCAAGAAATGCTATATATAAAATAATAAAAGTCTGGTTTTATATCGTGTTTATGCCATTTGACTTTTAATGTGAGTATATTATAAGTTGTACAACCTGTTTTTACCATGTATTTCACTTTAAGTAAATTAAAATTATAAATATAATATATTCTGAGTGAAACTTTACTACTATGATTTCAAAAAGTTTAAATATTATTCCTATTAAACTCTAATACTTTTAAGTTTCACAAAAGGACTTTACCTTAGGTTTTAGGGACACCTAACTATTGTAGGATTGTAAATAAACCAAAATGTTCATAAATAACTCTAGGCTTGTTTAAGGAACAAGCTTATTTATATTAGTTTGTTTAGCAAACAAATCATACTCAAGCCCACTTTTAAGGCTTGATTCATAATTATTTTTTAGAAGAATTAAATTAGCCAAGTTTAAGAGAGTGTTTCTGTATATATATTAGCTAGATTGTCTTTTTTTTCAACCAAAAAAAAAAGGACATATATATAAGTCTTTCAACGACAAAGATTTCCCTTGGATTATTTTATTTTACTTATTTTTTGTTGAGTACCCTTGAGTCCATTTGAATATATGTAGAGAACAAGCTTAAGGGGTTAGTAATGCATTTGGATTAATAGATAGTACAAATGAAAATACAAGTATTCACGGACAAAGGTACAAAACATTATGCCAAAAAACTACAACTAAAGGCTAGTTTAAGAAACTAGATCATTTTGAAATTGATGATGATGGAGAGAGACAAAATTTTAGTCAAGTTTTACTAGTTACTTTATATGATGGAAGAGTAAGTTAAACAAGCAATTCACTAAACAAACCTAAGTTTACTTGAAGAATAAATAAACCAAACTTCAAAAAGTAATTGAGATTGATAATGAGTTTGAATTAATTTGACTCAATTACAGTCCTAGCTATGGATCAGGTTAGGGTTCGAAATGTACTTATCAAAAAATAAAAAATAAAAAAAATAAAATCAAGTTGAAGTTGAAGTTGATTTTAAGCTTGGGAGACAAGACATACATGGTTGCCTGGTCATTTAATAGAATTGTGATCTTAGTGTCTATTGCAAAAAACAATCAACAAAAAGCTAAATAAATTGTGCTAAAGGAACACTTAATTGACTGTAAAAGATCTAATAGACTGATTCTATTCTTCTCAATTAAATATAAATCCTTCCTCGGCATAGCCGACCATTATCACTTTAGTATTTGGGGACATTTTTATTAACAACCATTCATTGTTGCTTGCCTATATATGGACAAGACCATTAATGTTATATTGAATTATAAAATACCATATTCTTAAAACATGGAATCTAAAAACAGCTAAGCCTTATATGTTCCGACTATTTGGGATTGGCTCCTCACTCTCTCTCCTTTATCTAGTGTCATGTCAAAGAGTGGAATGTCAAGAGTGAACAACAAAGAAAGAGGAAAAAATTAAGAATGTAAAAGAATATGTATGCAGAAAAAGTATAAACATATAACTCATCGAATAGATAGAAATGGAGACTAATTTTGTAAGCATATTCAGACATGATATTATATATTATAGAGTATGGACTATATACGGACCACTAACACAATGGAATGTGAATGTAGACAATCAGGTATTCTTGCAGGAGGATATAAACATTAAAGAAGCAAATGCTTAGTATCATAGTCACCGTTAATGTCCCCTGCTGACTAACTTTATTCTGCAGATTACAATTTTAGTTGGATTCTATTGAAATGAACTCCCCCATTGGATGAACAATAAACATTGGACCTAAAACCATACCTTACCACTGCGAATGCCTACTGTTATTTAGTGCCATTACTTTAAGCTTTAACAAGTTTCCTTTTTTTTTTTCTTTTTCTTTTTTTTTCCCATCCCTTAATTGTGCTCATCTTCTCACTCTCTCTTCTCTCTGTGTTGGGTAGTAGTACTTTTAATAATATCCTTTTAAGTTTTCCAATCATATATATTTGTCTCTAACCATTTCGATCTATGTAACAAGGTGATCTTGACTACCAAAGGTAAAAGAGTTGAACATGTACTGTGACTCTGTGAGTCTAGAAAGTGTACATATTGTAATTATTGCATCAAGACTTGTTTCCAATGGCAAACGTGAACCCGGATTTGGAGTAAGCGCAAGCCTCAATAAAAATAAAGTTTACCAATTAAAGCGACTTTTAGTTGCTAAGTTTGTGTGAGAGAAGGCATATGTCCAACAAGAGGAAGGATGGGGAGTGGTTAAACTTCTGAGCAGTTCAAGATGTTGCGGATTAGAGACTGGATATCCAGTGACAAAAATATTGACAATATGTAGCATAACAAGTATCGTATGTTATCTAAAGCACGGTTTAGAAGGAATGGTTCTGAATCGTACTTATATCAAATGAAAATCCTCCCTCATTTTGCTTTATGCCCTATCAATTACAACTTATTATATGATCTTTTTTATTTCCTTTAAAATAACTAAAGCTTAAAATGAGAAAAAAAAATTGTGACACATGATATTCTGAAGTTTATGGAATAGCAAGTGGAATACTTAAGTGAGATAAAAAAAAAAAATTATTCGATCTTATCCCTCTTGGAATCATAAAATATATATATATATATATATATATATTTAAGAAAAAGAAGGTTTCTTACAAAATCATGCCATGCCAGTCTTGACGAAAAAAAAAAAAGAAATTTATTTATTTTTATTTTTATTTTTGTCAAAGAGTTGGTAACTCGAATTGTTATTATATATTTGAAATTGAAAAATATCATTTTTATTTGAAATCTTCATTTATAGTAAAAAGATATTGGATATATTTGCAGAATATAATTCGTTTTTTTCAACTCTCTTTCTCTGGGAACTATTAGCCTTGATTGTACAACTGCAAATTAGAACCTATACCAAAAAGCCGAAGGATAACAATTAGTTTTTTTTTTTTTTCTGTGTACTTTTTCATTAATCAGAATTAAAAAAAATAGGATATTTGTAGGTGTTTTATATTGTCTCATACTGTCTTTCATGAATAAAATATTGATGAGACTCATACGATGATAAGGTTTGTTATAAAAATAAAATATACGATATTTACAACCTAAATTCACCAATAGAAATTGATAAAGGAGAGAGATATTTCCTTTATGTGTTAAACAATTATTCTCTATAACACCACTCTAAATGTTTGTCTAACAATAATGTAGTGTCCTATTTATAGAGGCATAGTTAATCCAAGGTCTCAATCCTTTTAATAGTAGCAACTTTTTCCAAAGGTTGTAACCTGTTCACGAAGAGTCACAACTTATGTCCTCTCAACACACAATTTGAGGACAACCACTCCTTAGATGAAAATTATTTCCAACTAATCAATTTTTAATTGTCATTTTGTAGGCAATAATTATTTTCAATTAACCATATTGTTGACTATTCTCATTAATGTACAGGGATTAAGGTACTTTTCAAGAATAGTTGATTGCATTCAAAGAACTCATTTTCCAATATAATCTCGGTTATGCTAATTGTTAAAGAAAGATTAAGCATCTTCGTATATAAAAGAGTGTTTCAGTCACATGCAATTCTAAGTGTACCTTTTCATTAATCAAACCTACAAAAAGTATGATATTGTAAGTGATGATACAAAAAATTGTTAGTGGGATCACTCGTTCAATCCAGAGCTTTTGATGATCTTGTAGGACCTGTAAAATAAAGAGAGTTGATCAAAGAGACCACTGGGTTGTGCCCAGTGGTCGTGGGAGAGCCTCTGATACTTTAGTTAGTATCAGCACATATCTTTTATATATAGATAGTAGTTTTGTAGTAGTAGTTTTTGACGTACCTTAGCAAGTGAGGTAGAATGTCCCTTTTATAGGTAGTCTAGGTAGCCGTTTTGCTCATAAATGTATTCCTCTACATAATTACAGGTGGTTATTTCATTGTGTGTAACGGTTCCTGTCTTGATGGGAGTTTAAGGCCGATAAGTAATGATATCATTAACGTGCTGAATGTGCTTGAGTGGTTGCATCGTTTTCCATGATGGTCTACTAATGACACAAAGTCGTCCATTAAGGTGGACGACCCTGATGAATTTTCTAGACCCATTAGTAAGTATTCTACATTTTCTCATATTGCCTCTCACAAATAGAATGTTGATGAAACTTACATGGTAACGTTTTACAAGAACAAAAAAAAACTAGCAGAGATTGATGACAAGGGATAGAGATTTTTGTGCGTTGTTCTTTACGTTGCCATTCTAATAAATGATTGTTGACAATTGATGGAGAATAAAAACGCACCATCATCTAAAAGGAATAGAGAGACGCGTCCATATAAGCTATCATCCACAATATCAAAGATTCAACACTTAGTAATTTTTAGCCACTTTCGCTAGGTTTATTACACAAATCCACTATTACAAAACGTGAGATTAAGCACCTCGCAATTCGCTCCCACTCACCCCACTAAACCCACACGTCTCCATGAGAGTAGTGGCACAAAACAAGCAGACCCACTCAAGACCCTCTATATAAAGGCAAGACTTCACCAAATCAAAGGTACATGAAACACTTTTCTAACTCTTATACTTTTGAGAGTTTATGGAGATCCTAAAAAAAAAATCTGACTTAGGCATAGGAGGGTCCTTGGCCAACACCACACCGATGCATATATTCTGATAATGTGATCTTTCTTATTTAGGTCTTCAATTTGTCACCAAGTCCAGAACATACAGCATACTAATTTCATACTTCATCAACAACAATGTGTAGTGTCATATTTATGGATACAAAACCACACCTTCATTAAAGGTCACTACCCTCCTAACAATTGGATCCTTTGCCAAAAGGTGTGGCTCTTCACCAAGAGTCATACCCTTACACGAAAAGTCGCAATTCTTCATCATTGATTGGATCGGGTCCACTATGGGCATACTTTGTGTTCAATCTAGCCTAATATTTCAAATATTTTCACTTATTGGGATGCATAACTATGTATCTAAATTTTATTTTTGGTTTCTAGACAAAAGAAGAAAGAAGATAGAATTAGGTCAAGAAACGTATTAATTAAGTTTGATCCAATAAATTGGTGTTGTGGAAATTTCAAATTACCCCTTAGTATAACTGACATGATATTCCACACTAATAAAAGTAGCTCAAGAAGTACAAATTCTTTTCTTTTCTTTTTTTCATGTATTTATTAGCATTGAGTATACATTCTACTATAAAAATACTTAATAATTACTCACGTTATAGAATCTCCAAGGTATTTTGTATGATGTCTACACATTTCATTACATTTACCCTTCAATTTTGTGCAAGAAGATCGTAGTGAATTTAGATTTAGAGATCATACTATTTTTAATGGTTCATAGTGGTATGAGAAACCATATATAGTCGAGTCGATACCTGAAACGAATACCAAAGACAAAAAGGCAATGGCTATATGGTCCCCAACCCCCTCTCTCTATTGAAGTATCTCTTGGAAATTTAGCCACTGTTGTTTAACTAAGTAATGACCCGTTCGAGGATTCCATATGACTTTTAGCATCTTGTACGACCATTAGAGGCAAACGGAGAGAGAGAGAGAGATTAGCAATAGCATTGAGGAATGCAAATTCATAGCTAAGGCTAGCCAGCACAGCATAGTCAACCCATGGCCCAGTTGGGCTGAAGCAGCAACTTTCCAAAGTCCAAACTTTATAGACAGTCATCTGCGTGAATCCTCATCTCCTCCTTCCACCACTTAGCTAATGTTTTATATGTTCGCCTTTCGAGGATTTGAACAGCTTTAATGGTGACACCTTAAGTGGTTCACATGCATGCGTGTAATGTAATGTATATCAGCCTTACATTAAATATTATATATATATATATATATATATATATATATATATTTGGACCACTTTGCATCCTCTGCAAATTTATCTTTAGCCAATCGAGCAACTGCAACCTGTGATGGAATTATTTGCCTAGTGATTTGCATTGAAAATTAAGGCCCTTTATGCCGAGATGATATAAAGAACCTTATGCCCATAAGTCCCCTGCACTTATGCTTAGTCAAACCTTGAACTCGTTCCCTTTTTTAAAAAGTGTCATTAGGTCACAATAAAGAACTCGAAAATAGTTTGTACAATAAAGAACTCGATTCTTTAGTTTTTTTTTTTTTTTATTACTTAGGTTAGGTGTCCAAAACTCTTTAAGTACCACACTATTCCCTCGTGATAATTAAATTCTTAGAGCATTCTCATTAGCTTTCTCATAAAAAATGCTATTTTGACACACCAAAAACCTACTTTATCATTTTAGCATATCATTTTATAACATATCATTTATCAGATGTTCTATACTATAATTCTATACATTAAAATAATATTTACTATACATTAAAATAATATATTGCAGACGGAGAGAGACATCTGATAGAAGGAGAGAGAAAAAACGAATTAAATAAGCCAAACAGTGTTTGGCATTGCTATCCGTACCGTCTCATATTTGAGACGGTACTGTAGCTATATCTCAAATTTTTTGAGATTTGGAAGAGCTGATGAGGGATGGTTTTTGGTGTTTGGTGTGCCAAATGCCAAATGTTTGGCATTTGGCACACCTGATGAGAGTGCTCTTATGTTGCCAAATCAATAATTGGTGATCGGTTGTTAGACTTAAGTTGTGTGCTTTATGCCTCTCAATTTTTTTTTGAATTATAATTTATCTATTAAGTGCCCGTTTGGGAAGCGTGTTTTGCACATTTCCTAGCGATGCGTTTTTGGATGGTGGGTCCCGTGCACTATTTACGAGACCTGCAAGTACTTTTTTCAACAAAATTTTCATTAAAACTAAGTCCCATGGCACTATTCACACATTTAAAAATTATTTTGCTACAATGTTTTCTGTTTTCAATTTTCAGCAATAAGCGATATCTAAACAGACCCTAAGTTTTTCATAATTGGAAGCTTCTAGTTTATGACTTTTGTTTTATGACTTTTGTTAATGGTTGTGTGAATGCATCCATTAAATAGGAATTAATGGGTCTTATTGTATTAGGAAGTAACAACAGAAAATAAACAAATACTTCTTTAACTGAAAATTGTGATTAAAAAAAATAAAACATCAATTACAATAACTAATGCATTGAGGCATTTGTGAACCAAGAATTTGGCTTCCCTATAATGGTTTTGAGCAATAGAGACGACAAGATACTGACATGCGTTTTAAAATGGATACATGTCAGCTATGTGTTCAATCCTGCGCTCTTTTACATAGAGAAAAGTCTCACCCATTAATCAAACCCTTAGTTTTATTTTTTGGAGAAAAAATCAAACCCTTGGTTAATTGGACAGAATCTAATATTACAATGTTTAAAAATTTTACAAATTGACACCATCAGATTTTTTTAAAGTCGACCTTATGTTAGATATTTTAATTAGGATTTTTCAGTGGACCTTATCTACATATTATCTGTTTAAATTGGAATCATTTATTGACACTGTTGGCAAACTCTCCTACCTCATTCTGTGAGTACTTGCTAACAAGGTGTATTCATCCTGGTAGATTGTGAGGATTAGGACGTAGGCATTTCTTCGGATGTTTTTAAATGGCAATATACAAACAGTCACTCGAATCAATTGGCATAACTTAAAAGATCAAAAGTACTGTAAAACTGTCTCCAGGTCCAGCTACGGATGACTGTGCCCCCCAAATCAAGAACGAAATGTCTTAGTTTGTATTTATGGTCCAATGGTAGACTCTGACGAAATGAACAAAAAAACCAAATCCATAAGTAAGATTTGAAAGTAATTTTAATGCAGAAAAGACTAATCGATAGTCATTGCCAGTTTGCCACCCCTTTTCAGATGGTTAAGGAACTGATGGGAAAACCTTTTTTGGCCCATAAAAGTTGCACATAAAAGACGTATCCTGTTGCTCTGTACATAACTATCTATGAGTATTGTTGATTGCCAGAGGGTTCACAGTTCACATTGAGCGAGAAATGCATGCATATCCACTAACACAAACAAACTTCATTGCTATTCTTATCTCAATTCATTTAACTAATACAAAAAGGCAGTACATCTTAATCAATTTCTCCCTCCTCTACCTCATTTACAGGATTACTAGGTGGGTCCACTTCCTCCTCTTCATCCTCTATCATGAACAAACCAAGTTTTTCCAGGGCGTTTGAGCCCCCAAACTTGAAACCACCCAGGCCATCCTGTGAGTGATCTGGGCTTGTCTCATCTGCAGAACTTGGTAGTTGCTCAGCAGGGGCAGTACAAAGCATGTCCAAGTCTTTAAGAAACCGAGAATTATCGTTGATTTCAACAGTCTTTTCCATCTGCAAGAGTACCAGGGTATATTACAATAAAAAAACCAAGGAGAAATAGTGCCACGTACACATGCAAGATATAATGTTCTTGTTTACCTGCAACAATGCCTGCCGTGCAGCTTCTCTCTCTAGCTCCCTCTTCCGTCTGGCCTCAGCAGCAGCTTCTGCTTCCGCTCGCCTTCGAGCGTCTTCAGCTGCCTTGGCTTCTGCTTGTAATTGTGCTCTTTCTGGATCCATGATTTAAAAATATGTTTTACTAACAGAGGAATTCTATACCACAGTTTAATCTTCCCCAGAAACAAAAGCAGATAAACATAAGCATGGAACATATTCAAAGCATAAAGTCACAACCTTTCCGTTCCAGTTCCAGTTCCTCTTTTTCCCGTCGTAATTTCTCCTCAGGATCCCACTTCCCGCCCTGATTTCATCAAGATCAAATTGTATCCGATCATATCCAGACAGGGTAATACTCACAAAATGGAGAGATGCAAATATTGTAAATTTTCAAGCAGCCCAAATCCATAACCAACCTGTGTAAGTGTCTTTTCTCGAGCTTTCATGATTGTATCAGCAAATCGGTTCTTTAAAAGAGCAGCACGATAAAGCTTCTGAGGGGAGACCTGCCGCCTCTTAGTTGGGGCACTGTCCCCTACAATGTTTAAGGGATGATCAGTTAGAAGCTACTCTAGGATTAATAGGACAGTTTCCTTGCCAACTCTTAGGCTTACCATCTTGACAGTAATCTGAGTCCACAGAACTTGGCTTTTGCTGGGAACTCTGTTCCACTTGATCCAACCCACTAACAGATTCTGTACGAAACCATGCATTAGCAGACTACAGCAGTGATGTATTACCATAAAAAAGCAGTAATGTAAATTTTATAGCCATAGTCCAGCTTGAAGAGCACCTAAATTATCCTATGCCAACTTTGAGGGCGCATAAGATAGTTTCAGTAATAATTGAAAGTAGCCAGCAATTAAATAAATGTTAGTCGTAAAGCTACAAAAGATCACAGTGGACTTGGATGCTGAGGTTTATTCTTAAAGAAGTAATACAGCAGATAACATATATGTTTCAGGAAATGCAAAGGATGCAACTGTAGCCAGTTTCTTCTCCCCCCGGCCATTCCTCAGACACTGCATTTGCTAACCTTCTGCCGAACTTGTTCTGAATATAACACTTAAAAGTGCATCACGATTCATAGGCTTTTAGAGAAATTTAAAGAGTTCAAATGCTGATAGTGGCTTTTAATGGACAAATAATTTCTAATGCTTTTAATAGGAACAGAACTTCAATACCCATTTCTTCTCTTGCAATGCTAGCAGTCCTCCCGACACATGGATAGAACATCGTAGAGGCATGGAATGCATATATGTGTGAGTGCCTGTTGTGGGGGGGTGGGGTGCAGGGGGAAAGTAAAGAAATGGGGTTTGACCCAATGAGGCGCTCGTTTATTTTGGGTGTCCGTTCAATGTCACTAATAAGCAAAGTGAATTGGGAAAAGAAAAAGGAGGTTCTTAGGAGCTTTGGTTGGTCTGAAAATGACTTTCTTACGGCATTTACAGTACAGCCAATGCTAATGATTTGTTCAGAGAAGAAGATTCGGGATGTGCTTGATTTCTTGACAACTAAGGGGGGTCTGATGTCATTGGATGTTGCTAGATGCCCAAATTTATTTCTGATAAGTGTGGAGAAGAGAATGATTCCCAGATGTGCTGTTCTGCAAGTTTTGATGTCTAAAGGTCTGGTTAGCAAAGATATAGATTTAGTTTGGCAATTGAATCACAGGAAGGAGGACTTTGAGAAGAAGTTTCTGACTCCATTTATGGAAGAAGTCCCTGCAGTGATTGAGGCATACCAGGGTAAGATAGGATTTCAGGGATTCAGTGATTGATTGTGAGGCTTGAATCTGAGGGAAGAAGACTTGAACTTTGTAAATATGCTGGCAACTGGTGTGAGCTCACAATATAGTGGTTAAGCAAGTTGGAGTGGAATCACAGTCTCCTTGTGTTTTCTATTTTGGATCTGAACAATATGGGGAGACCAGAGTGGTTTAGGTTGCCATGAAATGAGATTTGTGACTTGGTGACTGAAGTGATGGTGATACATTTTGAAGAAAGCTAATATTAGTGTGTATGGTTAGAGGAGGAGAATGACAATACATGTTAGGCTTTTCATAGTTGAGGAGTATGACTTTCTTGATTGCTTTTGAAGGAGCTGATGATTTATCCGTTATATTGTATATATAGTTTCCTTTGTACTATTTTTTCTTTCAGGCATCAGCTTTTTCCCCCCAGCTCCAGGATAGTGTTTAGATGATTGTGTGGCTTATTTATGTATCATTTGTTTATAAATGGTGGACTGTGCTGCAGTATAATATGTATATAGTTATTTATGTACAAGTACTTCATGCAAAAATTGTTTGATGGGGAACCAACACTGAGTAATAGCCTAAAAATGTATATATGGTGTATTCTCAAACACATTGATTATTTGCTCCATGAGGGATCTGTAATGAATTTTTTTTTTTGCACATTACCCTGTTTTCTTTCTCCACTAGTTAAACATCTCATTCTTGTATATCTTAATTTCAGCTTGTCTCCGTTAAGTGAGATTGCTAGGGAACTTAAACTGCAAAGATTATATGCTGTCTCTGTCGTCTTCATTGGAAACCTTGTCCTCTTGTACTTGTAAACTAGTACATTGAGAAACGCGCTCGCACACAAACATATATATATATATATATATATATAGAACTAAATCTTGCAGCATCTAATGGTCCAAAGAAACCCCCACCCCCAAATTTGTGATTATGCAAACTAAAGTTTGCGGCATCTGATGGTCCTAAGAAAAAAGAAAGGTTGAATTCCATTCAGGCGGAGGGAACTAATATAGAAGGAATACCCTTCCTTGAACCAAGAGACTACCCTCTACTCTACTCCCAAACTGGCCCTAAGTCCCAATGTAAAATGAGCAAATAGTAAAATGGTAGAAGTAGAAATTTCCAAGCACTAGTGCGAAATTGCATGAAGTTTGGTATGCAAGGTAAATCAAAGTTGCATGAAATTTGGTATGCAAGGTAAACGATTTAGGAAGTAAAACACATCACCTCCGTTTGTGACTATGTCAATTTTCATCCAAATTTCTTTGTTTAGGTCTATGTTTAAGTGATTTTGTTATTTATGTAATATTTTCTTTTGGGATATGGCTTGTGTCCAGTGCTTTTTTGCATTGGACAAACTGCGATGTTGACATGTATTCAAAACTTGACATTTGTCCAAATTGTATCGTGTTAAGTGCAAAATAGCATTGGACACAAGCTTCACCCTTCTTTTTGTGATATTTTCTATTTTAAAAAATGAGAAGGATGTTTCCTAGGGTTATTAGTGCATCAATTTTTGTAATTTTTTAAAGTTTTTATATTTTGGAAATTTCCCCTTTTCTAGCGTAATTTTGTGTTTAGGGTTTGTGTATATTTTTCTTATAAGTTGGAGGTTGTAACAACGTCGAGTATTAAGTTTGTTATTATCAATAAAAACTTCAAAGAGTTTTTCTCTTTCTTTGCCTTTGGATTGAGGGTTTACTTAGGCATGCTTATGCTATTTTTGAGATAGATGTATTTTACTTATGGTTATTCCACTGCGTTATATGTCATTTATCAAATTAATGTGTCGAAATTACTTTAAACTTAATAGGTTCTTCATTTAAATGAATGCTAATCACAAATTGGCACCATTCTAACCGATGACCCTAGCACCAAGCAATTTTTTTTTTTTTTTTGATAAACTACAATTTCATTAATAAGTAAAAAGTAGTACGACAATTGCACCTGCAAGTTTTTAGAACCGCAAGAGGCAGATTGCAATTATTACAAGAGAAACTAGCTTTAAAAACAACAAAAAATTTAGCAGCAGAACAAGTTGCTAAAGAGATCTTCTAACTTAGCAAAACTCACAACTAGCAAAACACAAATTTAAATCAAAAACATTACTAATGACAATAGAAATAGACCAGTCAAATGGTTCATTCCCTTCTATTATGAAATTGCACTAATTTTTAGACCTAGCCAAGTTTAAAGCCCACAAAATTGCAGCTGCTTCGGTTTGAGCAGGAGTGCATAAGACATAGTGGAAGGGGATGCACTCACTGGCCCAATTCACTTGAGCATGTATTCTTTAATTGAAGGAATGATCAATGAGCTATTGGCTATAACCTGGATCCCTCCAGTGAATTCACTTGGTGCCCATCAAAGTTCATAGCCTCAGGAAGAATAACATAGCAGTTTAATTTGGTAACAATTGGGATTTAGATGATTTTACAGACTAATTTGTCATATAAGTTGATGTAAAATGGGTCTCCAGTTGATGCCTGGGTTTGATAAATGCAAGTATATTGGCCTATAGTGATTGTTCATTAATGGCACTCAAACCGTGGTCCGTGCTGCTCAAAACAACATCCATTGTCTTTTTCTTTTGTACTTTTAGCTATTCTTCATCTCCTCATTAGTTTTCGTTTTTGCTTTTCCCTATAAAGTTATTGTTTTCTTATATACGTATTAGGTGTTGAATTTTCAGTGAAAGCAGCAATATCTTGCCTGAAAATAAGAGTTTACTACTTTACTTTCATCATTATGTCTGTCCTTGTTTGTGCTGTGCACATGATAGGACAGATCTCGGTTACTTGACTAGCATATGATTAGCCATTCAGATTAATGTTAATCATTTGTCAAAAGGGGTGTTAATCAACATGGCAATTATGCTCATAAACAAACAAATAAAAAGGAATATAAATCATGTCAAATATTTATGAATTTATATTCTATTTTCTAGGAGGAGCCGTTACTGGGTTATATTGGTTTGCCCTTTAAGACTAACAGAGGCCATACAAGAGAAATAATGTTACATACACGATTTTTTTTTTTTTTTTAACCATATATATTTTTTTAAATATTAACTGGTTTACTCACAGTAAATCATTGCAATTTACAACAAATGAAAAAATATTATAAAAAAATTTGTGCATGCAGTCAGTATTTTAGGATCCGATTTTAAAAAACTTTTTATGAAAAATTAAAAAAATTATCAAAAAAGTTAGCTACTATTATATTTTTCCATAAAAAGTTTACTCAAATGGTTTACTAACGTATTAACTTACGTTAATAAAACTCTTTTATTATAAGAGAAATGCTTATAGTAATTTATCGGGTGATTCAGATATAATAAGGTGCGTATGTGCGAGCAAAACCAAATATTTGTGTGTTTGTTGATAAAAAAAAAATGTTATGGACATACTATTTCTTTGTAAGTAGCGATGAGTGGAGTTAGAATATTGTATAAAGAAATTAAAGGAAAAAAAAAATCTGCACTCACGAAATGAAAAATAACTAAACTATTTTATACGGACATAGTATTTCTCTGTAAGTAGTGTTGAGTGGAGTTAGAATATTATATAAAGAAATTAAAGGAAAAAAAAATCTGCACTCACTAAATGAAAAATAACTACGTGATCATGGCGCCAGTCTTTGTCTCAGTAATATGCGTAAAAGGGGGAGGTGTTGGGGAGAGGGGTGTGATGGGGAACGTAAGTGGCAGCCCACTTTAAAGACCCATAAGAGGTGAGGGAAAACTGGTTCTAGTGCTCTAGCATTAATTTGGGAAGTTTCAGATGATAATGAGCTCTCTTTAGCAGTCCTCCCAACACATGGATTGAACTTCGTAGGGGCATGGAATGCATATTAGTGTGAGCGTGTGTTGGGGGGTGTGTGTGATGGGGAACGTGAGTGGCAGCCCACTTTAAAGACCTATAAGAGGCGAGGGAAAACTGGTTCTAGTGCTCAAGCATTAATTGGGAAGATTCGGATGATAACGAGCTCTCTTGGGACCTTGCTTAGTCATTCTAAAGTTCAATTAAGTTTTATTTTATTGTTTATTTTTGGTTGGATCAGTTTTAATTAAGTTCTACTAGAATAAGGGCAATTGTCCTTGGCTGTACCAAAAGCCCACGAGTCTTATTTTATGTTTTGAGCCATTTTCCGATTTGGTTAAATGTTATTAAGTCCTTTTTGGTTTGTTATTAGTATTCCTAATCATTCCAGGAATAGGTTATTTAGAGTCCCAAGTCCTTCTAAGAAAGGATTTAACAATAGCCTATATAAAGGCTTTATTGTAGTCAATAATATTCATAGTGAGATTGATTCTAATTAAATTCCAGCAGCTTATTTTACACTCTAAGGGTGTCATTGCTTAGGAAGACCTAGGTGTGATTGCCTATTGTTTTATTTATCTTCTCTTTGTTCTATCTTGTTTCAGCCCTAAACAGCCATCAAGATTAATTCTTTTGTAACCTAAACCCTTAAAAATCAATTCTAATCAAATATATATATATATATAAATTAAAAAACAAAAGCCTTCAAAAACTCATCAAGAAATCAAGTATAGTGCTGAATTCTTAAAGATACTACATCATTGTTACAACTTTACAAATTCATCTATTCAAGCATTATTTTATGGGGCTTACGTGTGAAGTAATATTGAAATAAAAGTGGTGTGACCTTAAAGTTCTAGTTTTATCTGTCCTAAGGTTAAAACACTTTTTTAATTTGGGTTTTTATTTGATAAGTTATGATCTATTTTGTATTTAGAGGCAAAATTTTCAGCAACTTGAATTAAGTGTATAATTTATTTGTCTAGAATTTTCTAAGAGATCTCTTAACTATCTTAGGATTTATTTTCTTTGAGTCCAAGTTTGTATTTTATTATCTTAGGTTTTATTTTCTTTGAGTCCAAGTTTGTATTTTATTAAGTTTTAATCAAGGAGCATTGGCCTTATTATTCTTTTATTCCTTTCTCTTCTCTTATCTTCTTTTCTTTCCTGTGGTACTGTTCACAGGTACCATTCACGTCGCCCTTAAAACTCTATTTTTTCCTCCTTCCTTGCAAGTTGCAACCCCAAATGCACTCAGTCTTTTACCTATCAAAACCCTAAAACCCCACATACTTTCTTCTACCAAATAGCCATCAAATAACTCATCAAACCACATTTTAATTCCTAACACAACCCCATAACCCTTTCTTCAGCCATTCAAAACCATAGATCCACAAATACTCCTACCCCTAAACCCTCCACAAAAACACAGATAAATTCCCAAATTTGTCCTAAGTCAAGTTCTAAACTCCCAAAAGAACATGCAAATAAATTCCCCAATTTGGCCTACATCATGTTCTAAACTGTCCTAAAAAAAAGAAGCTATTGTCCTACAAAAGATAAAAAAAGGATAGTAAAATACACAAAATAATCTTCTTTTTGGCTATAAGTCAAATTATAATCTTCTTGAAATGCACGCAAGATCAAGAATCAGATGTGAGTTTTTTTTTGGGTGGGGGGGGGGAGTGGTAATCCCAAGCACATATAGCCTAAGAGCATTTTTTTTAAGGCTAAATTGCAAATTACACCCTCACTTTGACTAGAATTCAATTCAAGCCTCTAACTTCACTTTTGTTCATTTGAGTCCTTTAACTTTCAAACTAATTCAATTTAGGCCTTCCATTACTCTCTATTAAAAAACATTTTAGAGACCTTTAAAATTACTTTTTTATTATTATTATTATTTAAGAATATAAAAAAATAGAAAGAAACAAAACAAAAAGGAAAAACAAAAGAATAATAATAATAGAGTGATTAGGATTGGCAGACCTGAGAGAGTTTGAGATTTGATAGAGTTGGTAGAAAGAGTAGAACGTGAAGGAGGTGAAAGATTAAGAGACTCATTACCAATAAAAAGACTCTAATACTTACTACATAATAGCGATAAGAATGTCAAAAATTTCCTCCTCTGCAAGACTGATAGGTCTTCTCAGGCTCCAATATAATCATCGCCATCTGCCAAATCACTTCTCTTGCAGTTCTAGCTGTTATAGTCCAAATGTTTGCTGCCCTGATATTTGTAATTTCTCATCTTCTTCTCTTTTTCATCCTCCACAACCAAAACACCTTGATCTCCCAATTATTCCATTCAAAACCAAAATCCACTTGCTCAAATGCCCAACCAAACACAATTAATCCTTCTACTTCTCACACATTCAGATTCAAACCTAATACCCCACTTTCAATTTCACAACTGCGTTTAGGTTGTTCCTTGTGAAGACCTCACAGCCCACACCCAATGCAAACTTTGCTAAAAGGGAGTTTGATAAGCAAAATGACACCCCTTTTTAGTAATAATTGTTTATTTCCATTTCATATTCTTAAATAAAAATAAAAAAGTACTTTTAAGGGCCTCTAACGGTGTTTTTTTAACAGAGACTAATGGAATGCTTGAATTGAATGACATTCCGTTTGTTTTGATGAAAAACCTTGTGTAAAGATAGTTTTCCGTGTTTTTCAGTGTTTGGTAAAAAATGAGTCAAAGGAAAACTATCTTTGGTCAACAGAAAAAGTATGGCTTACTTTTAAAGATTGTTTTCAATGGAATTTTTTTGGAAAACAACTTTATCTCACAGCAAGTTAAATAGGGGAAGTTAGGAGATTGTTTTCAACTCATTTAAAGTTGCTACCAAACATAAGAAAATAATATAGTTTTATAGAGAATACTTTTTGGAAAACAACTCATTTTCTAGAAAACATTATCGTCGAAACAAACAAAGTAAGTTTTAAAGTTAGAAGACTCAAATGAACAAAAGTAAAATTAGAGGCTTGAATTGAATTTTGGGATAAGTTAGAGAGTGTAATTTGCAATTTGGCCTTTTTTAAATACCAATATTTTTATTTTATTTCAAAAATATGTACCATTTTGCAAACTTTCATCTACTATGGGTGGGAGCCGTAACAGTACTCCTAGGATTCACTTTAACATAGATGGTCTGCTCTTCTTCTTCTTCTTTTAATTACCGTAGGGAACATTTTTACATTTTTAAAGAAGAGCTCTCTTTTTTCATGTGATAGGTACCAATTTTTATCTCCTTTACACAAAACTTACACATACAAAACGAAAATGGATTTTGGAAACAAGAATATATACTCACGATTTCCTTCAAGAGGATCACCAACGCTAGTCTTTTCGTCTAATTGAGCACCAGACCCCAAGATTTCTGGTACCTGAAGAACACAGAGTACATAGAATGCAGGTTGAACATCAATCCATCCACAAATGAGCCCAAAGCAGCAAGTAGAGCATTGTAGTTAGTTAACAGGGGGTCAAAATCCCATATGAACGGTATTCCAATTCAAATAACTATAGGGATCACCCAAAAAAAATTAACAGATTGAACCATCAAATACCTTTGATTTATTTGCCAGGCTTGAAGCTTTATCACCATCAGATTCACTTTCAGAAGAACTGCCAGAGCCTGAATCTGCAGACAACACAAGATACAGCCATAAATAAATACAGCAATAACCACCATGAAAAAAAACAAAAATGAAAAACAAGGGATTTCATAGATTGTATTTCTTGTATAAAATAATTAAAAACTACTTAGAGCCCAACACAACAGCAAAAATCCCCAAGTAGGCAAATAATTTGTTTTAGTAAAGACTAAAATGCCTTCAGATCTAATAACATTTCCATGTTTATGTCATTCCAATGAGAAATCAACAAGATGTTTTCTTTTGAATGAAAAGCTTATTGGCATCAAGATAAAGACTGCCTAATTGTGACAAAGACTTCTAGATATGTTCTGTGTCTCCCATAACCATAACAAATTTAATGTGTCCTCTTCAATCAACATAGGGGCTCAAATATCATTTCAGATATATGAGACCAGAAGTGGATTATGATTTGTTGCTCCTACAATTGCATTTCCTAATGATTTCTCTCTCAGAAGGATGAATTTTGAGAAAGACCTATCCAAGATAGATGACAGAAAGACAAACTCAACTTACCACCGGAGCTGCCTGCACTGATACATTTACTGCTTCTATGGGCTGTATCCTTTTCTATCTCCACAGGAGGGTAACTTGAGATGGGAGGCTCATTTCCACCAATGTCAACATCTTCATCACCTGGGTCATTCCCTAATGCACAATACAGGAAGAGAAACAAGTCATATAAAGTACAGATGAGCAATTCAGAAGTTCAAAAAAAAAAATTTATATATATATATATATATTTTTTTTTTTTGGGGGGAGGGGGGGGGGGGGGGGGGGGTAGTAGTTGGGTTCGAACCTCAGTGCCCAAGCACCATAAGAGGTGCTGGAACCACTGAGGTATCCCCTCAAACCCCATCATATTTTATATATGCAACCAAATGAAGGAAATGAAGGAGAATGTGACCTTTGCAGGGTTGCATGGACGAATTGCTTGGCCCTGATTCATTCAACAGCTGCTTAAAAGAATATATAAAAATGCGTTTGTCAAACATACAGCAGAGAAGGCAAAGAAGAACATCAAATACTTTGGAATAGAAGGAAGGCTAGTATTATACCTCTATTTCACAAGGTTCAGCTAATGGATGGTTCTTTAGTTTCTCTTGCAAATAGTCATCTAAAAGCTTCCGCAGGGTGAACAAGGTATCATCACTAAGATCATCAATATCAATCTCAATTTCATCCTCTCCACATTCCCTTCCATTGGAACTATGCTCCCTCAAGAAATCAATGATATGTACAGGTATTTCTCCAAGCAAAGACTCCAATTCCCTACCTAAACTGCGCCTCTCCTCAGCTGTCATTACATGCTTAACAGGCTTTTGCACAACTTCAACGGGCATTGAAGTGATTTTCCTCTTTTTTGAGGGAGGGGTCACTTTTTTAGCAGTTTCCGTGTCTTCACAAGGGCCAGATTTTGCTGCTAATAGTTGGGCATCAGTCTTGGGTAGTTTTTTCTCAATGGGTTTCCATCTCACTTCAAAATATTTATTAAGAGTATCAGCCATGAGGTGGACATCATTTCCAGGTGGATTGTAGGTCATCGCATTGGTGAAGGTAAGCCTAACATCAGCATGAAAATCCAATGGGCTGGAGTAAGCTCCTGAAGCTAACTTATTCTTTATTGTCCCAAAATCCATAGGATGCTTAATAACAGTGTAATAATCCGGAATATTCAACTTCACTGCATCAACAGGGGTGTTGAAAACCCATGAATGCTGATGGGACATCAATCGTTTCAACAGAGCCTCACACTGTTTCATCAAAATTGCACTTGCAGTTGCAGTGCTTGGCGTGGTCTCAAACCTTCCAGAAGTACCACGATTCAATCCATGTTGTTTCTGACTCGCCGTATTCAATTTCTTTCCAGGCCCAGAAGTCAATGTTGATGATTTTTTCAAACTTTCTGCCCGTGGCCCAACTTGTCCATTACTACAACTAAGAATATCACTAGAAGATGACACAGTGACAGCATTAGTCCTTTGTGATTCAACTTTCTTCTGAAGTATCCGAATCTGTTGAAGTTCCATTTTTAACCTATGTATTATTTCCTTTCTTTCAGATGGCAACATATTTGACAGGGGAAGGACTTGTGTAGGGACACCAAAGGCATCACAATTATTGGAATTTAAACTAATACATTTCCTCATTGGAGCACTTGAATCCTCTGAAGCGGTAATTTCTGTGTCAATTCTCCCTGAGCTACCAGAACCCTCTAATTCACGCGCCCTCCCAAACGCATTAGCATAGTACCCACCAGGGTATCTATTATTCTTCTCCACCATAATATCCAATAATATTTGCTCTTTCTATCCAATCTGCCTACAACAGTGACTGCCAACGTACAGTTCAATCAATTACTTCTGCATATACCAAATCATGGAAGTAAAATTACCACCTCAAGTTGTCCAGTTAACCTTATACTGTACTTCCATCTTCCACAAGCAGACAATAACACATCGTTTTGTTGCTGATAAGAGTAGGTAAAGAAAACCCAAAAGAAAAAAAAAAATATTAAATTCTTCAAAACTTGAAACCCCGCCAAAAGGGATCCAAAATTTTTTATTTTAAAAAAATTCCACTCAACTTCAGTTCATATTGCTCAAACTTTTCATTTTTTATGTTATTTTACAAGCATTTCTATAAATTTCTACATGTTCTCAGCAACCAAACAGAGGATAAACAATAAAGTAATGAATTTCTTTGATTCTCACATATCACAATCGTTGCAAATCACAGAGATTAATGAGAACCAAAAACAAGATAATTTAATTAACAAGAGGGCAAATACAGTAAAAATTTACTCTCTTTTTTAAGTTCCAAAACTCAAAATTTCAACTCCAAAGCTTTCTACAACAACAAAACTGAACAAAAACCCTAACCTCAAGCACCAAGCAACTTCTCAAAACAAACAAAAAACAGTAGGAATCAAAAAAAAAAAAAAAAAAAAAAAATCCAAAACCCTAATCAAAACAAATTACCGAATAGTTGTTGCTGTTTTATTCGCCGCAACTCCTTGCAACCTCAATTACCAAAACCTTTCGCCCAAACGAGCTCCGAATAAAGCCACGGCGATGAATTCGGGACCAGAACTAGCCGTAGATCAAAGAATTTCAGCACAAGTAAGCCAAACAAAGCAAGAAGCAAAAACCCTAGAAATGATAAAGCTTGCTGAGAATTTAGAGAGAGTTATGCGAAAGCCCTAGAAATTTGATTGGATTTGAAGTAGAGGCTCAAGTAAAGAATTTTGATTCAGAGTTTGGGAAAAAAATAAAAATGAGTTTTTTATTTGAACAAAGCTTCGAGACTGTGTGTGTGTGCGTCTGTGTTTATTTTGAGAAAGGGAAGTACGAGACTTCGCTCTCTAGTCTTTCTGCTAAAGCCCACGAACATTCTTTTTACGAAACCCTTAAGGCAATATCCACCGTGTGATTGCGGACCCCAATGTAAATCCTACGGATTATGTGTAATTCGAAATCTTAACCGTTTGATTATTGCTAAAAAAAAAAAAAACCGTTTGATTTAGTACGAGGGTTGTGTATCATTTTTTTTTTTTTTTTTTACGGTTTCAGCATTTTTTTGAAATGCTAGTGAATGAATTTTAGTGGTAGACCCTAAATTGTTCTAGAAAAACAAAATTAGTAGGGCCTAAATTTATAATTTAAAAAAAAAATATATATATATATATATAAGGCGATTTCTTTTTTAAAACTGAACTTTTATATAGTTTAAAAATATCCCTAAAGCTTAGGTTTAAGGAAAAAAAAGAAAAAACTATACTATTAATCCTTAAAGTTTACCCTATGAGCACAGTTAGTCCTTCAAGTTTCAAGTGAGCACTATTACTCCTTTATGTTTATAAAATGAGCACAGTTAGTTCTTCTATTAACTGTTGTTAGTGTTATTACTTATGTGGCTAACGAAACAACAACGGAACATCTTTTTAATTAATATGACATTTTTTATTATTGAAGTATTAAAAAAAATGAATTTACACGTCAAGAACAAACCTACCCAATTCCAAAATCAAATCTTAATGCTATCCCGATTTTATTAAAATATTTGGATCAAGTGAGATTTTTGCAGTTTCAAGCCACATCACACATCGTATTAAGGCTGGTCTTTCATTCTTAAATAATAAAAATAAATAAAAAGGCTGGCCTTTCTGTTTCTCGTGATGGACCACTTTCCTCCGGCAGCACACTCAGGATCATCCCATTTGGGTTCAATTCCAGCTTTGAACAAGTGAAAATCAGCATTTGCAAGCAACTTGCTAGGCTTGAATATCTGATCATACAATTTGCACAAAGTGTTCACATTTTAATCAAACTTAAACACTAGTGAAACCAATATAAATATTGATCAATATGAGGAAAAATGAATTAACACACAACCTATCTCGATCTAACAAATAAAATCCTCTTTACTAGCAAGCTATATTTGCACTTCTTAACAAAACAAAAATAAAAATGAAAGAGGGGAAAGATGAAGAGGAACCGATCATGAATTAAAGAAACAGACAGAAAAAAGTGAATAGTTGAGGAAAATTGGAAAGGTACTACCAAAAATCTTCGACTGTGTCAAAAGTGTAAATCTTGGGGAGAAAGGTGCCCACGCAACACCTTGCTTGGGTTTCATTTGGTTGTCAAACCAGAATGTCCACTTGCTCTCCAACCTTTGCGGTTCTTTTGTCACTACCACAGGCACTGCCTTCCAAAATCAAATCTTAGTGCTATCCCTGTTAAAAAGATTTGATCTGGGAACCCGATCAATTTGTTCTTAACTTGTAAATTTATTTTTGTAATATTTTAATAAAAATGTCACTTCATTTAAAAAATGCCACATCATTATTCTGTTAGCCACATAAACAATAACATTAACGGCAGTTAATAGAAGGACTAGTAGTATTCATTTTTTAAACATGAGGGGCCAATATTGCACACTTGAAATTTGAGGGACCGATTGCGCTTACAGGGTAAACTTCAGGGACCAATAATGTAGTTTCGCCAAAAAAAAACTTGAAGATAACATGATAAAAATATATCTCAAACTCTTATTAATCTATGTCTTCAAAACAAACTTATCCAACATTTTTTTTTAAAGGAAAATTATGACACTAAACCCAAAAGAAACCCTTATTGTCTTTGATTATTTCATCTTAGAAAATAAAAACTTTGGTTAATTTAGAAAAAGATCACACTTTATATTTGAAACTATTAATTACATTATAATATCCACAAGCATTATTGCAATGAATATTAATAAATTAAATTTTAGACGAGAAAATGTCACTTTCAAAATCTGATGTTAGTATATTCTCAAAAAAAAAAAAAAAAAAATCTGATGTTGGTATCAAACTCACCCCTTTCCAACAAAGCATTTGAAGTAGTGATTTATTTAGTTATAGGTTCATCTCATCTAGCACCATCTATAATCAAAAGGTTTTGAAATAATTCTCCCTCTCTCTCCAACGGAATTCTTACTCTCCTTTTTAATTAATTTTTTGTGTAGGTATAAGTGAAATATATTATATAGGTTTTAAAATATTTCGCCTTCAAAAAATATATATATATATATTTCAATAAAAATAGTTATGAGTATCTCTTGACACACACTTCTCAAAGAAAAGTCCACAATCCTCCATAGTTGGATTTGTAATAATGGAACTTGCTCAAAATACAAAAAATTGATGGCAAAAAATATTAATAGAAATATAAGATTTGACCCTTAAATTAATTAGTAGTACAAATAAATAAATAAAAGGAAAATTACAAATTTTCACTCTAAACTATCACCCTAATTACACTTCACCTTCTAAACTATCGAAATACATGATCGACCTCCCCCCCCCCCTAATTGTAAATAAAAACCTCTTTTTGTTTCTTTTGTTGTTAATTTTAACAAAATTACCCTCAGCCATCTATTTTGTAGAGAGGTAAATTAGTTCTTTAAATGATAATTTTTGTCAGACTTAACACCAAAACAAATGGTAGAGATGACATTAAAACAAAGTTATAAGTTTAGAGAATCAATTATGTATTTCCATAATTCAGTGAGCTAAGTTTGATTGGGATAATAGTTTATGGTGGAAAAATGTAATTTGTACTAAATAAAAATGGTAAAAATGGTGTCATTTACAAGTACTTGCAAAATTTGGGAGAAGTGGAGAGTGAAAAACTATAAATTTTTGCTATATTGATAGTGATACAATATTGTAGGGACACGGTTTGCAACCCAAGCCCAAAGTGTATGAAATCTTGGCCCAGTGAGCCCAATACAATAAATTTGTAGAGAGTGGGTCGAAGAACTAGGCCTTAATGAATTGGACAACGGCTAGTGTGGAGTTAGAGGATGATCAAGCACAAATAAAGGGTACTAATATGAATGAACTTACTGTCCGAGGAGGTAATTTTCCATATAAATCAATTAAACTGATTACAAGTATAATTTTGATGGCTACAATGTTCTCTTTCTCTTTTTTCCCATCCCCTCCTCATGGAGGGTTTCTTACATTATATAGCTCCCTTTGAACCATCTTAATCCTACACTTGTTAATCATTTGAACCCTTACTTGAGTGTCAGTCACATCAGACACCCTCTTTGGCTTTCTGTGAGTTATGGTTGTCAAGGCAGTACTGTTCAGGGGTCTTCTCCACATAAATGCGGCTAGAAAAGTAGCTGCAGTGCATTCAATGCGGTGGTAGCAGCTTTTCCTTATATATTTTTGGGTTCCCCTTCTTCTCGTATATTCATGATGCACGTCCCTATCACTGGAGCTTCTTAGAAGGTCACCCTGATTGTTAGAACACATATTCGAGCTGTATTTATCATACCCGAGGAGAAATTTCTCCTCGAACCACCTTTTATTCATTCTTTACTTATGAGACTCTAAACTGGAATCACCCATAACTGTTTACTCCTCCTCGGACCATCCATGTTCTCGGCCTAGGCCCCAAGGCCCAATATATGATTTGGGCCCTTAACCCTACAATAGACCCTCAAAACTCCCGTTTTTTTCTTCTCATCCAAGGAGAAAAGTGGGGTTTTGATTTTTTAAGGGTTAATACCAACTGATTTCTCGATTCACACGTGCGGGAGTGCCATTTCACGCGCCTCATAATTGCCACTGACGCTTCGAAGCCCGCGAGGCGCCATTAATTGCTCTAGGCGGCGCTTTGTTCCCCAGATCTAACGGTGAGGTGCAGATCCAACGATTGTTCTTTCTCTTGAAATTTTGAGCGGGATAACTCCCACTCATTTTTACCCTCTATATAAAGCATTGAGGGAAATCATTTCCCCTCATTTTACGAATTTTCAAGTTCTCCAGAGATCTTAAGCACTCCAACTCACTAAACTCTCTACACTTCTAAGTTTCCCTAATTCTTTCCCTTAAGAAATTTCCAAAAGATTTTTCCAAAGGTTCAGGGTTTAATACACTCGTTTTTGTAAGTATCAATTTCTTTAAACTTTCTTTTTCTCCTCGGCCAACCTCCTCGGCCTTCTTTCTTTTTTAGAAAACTTCCTTTGCGTCATCTACATTTGCTTAGATGGGTAGATTCAAGCACTTAGTAGACTCTCCGACCGATATGGAGGGCTCACTAAGCCAAGATCTCATACACTTTGGGCTTGGGCTGCAAGCCGTGTCCCTACAAGTATTATCTTGCCTAATTAATAAACCGTTGGATATAAAATATATGATAGGACAATTTGTTCAAAAAAAGAAAAAGTAAAGGCTGGGTTACTCTAAATTTCTTTGACTTGGTTGACATAATCTCTACTTTCAACAAAACTTGTAGTCCCATTCTCCAATCTTGCAACAAATCCCTTGAAATCTATCCATATATGATGTAACTATTGATTATATTGTGGTATGTAATTGAGACGAGACTCATGACTAATACCAAATATGATGTGTCGCAGACCTCGTGGTTTTCATTGCCAGCCCTACAATAAATGTAGTTTATGCGGTCGCTTAAGGCCCCAAGTAGAAAAAAGACCCTCAAATTTTAACTAATAGGGTTTTTTTTTTAATTAATTAAGCCAAAATACTAGCTAACAAATAAAATGAATTTTTTAATCAAATGAAAGATAAGAAAAAAAGAGAGAAAAATGCTAGGTCCACAATATTTTTCACAACATTTTTACAAAAAATTTTAAGTAGCAAATTGTTACAAGCCGTTATTGATGGCAAAAAAATAATTTTAGTAGTAATTTCATATTAGAATCAGTAACAATTTAACACCTACGATTTGTTGTGAAAAATATTGTAAATGTAGCACTTCTCAAAAAATAAAAAAGAGAGCAATACAAAATAATTATAAAAAAAAATTCACAACATTTTTCACAATAGTTGAGTTGGCAAAATTTTACTAGTTCTCACTAAGGTCCACCACTAACATCATTCTTTTACTTACTGCTATTAATCTACCACATCAATAGGTGTGAAAAGTTTTGTCAAATTTTTTGTGTCTATAGATTTTCTAAAAAAAAAAAAATTATGTAGTTCATGATAATTAGTAATAATTGTGTATACAAAACAAGATAATAGAGTTATATATATAAATATATAAATATATATATATATATATTTATAAGGCCTTAATGTTAGCTTCGCCTTAGGTCCCCAAATACATCAAGTTGCCCCTAGTGGCTTTTAAACTGAAGTCATTCGCAGGTTGTTCAAAGTTCAAACTCGTTGAGGCGGCTCTACAAGTCATCAAGCTTAAATGGAGTTTACAAAGATCATGTGATTGTCCACGTGCTTGATATTAAAACCCACATGTTAATTAGTAATTGATGAACCAAAAAATGTATCGTCCAAACAACAATAAATGAGCAGAACCTTCAACGGGTTCTGTAATTGCTGATCATTAAAGATGATGAGCCCAATCATCTGATACGTTACAAAAGCAATAAAGCCTAGTTAATGATGATCGTTACTCATCGACCTTAAACTCCCATTAAAACAGAGACTGTTACACACAGGAAAATAATTATCTACAATTATGTACATGAAGACGTTTATGTGCACAACATCTATCCAAATCACCTATAAAAGGGACAATCCGTCTTACTTGCTAAAATACGTCAAAAACTACTACAAAAACACTATCTATATACAAAATATAGGGGCTAATTCTGACTTTATCATTGGAGGGTTTTAAGAAAACACCCCACTGGTGTTTCTCCAACAAATTCTCTCTTTTATTTTGCAGGCATCCAAAGAAGACGTTGGCTCCATTGGACGAATAACATACTGACGATTTCAGGCATCATCAATTTGGTGCCGTCTATGGGGAGGACATATCTAAAACCAGTGCTCTAACCTGCTGCAAAAAATTTTTGTCCTTTCAATGGATCCTGATTCTTTAAACCAAATGGAAGAGCAAATCCGAACCCTTGTTGCAAGTGTAGAAGAGCTGACCAGGCAAAATGAGGAGATGAGGCAGAAAAGCAATAATGCCCCACCTAGAATAGAGAATAAGGAACAACAAAGCAATAAAGAAGAGAACAGTTGAAGGAAAGATCATTCTAATGGAATTGAGTGACCAAGCAGGATGGAAGAAGAATTCCAAAACATGAAGAAACAGATGGACGAGTTGAATAATGCAATGAAAGGAAAGGTCAGAGGAATCTAGATGGGATGATCAAACAAACTGCGTCACCCTTTATCGCTGATGTGCTAGACTTGTCGCTGCCGCAGAAGTTTAGGCTCCCACAACTCGACTCATTCGATGGTTCGAAGGACCCGCTTGACCATATTGAATCCTTCAAAAGTCTAATGAACTTGTAGAAAACTCCGGATGAAATAATGTACAAAGCTTTTCCAACTGCTCTAAAGGGAGCGGCCAAGGTATGGTTCAACAAGATTCCCCCTTCGACAATCGGAAGTTTTGATGAACTAGGTAAGGCTTTCGTCTGTCACTTCATTGGCGGGTAAAGGTTTTTGCATTTGTTAAATGTGAGACAAGAAGCAGGAGAATCCTTAAGAATGTATGTGAAAAGATTTAACAAAGAAGTCCTGCAAGTGGATGAGCAGAGGATTAGGTGTTGCTCACGGCCTTCCAAGCGGGACTAAGATCAGAGGATTTCTTGTTTTCAATAACAAAGAACCCACCAGCAACCATGGCTGACCTATTGTTCAAAGCACAAAAGTACATGAATGTAGAGGATGTCTTAGCCTCTAAAGGAATCACGAAAAGCCACACACGAGAAGGAATTTATCGCCTAACAAACATGGATGAGATAGATTTGCCTTGTCCATGAAATGTTGAACACCTAAGAAAATACAACTAGTAAGTGTTTTCTTGTTTTTCCTACTTCTCTATTTTTTATCATCCTTTTTTTGTATTTCATTACAGAATAAAGGTCTCCCTCGGGTAAAAGACCACGAATACAAGATCTTGAGATTTCTCTTCCAAAAAATGAAGTGATCCTAGGATTCCTCTCTCAAAAGATGTATTGATCGTCTAGTGACACACAACAATCATGCCATCTAAAGACGATTGCCTAGCGACACGCAGCAATTGCAAAACAAATGCATTGATCGTTTAGCAACTCGCAATGATCATGCCATCAAAAGACTAATTGCCCTACGAAATGCAGCAATCGCAAATCAAAAGGGAAACACAACAATTGCAAAATCAAAAGACAAATTGCCTTGCGAAACACAGCAATCGCAAATCAAAAGACAAATTGCCATGCGAAATGCAGCAATCGCAAATCAAAAGATGAATTGCCCTATAGAAATGCAACAATCACAAATTAAAAGATGAATTGCCCTACGAAACGCAGCAATCGCAAAATCAAAAGACGAATTGCCTTGCGAAACGTAGCAATCGCAAATCAAAAGACGAATTGCCCTACGACACGCAGCAATCGCAAAAAAATAAAAATAAAAAAATGCATTGATCGTCCAACGACATGCAATGATCATGCCATCAAAAGACGATTGCCCACCGACATGCATCAATCACAAAAAAAAAAGATGCATTGATCCTTCAGCGACATGCAACAATCATGCCATCTAAAGACGATTTCCTAGCGACACGCAGCAATCGCCAAACAAAATAGATGCATTAATTGTCTAGCGGCATGCAACGATCATGCCATCTAAAGACAATTTCCTAGCGACGATCGTGAACAAAATTGCCTAGAAAAGAACGGAATCCAAAGCGACATGGACGAACACAGTTTATTCCTAGAAAATTGTCCTCCTCTAGACTAACAATTTCATAATAAGAAGGCAACTGATGAACCAGAAAATGTATTGTCCAAACAACAATAAATGAGTAGAACCGTTAACAGGTTTTGTAACCGTTGATCATTAAAGATGATGAGCCCAATCATCTGATACGTTACAAAAACAATAAAGCCTAGTTAATGATGACTGTTACTCATTGACCTTAAACTCCCATTAAGACAGAGATCGTTACACACAGAAATAATTACCTGCAATTATGTACATGAAGACATTTATGTGCACAACAGCTATCCAAATCACCTATAAAATGGACAATCCGTCTCACTTGCTAAGGTATGTCAAAAACTACTACAAAAACACTATCTATATACAAAATATAGGGGTTGATTCTGACTTTATCATCAGAGGGTTTTAAGAAAACACCCCACTGGTGTTTCTCCACCAAATTCTCTCTTTTATTTTGCAGGCATCCAAAGAAGACGTTGGCTCCGTTGGACAAATAACATACTGACGATTTCAGACATCATTAGTAATTATTAAAATCAATTAACCCTTATTCTTCTTCTCCAAAAAAAAGAAAAGGAAAAAAAAAAAAAACCCCTTATTCCATAAGCTCAAGTTCATTTCAAGAATACTCTTCAACCAATGAGAATTAAACTTTAATATTTCTTGAACAAATTTCCTAAATTTCATTTGAGAAATGATAATTTTGTCCATGAGAGAGTCCTATTTAATGTGAATTTTTTGCTAGATTAAATTTATAATGATAATTTTGCTCATTTGGGTATTTTGTTTCTTCTGAAAATTTGATTTTTATTATGGTTGAAGGGTTTACACTGTCATAACCATCCAACATCTCAATATCGTTTAACTGTTGTTGACTAAGAAGTAAAAAAATAATCAAGAAAGCTTGATTTCAATATCAATATATTGTCATGTTTTCACAACAAAGAGACTATCATGTGTTCGGTATAGCTGTTCGGAAAAGTTATGATTTAATTTAATAATTACATAATGAAAATGGGTGCGAGAAAAAGTTGAGAGAATTATGTAATATCTATAAAATAATGTTGTTTCACTAAGCTTAGTATCTTGTGACACTACAGTATTTGAATATAGAGTTTTTAGGATAACTTTACCAGTATAACTATAATTAAATGAACATTGATAATTATTATTTTGAAATATATTTTAAATTATTTATGGCATGATAAAATCTAAATCTAATTCACTCATTTCAAGATGGATATGCATATTTTTTACAAAATTTATAATGGAATAAATTAACTTTTTTTTTTAATATGTAATAAATTTTATTAGAAAAAAAAATGATCAAATATGGGAAATATGCTAGCTGAACATCTAAAATTACTAAAATCAATAAGCTAAATTAAGTTTGAGAAAGAAAACGTCCCTAAAACTAACCTCCACTTGAGTAGCATTTTCATAAAATACTCTTTCAGCTCTAAAACAAACCTCTCATGCCCGTTAAAGCCCCTTGCATTTATTTCTCTCCAGGTACACCGCATTAAACAATGAGGAATAGGGGTGTGCATGAGTCGGGTTGAGAGAAATTTTTGACCTAACCCATCATGGTGGGTCAAAAAAAATTCGACCCAACCCAACCCATCACATAAATCCAACCCAACCCAACCCAACCCACATGGGTCGGGTTGAACCCATGGGTTTGGCAAATTTTTTTATTTATTATTATTAAATTGAGTAGAAAAAAATATTAATATTAATATATTAAAAAAACCCAAAGATTAGTATCAATGTAATTCCTTAAAGGCAAACAACACTAATGACTAAACAACAATAGTAATTTATTAGGGTTTGTGTGAACTAATTGGCTTTTATATAGGATAGGAAGAACTTGTTATTTAAAAAAATTTATTAATTATATAATATATATATATATATATTAAATTAGTATTAGTAGGAGGAACCGAGGAAGTGCTGCTCTACAGCTAGTTTTTTTTTTTAAATTATTAAATATAATATATATATTTATATAAAAAAGTTCCCCACAGCTAGTTTAAAAAAAAATTATTAAATATATAATATATTTTAAATATATATTAAATATGGGTGGGTCGGGTCGGGTTTCGCGGGTTTGTAATTTTTTGACCCAAACTCAACCCGACCCGCTATAAAAAAAATTTTTGTAACCCAACCCAACCCACCAAGCCTTAAAAACCGACCCAACCCGGCGGGTCGGGTTGGGTCGAGTCGGGTTTGGCGGGTTGGTGAGTTTTCTGCACACCCCTAATGAGGAATGTCCTTCCAAATTTCACTACCCTGAAGTCACCCAAATCGTAGCCAACAAGCTAGAAGGTCAATAACCCTCTTAGACATCCCCCACTAAATCTCAAAAAGAGAGAAGACCATATCCCACAATTCTCTAGCAATAGGGCAATGCAACAACAAGTGATCTACTATCTTTACACATATAACACCAACTTACCAATATAATGTTACACTTTCTCTGGTTTTTCATTGTTAGGATGTTCCTCAAAGAAGCAACCCAAAAAAAGAAATCCACTTTAGTGGAGATTTTAGGCATCATCCAAATGCTTTTCCAAGGAAAGCTTTCAACTCGAAAGGTAGCTAAAACTTTGTAATAACATCTAACCTCAAAATGCTTTTGAATAGATGGCCTCGAGCATAACTTATCCACTCCAACACCTTGTATCTTGGTTGAATATAAGAGATTTAGGAAAATCGAAAGAGATTCCAATTCCCAATCATGTACTGCTCAAATAATTTATTAAAAAAAAAAAGAAGTATTACTCGAATAACGTTTAACTCCCAATAAACTAAACCATTTTTGAATTGCATATGATCCACTATGAAAGCTTCCTTTATCCTGGGCAATACGATACAATTTAAGAAGTGACTCCTCAAGAGGAGCATCACAACACCAAACATCCAAGCCAAAACTTAACTCTAGTACTATTACTCACTTCAAATTTATTAAATTGAAAAAATTTTGCCCACCTCCGTTGGCAGATTTTATGCATCAACCAACTCCAAAAAGGCATCATTAAATATTATAATCTTCTTAACGTCCAATCCACCACTATGACAAAGGCAAACACTTTTTTTCCCAACTCAACTCCTCCCCTAATCCCATCAATAGAAAATCACGTTGTAAGAGCACTCACAGCAGTGGTGTTATATAGGTATAATGCTAAAATTTAGCTCCACAAACACAAAAAGATTGCTGCAGCAGTGAAGCTAAATCTAAAAATTTTAGCTCCATTGCTACAGTGCACATCTATTAGGGGTGTCAATTCGGGTTAGCGTGTCGGGTTCGTGTCGTGTCGAGGTAGGGGTATTCGACTAAATGACTCAACCCTAACCCGACCCATTTAATAATCGTGTCATGATCCTTCAACCCTAACCCGACCTGTTAATAAAGCGGGTTGACCTGACCCAACCCATTTGACAAGTTTAATAAACGAGTCGTGTTGGGTTGACACAAATGTAACATAACCCATTTCAACCTGCATAATATTAAATATAACATCCATCTAGAAATAATTTTTTTTACATCCCAAAAAGCAGTGCATACACTTCAAGTCTTCAACTCGTATTCAAAATAATATAGTTCAACAAAAATATAACATTCATTTAGAAATAAATTCTTTACACTCCAAAAGAAGTGCATACACTTCAACCCAAATTCAAAATAACAAAATTTAACAAAAATATAATATCCTTGGAACTTGCCAAATGCTAAGTATCAATATTGAAAGAATTTGAGCAAACAGTAGAGTAATCCTGACTATGACCACGATTATCATTCATAGATTCTTTGTTGATGTCCAAATTCATACTATCTTCCACAAGCTCATCCAATTTTATTTGTGCAAGTTCTATGCCAAAAAAAAAAAAGTATTAGTAGTTCTAGGGTTTGAAAGTTTCAATTTTCAATTATATCCCTTGTAAATTTTTGTAAATACTCACTTTTTTTTAAATTTAAAATATATGTTGGATATAAAAGGTATTTGACAAATCTAAAATAAAATAAATATTTATTTGTTATATGAGTTAAACAAATTGTGTTAAGTGGGTCATTTCGGGTTGACACAAATAAATTGGCGTGTCAAACGTGTCTATTGCGGGTTACGCGGGTTGACCCGCTTATGACACGTTTCTTATCGTGTCGCTTTCGGGTCGACCCGTTTATGACCCAAACCCATTAAGGCCCAACCCTAACCCGAAAAAACCCGTGTCGGGTTCGTGTCGTGTTCGCGGGTTGGGTCGAACATTGACACCCCTAACATCTATCTATAGATGTGCGATGTGCACTGTTCATGAGAGCTAAAAAAAAAAAAATTATTTTATTAAATTTCTCTCTCCTCTTCAATTAAAAAACTATTTTCTCTTTCTTTCTTCCTCTTTCCTTCTCATTTTTTTTTTCTCTCCCTCGTCTACTCTCTGCTTCGCCATCGCCGATCTTCATCATTTTGGATCTTCATCATCGCCGATCTTCATCGTCGCCGATCTTCATTGTCGATCTTCATTGTCGTCGCCCAGTTGCCATCCCACGCCGCCAACCCATCTCGCCTTCATCGAACTCAAGCGCGCTGCGGACCCATCAAAGCTCTATGCTCGATCAAGGCGGCAGTAAAACAGCACCATGATCGGCGACGGCGGGAATTCTGGGTTCGTGGGTTTTGGATTGCTGGGTTTGTGGGTTTTTGGGTGTTTGATTTTTTTTTTTTTTTTTTTTGTTGGGTTTGGTTGTAATTATGGATTGTGGTTGAAATGACAGTTTGGTGGCTGTGTTGGTGGTGGTTGTGGTTGCCGTGGGCTGTGTTGGGTTATGGTTGTGGCTGTGTTGGTGGTGGTTTGATTTTTTTTTTCTTGCCATGGGCTGTGTTGGTGGTTGTGGTTGTGTTGGGTTATGGTTGTGGCTGTGTTGGTGGTGGTCACATGAAGGTTGTTACCGTGGGCTGTGGTTGTCACATGAAGGTTGTTGCTGGTGGAGTGTGTGGCTGTGATAGTTATATGTAGTGAATATATTATTTTATTGTAGTGAGATAGATTATTTTATTGTAGTAGTTATATTATTTTATTATGATGTTTATATTATTTTATTGTATTGAAAGCTAAAATAGATCCACTGCTGCAGCATGTGTATAGGTAAAATAGATAAAGTAACTTTTGGTGGAGCTAAAAAGCTAAATTTTTAGCTCCACTGCTGTGGATGCTCTAATTTCTCAATATGAATAGCTACATTTGCAGCGGTAGGTAATAATGACATGAAATACTTTGGCAAATTACAAATAGTACATTTAAGAAGAGTAATTTTACTTTCCTTAATAAGTACATTTGTTTCCACTCCAATAATCACTTCTCAATTTTTTCAAAACAATATTCCAAATATACATTACTATGAACTTTGCAACCAAAGGTAAACCCGATTAACTTAAGAGCCCAGAATCTTAGGCCTTGTTTGGATTTTGGTGAACTGAGTTAACAAAATTGAGTTTTGTTAACTCATAACCCAAATCCGTGGGGCCCACGGGCATGAACATTGTTTGGATGATTTTCCCTCAGTTCACTCAGTTAACAAAACTGACTTTTTTGAGATATGGGTTAACAAATTCAGAAACAGCCCAAGCGTGTTTTCAAGTTATGGGTTATGTTAACTCAGTGGCAATTTTCGTAATTTTTCAGCACAATTGGGTCCCACAGCAGTGTAGTTCTATCACTGCAGGCTGAGAAGCTCCAACAGATATTTTCTCATAACTTTCCCAACTACCCATGCTAGCTTGCACTTTATCTCACTTTCCTTTTTCCTTCTCCCAAACCCACAGCACACTTCAACAACTGAAATATGCTCCAGTTCCGCCGATCAGCACAAGGCCGAGCTCCAGGTCAGCTCCGTTCACCAATTCCGTTTTCTGGTGAGACCCAAATTCAGCCCCTCCATCATCATTTCAAGAAGTATGAAATCTCAAAAATCATATTTCATGTCAATCAATAGCATACCAGCTTACTTTATAAAATCTCAAGCTCATATTTCTTAAACTAATGAAGCTCATTCAATTTCTTAATATCATTTGATTTTTTTCTAATCGTACAGCAACATGCAAGGCTTCACATTTCAAAAATTAAAAAGAGTAAAATAAGTTTAACAAATTAAACCCATAATTTACTTACTCGAATACACAAATGTGAGACCTAAATCACACCCATTCAGAAAATGCTCTGAGAGAGAGAGAGAGAGAGAGAGAGAGAGTTCTCAGTGTGTGATGGTGGCTGTCTGTTTGGTGGGTTTTAGGGGCGGAGGTGTTGCGGCGAACGGAGCTGTAGCGTCCTCTTTGAGTTGTGGCGGCGCTCGGGTTCAAGGATGAGGAAGGAGGATGATGCGTTGGGGAAAGAATGGCGACGGCGCAGGTGGGCAAGGATGGAGGAGTTGAATAATCGGTGGTCTTTTGGCTTTGGGGTTTGAGAGGTGCAGATTACAAAGGAGTTGGGGAGAGAATGGAGAGAGAAGCTAATGAGATTTTTTGTGGGAAGGGTGTGAAGAGGAGAGAGGTATTACACGCGGGTAGGGCTTGGCCGTTGTAGAGCATACAGTGCAATCAATGCTATGTGGGACTTAGATAGTGACAAAAAGTTGGGATTTAAATTTGAGATAACTGCGAGAACAAGCTACCAAACGAGCATACGAGTGAGTTTTGGGTTTTATTGAGTTAGAGTTGTGAGATATTGGGATATGAGTTTGAGTGGAGAGATTTGAGTTATGAGTGTTAGGATATGAGTTATTGACAAGCCAAACAGGGCCTTAAGTTTTGATATAGAGGTCAAAAATATCGTAATTTAAAGGAGTGTTTGGTTGTGTGGTTTAAACAAAAGTTTTCGTTTTTTTTTTTTTTTGAGAAAATTAATAGTTTTCGTTATTTAAACAATACAATATTTTTTTACCCACGTGTATTTTCACAACAATAAAATAGTGCAGAGAAAGAGGTTTTTTTTTTCTTCTATGAGAAAGAGAAAGTGGTTAGCCCAAATGTTACCTATAGGCTATACGGACTTCTGGGTCTCTTTTGGATGTCTGACACAAGCCCAGGGTAATAAATTTGAGCTTGTGAACATTGCCTTTTTGGATCATCAGCAAACCCTTTCACTTTTTAACTGTTTTCGCCGACAAATGTTTACCTCCCATCTTTTTCAAAAATCCAATCTATCTTGGATTTCTTTTTCTTTTCGTTTTCCAAAAATTCATGCCAAACCTAACCAACCCAACCGTCCCTTACTCCTCTCTCTCTCTCTTTAAAAAAAAAAAAAAAAAAAACCCTAAAAACACACTCTCTCACAACTTTTCATTTCCCCTGTAATTTCAAATTCTAAATGGAAAACCTCTTCCTATTCTTCCCAATGTTCTTCACGATCTATCTCATCGGCTACTTCATCGTTTTCCGGAACTGGAGCCCCAAGATCCGACCCGAAGCCGCCAGCTGCTTTATCTCCTTTGCTCACGGCACGCCGGCGGTTTTCTTAGCCACCTCCGCCATACTCGCCGACTCGAACCGCGGCTTCGCCGCCCCGAACACCGAGCCCGAGAACTCAGTCCTCGACTTCAGCATTTCCTACTTCACCATGGATCTCTTCCACTACCTCGCCTTCTGCCCCGGCGACCTCCTCTTCATCGGCCACCACCTCGCCACGCTCTTCGTCTTCGTCACGTGCCGGTACCTCGTGTCCCACGGCGCGTGCGCCATACTCGCGCTGCTCGTCCTCGCAGAGCTGACCAGCGCGTGCCAGAACGCGTGGACGCTGGCCAGGGCGAGGAGGGACGACGTCGTTCTCGCCGCGAAACTGTACGGTCTCTTGTCCCCTCCCTTTTATGCATTGTATTCGATAGTGCGGGGTGTGTTGGGGCCGTGTTTGGTGTACAAAATGTGTGTGTTCTACATGAGTGGTGAGGCCAGCGGTGTGATCCCAATGTGGGTTTGGGTGTCTTGGATTGTTGTTGTTGTTATGGCTATTTCTGTTAGTATTTTGTGGATTTTCAATCTTTGGGTTGAGTTTTTTAGAGAAAGAATGGGAAAATTGGAAAAGAAAGTAACATAGAATGAATAAAAATTTGAAATTTTTAGTTTTTGCTTTTCAAGCAATGTATCAATGTATGTTTATGACTAGATTCTAGAAATATTCAATAATCTGGCTTTGTATCTTTGATGTGGTATTTTGGATGAAATGAAAGTGTTCACAAGTTTTATCTTTTGGATTGAATTCTTTGACTTTTAAGGAGTTAAGAAGAACCAATAATTGCTTTAATTGTGAGTTCTAGTTAGCTCAACTAGTAAAGTCTCTTGTGGTTGAATAAGAGACTTGGATTCAACCCTCCGCCTATATCAAAAACTGATTGATTTCTTGGTCTGATTATAAAGAGTACAATCATCAGAGTTAGACTCTATAAGTTGAAACTTTATTTAAAAAAAAAAAAATTGCTTCAATTGGTTTAAGTAGTTTGGAATGTGTCAATTTGGAGTGTATGCATAATGTATAAAATATAGTATTAACTTAGCTATTTCCTTTGTTAGCTTGCCTAAATTGTAGGAGATAAACCTACCAACAATAATTTCTGGACTTATAATTAACATATAAAGGTATTAACTTTCTTGGGACATCAAAATCTAAGTATTGTTAACCGCAAATCTGAAACAGAAGTAAGGTTTTTGTACCCTCCATGGGGGATCTGGAAATAACAAATAAGAGATAGTAAATAGTGACACTATTGTCTTCCAATACATATATTTCCCTTCAACAATGTTCACAACCGATTATCAGTCCCCTCTATACTAGTCCAAAAATTCACCCCCACAAATCTCATCCTATTTGTAACAGCAAAATGTGCAAAAACCAATGAATCAAACATTCCAATCCAAATGAACCTAGAACACATGAGGAAAGCCTACACACGCGCACTCACATTTTTACTAATTGGGTAGAACTTAGATACAGTACCCAAGGAACTGTATCTAACTCTTTTGGATCCCATCACCATTGTAATCAGGATACCACTTGAATAACTTCCAAACAAATAAGCTAATTAGAATTGTGAATCTTTTTTGTTTTGGTAAGATTCTTGCATATACTTAAAAGAAGTTAAATTTTAATTATAGACCAAGGGCTAGCAGAAAGGATCCTCTTTATTTCAATTGAAATGGAGGTAGTCCAAATCTTTGGCATACATAGGGGCATGTTACTTAATCCCCACCCAATCCCTTTATCAGGCAAGCTACTGCCTTGGTGCTGGTGATTACAGAAACATTGTCTGCTCTCTCACTTGGTAAGGGCAAGGGAAGTATTCTGCTGTATTTATGCTAATATTACAAATAATGCATAGACCTGCATCATTGATGCTAAGAACAAACATATAGAGAATGGTTATTACATGATGCATATGAATGTAATATGACAAACTTTATTTGATTTAATGGTGGCAGACTTCTCTTGGTGTATGACATAATTTATTTGATTTAACAGCAGCAGACTTCTCTTGGTGTGTTGAGTTTGGTTTAAGAGTAGAACTTGTAGGTCTTGGCGTCAAGTATGATGGCTCTTAGCCCTCCAATTGGTCCTAGAATCATCAGCAGGAGGCCCAGTATAATGCAGATCTAAAATTAAGCACGCTGAATAAGTACTTGTTCTGAACTTTAAAGCAAATCAAAATACAACAAAGACAAGGAGGAGCTATCTGAATTGACATACCCAGTTGGTACACCAAGATAAGCTAAACATCTTTGGTTTGTAGATGGCAAGCCACATGATACAAGGGATCTGAAGAATGATACAGGAAAGAGTAAGCATTGGTATGAATCCTTTGTTGTAAGGCATTCCATTGAATAAGAGTCTCATATTCATAATTTTTCATTTTTGTTTTTAGAGGGATGAATGAGGCTTACAAAGTATGTTGTAGGTGCAAATGCAAATCCTCCAAAGAATCCCAGAAGACCACCAAAAAAAGGGAAGGTAATGGCCACAAACATTGTGAATGCTGAATGACAGAAAACCTTATGAGAATAAAACCTAATCTGAGGATGTTATTTCATGTTTAGGAACACAATATCTGATGAGGAGGGGATTTTACTTACCAACATATACAGTTCGTGCAGTAAACCGAAGTATTCTTGTGGGTCTAAAATGCATTTTCTTTACCAACACAGATTCTATCATGTCAAATACCGGCATTGCATATATCTACATTAACACAATAAAAGCAAAATCTTGATGAGCAACCAATTTAGTGGCTAGTCAATAGAAAAGAGCTAGTAGAAAACACACCTGATAGCTGCCAATAACATGGATGACGACAAACGCGTTAGCTGCTATGATAAGCCCTTCAGGTTTCTGTAATGAGCTGAGGATGTTACTGTCAACATTATTGCCAAACACGTAATATCCAATGAGAGCAACTGGGAAGTAGCACAAGGCCACAATAATATAGCCAACAACTGCTCCCTTCCACATAGGCCCCTTAGATGGTTTCTCAGGTGTAGAAGGAATTGTTGCTTGGATCTCTAAAACAACATTGTGTCCTGCATATGCAAAAGCTATGGTGCCCAAGGCATTGAAGAAGTCTAAGACTTTTCCTGATGTGGTTGAGTCTTTGTAGCTATAATTGACACCCTGCTGAACACCCTTGTGGACAGAAGCTGTCCAGGCAATAGTAGAGTAACTGCACGACAACCACAATATCAAACATGGTTGTTTTTTTAACATTACATGTAAGTTTGAAATGTAACGGCCCTCCAGTAGAACTTCTCTTCTGCCAAAATGCATGTTTGTTTTCTTTGTTATTGTTATTATTTTGTTTACTTTTACATCTTAGCATTTTTTTCTCTTTATAACTCATTACATATAACTCATTACATTTTCTTAGTTCTTTTTAATGACTATGTTCAAAATTCTTCCTCTGACCAACTTATGTACTCTCTGATTTCTCCAGAGACTAGCTTTTGTTTTAAATTATGAGCACTGAAGATTACCTCAAAGACATGACTGCTGCAGCCAAAGAGATTCCGGTGATGGAGTCGAAGTTCGGGAGGTGGGAGATTACAAAATGAACTGAAGCAAATATCATGATAAAGTAGGTGGTTTTGATTGATTTGCAGTTTTTTTTGCAAGCTAAATCATGAATATTCTTCAGTGATGTTCCTCCTGTGACCATATACACAATGTCCACACCTACTTCGCAAATGAGCTGTTGAGGTACCACAATCCACAGACCGAGCTTTTCACCAAAGGCTTGTTGACCTAACTCATGGTACCTATCAAACCGTTTTCCAGGAACCATTTCATGCATCTCAATCATTTGCCATAGAGTGTATAAAGTGATTACCCATGAGAGTACCAGAATGACTACTCCAGGACCCCTGAAATTGAAGATGAAAAGGTAGTGGAATGATCAAGAGCTTGCCTTCAGAGCAAAGAAACTGGTACTCTAATAGTCTGAATTGCAAGTATCCTCAGCGGAAATGCTACCTTTGTTAATTAATTTCAAACACTGTCAAAAATGGTTGCGTAATTAAACAAGATTTTCTCTTGGAAGTTGTTCATAAAATGCCATGCATATATAGAAATTGTACTGTAATAGAATTTCCACCTGACTGCTGTGATATTCTTCAGAGCATCCGCAGTGGGCTTGCCATATGCCAAATGAAAGGAACATTTGGCATGCAAGCCCAAAAAATGCCAGCAATGGGAAGGCCATATGCCAAAAGGCTAAATTTTTTTTGACATATAGCTACAGTACCATCTTAAATGTAAGATGATACTGTAGTTGAATGGTATAAAAAAAAAATTTTTTTAATACTTTTTAACCCGGGAATTTCTCTCTCCTCTCTCATTATTTCTCTTCTTTTCTCTCTCTTCCTTCTCTCTTTCTCATTTGCTCTCTGCTCTCTGCTCTCTTCAGACCCAAGCTCTCTCCGATGCCCCTCTCTCTCCGATAAGTTAGATGCTTCTCTCTCCGATAGTGATTCCGACGAGGCATCGGTGCTTCGATCCTTTACCAATTCACTCAAGCCAGTTCGTTCAAGCCCCATTTAACTTTTCACTCCATCTCACGCTCAGCCTCTCTCACGCAGCAACAAGGATGCCACAAGGTTGAGATCAGTGTGTGGTTTCGGTGTTTGGGCTTGATTTGTGATTTGATCGGCGTGGGTTTCGGTGGTGTGGGTTTGATTTGTGATTTGTTGTTGTGGGTTTGTTTTGTGGTGTTCTGTGGGTTTATTTTATGGTGGATGTGGGTTTGTTGGTGGTAGCTGTGCTGTGTTGGCGTTGGATTGCATTTTTTTTTTTGGTTCAGCTCTTGGGGTTTGTGGTTGTGGCTGGTGGGCCGACGGTGGGGTGGGTGTCTGTGGCTCCGTCGGAGTGGGTTTTGGGTCAGTGGGTGGCGGCGTGGGTTTGCTGATTGGGTTTTTTTTTTTTTTTTTTTTTTTTTTTGGTGTTGACGGTAGATTATGGGTTGCTGGTGGTGGTGGGTTTGGGCATGGGTTTGGGTCGGATTTGGGTGGCGACAGTGGCATGGGTTTGGGTGACGGTGGCGACGGTCGGATTCGGATTTGGGCATGGGTTTCCGGCGTTTGGGTCGGATTTGGGCATGGGTTTCTAGCATTTGGTTAAGTTTCTGTTGATTTGGGTGATTTTTTGTTGTGATTTGCTTCTTGTGATTTTGCTGGGTATGGGTTTGCTAGAGGTTGAGGCCGGTGCTAGAGGCTAAAAGAGAAAGAGAGGCCGGTGCTAGTGGTTGAGGAAGAAAGAGAGGAAAAGGAAGAGAAAAAGATAAATAGTAAAAAAGGATTAAAAAAGAATATTTAAATAAAATGGGAAAAAAATAGAGTTTTGGGATGTTGGGTGTGTTGTAAAATGGTATGGTATAATTAATAAAGTAGTTTTTTGGGATAGTAAAATGGGATAGAATGGCATTTTTGGCTGTGGATGCTCTTAGTATATTTATAAAAATGCTAAAAGAAAAATAAAGATTTCATTCACTTTTGAATAAAAACTCAACTATTAGGATTAAATCTAAAGGAGTGTGGACTCGGATACAACACAACATGGGACACAACGAAACAATAATTTTTGAAGAATTAGAATGCAACAAAGTGGAAAAAATAATTTATATATATATATTTTTTGGGCATAATATATATTTTATTTTAACTTTTTCAAATAAATAACAGATATCATAATCTTAAAAGGCATATCCAAATTCAAAGGATTTATTCAAGTGATTTTTTTTTTTTTTTACTTGTTTGAGGACACATGTAGAAGTGTTCTCGACCTGTGCGTGTTTGACAAGGATATGTCAAAGATTTTGAAGGATTTGTGCTTCTTAGATTAAAACAAGAAGAAAAAAGTGTCTACAATTAATCTCGAAAGTAGAATTTAACTCAGTATATCACACACAATATAGTACTCTTATGAGATTAAATAAATCACTTGGTACATTAAAGAGCTTTTCAGTTTAAGCTCTGTCACAAAAACTCTATTACAAACATTTTAGTAAGTTAAGACTATACTTGTCAAACAGTAACATAATCAGAATATACAAAGTAGCGAGGCAGTTTTAAAATATGATACTCATGAACTATATTGGGTTTGTTTCAGACATATATACCATCCTAAACTCGCCATGGCAGATGGTAGACCCAAGACACCGGCTCCAACCATTGCAGTGACGTTGTGGAAAGCTGAGTACCACCATTTTGCATTCCTGGAAGATGTAATTGGAAGCCATTCGTCGATTTCCTTCTGCCTCTGTAAATTAACATCTACCTGCATGTGATTTATGATCATAACTCTTAAGCAAAGCTCAAAAAACAAAAAAAATATCCACCCCCACCCTTTAAGAGGAAAGAAAAATAAAATTTTCCATCATGATACATACATCATTCTTTTTGCATACTAAAGTATGGATGGTAGAGTTTCATGGAAAATCCTCCCAATTTTAAGCACTGAGAAGCAGGATCACAAGCTCTCCAATTCATTCTAGTTATTTCCATATCATGTGATTTGCTAGTAATAACTATTAAGTCCTACTGGGTGTGGACAAAACCCCATTATTGCTAGCTCTAAACTTGAGAGAGAGAGAGAGAGGCTTACGTTGCTGGTTTTATTAGAATATCCATTTGTAGTTGCTTCATCGCCCATTGTAGCACTGAGAACACCGCGCGGTTTTGTAGGAGAGGATGAAATGAAAGAGATACAACCAGAACGGAAGAACAATATAAATAATAAGCAATTTGAACTACGCAAAGTGTCAATCAATGTCAAGAGAAGTCCGCAAGGAACCTGCAGGCTAGACTCTAGAGGGAGAGATATTCTTGAAGGTGACAGTGACATTTTTGTTTGACACAATTTTTTATAGACTATTCAGCATTTTTAAAAAAAACTTATTTTTAAGACTATATCATATTAAAAGAATTAAACTTAATAAGTATGTTTAAGTAATATTTTGTAAATGATTCTCAAAAAAAAAAAAAAAGTAACATTTTGTAAATCATCAGAAAAAAAGTATTATGCAGTGGTAAAATTTACAGTATTTATATATAGTATCACTTAATTTCTTAAGTGACATATCTTAAGTTCTCAATTAAATTTAAGGACAAAGTTTAATTACAAATTTGGTTGTAACAAATACTTCCACTAAAAAAAATTAACATGACTACATATTTTAAATATCTAACCGTTAGATTGCATGTTCTTTATGATCTTAATACCCAAGTCAAATTTTGTGCTAATCAGATGTCATTTACAATTCAATTTGTAAACGTATTTTTTTATGCATAATTTTATACTACAAAAATTTTAAATTTAAACATTTGATTGATACATATCTGTTGATTTTTTATTTTCTATAATTTTGCAAGTACGAAGAATATAAAAAGAAAATGTAATTCAATAGATATATTATCAATCAAATGTTTAAATTATAAATTTTTGTGGTCTAAAATTATGCATAAAAATACGTTTAGTGATTGAATAGTAAAAAGAAAATGTAATTCAATAGTAAATGAAATTTTGCAAATATAAAGAATATAAAAAGAAAATGTAATTCAATAGTGGACTTGTAAAAAATGAAATGTTAACCGATGCCCTAAGAGCATTGGTTTAAGAACTATATTTAAAAACATTTTATAGAAAAATGATAAAATAATTAATTTTTTGACAGTTTTTTATATTTCCAATGAAAGTGATGTCAAAAACTTTCTTAATATGGTTTATTAACAATATTCATAAGGGCATAGTTAACATGACCTTAGTTAAATTCACATCTAATAAAAATGAGAAATGCTATATCTACAACATTTTTACAACAAATCCTAAGTGGTAGGTTGTTACTGGTTGTTATTGTTGGGGCAAAAATGTAATCTTAGTGTTAGATTCAAATTTGAACCAATAACAACTAACCACTTATGATTTGTTGTAAAAATATTGTAGACGTAGCACTTCTCAATAAAAATATATTGAATAGAGTTGTAGTCATTGACTAAAACCAAGTTTGTAGTCAAATTTTGTTCTAAATTAAGTCATGTGGGATATATTTGAATTTAATTGCACTTCATGACACTTGAGAAAGATAATTAAATAATACCTTTTTGTACTTTTTTTTAAAAATTTTTTTAAGGCCAAACAGCTATGGATTTCATTTCTTCTTCTTCTTCTTCTTCAAAAAAAAAAAAAAAACAGAAACATTACATTATGTCATGACATCGCTGGAAATATCATCTCTTCAGTTGCATGCCTATTTTGAATGGTTGGCCAATAAGACACACGTAAAAAAGTCAACAAATTTTGAAGTGAACAACTCACAATAATAGCATGATTTGTGTGAATTAGTTAATTCAAGTTTGTAAATTTTTTTTATTGTTAACATTGATAAGATTCAAACTTAGATTTGTTATTCAACGTTGAATAACGAATCTAAGTTCGAATCTTATCTTAAAAAAAAAAATGATTCCAACTTAGATTGTTATTCAACGTTGAATAACAAATCTAAGTTCGAATCTTATCTAAAAATAATAATAATAATAAAATTAATGATTCTTTAGAGCATTAGTGTTGGGGGAGTAGAAACCCCTCAGTTGCTATTTTCAGCAATTAATATATTAAAATAGAGCATTACTCGAGTATGAGTATATAAATTTTTTTAACATTTGTGAACAGCAAGATTGTATATATACAACCCCATTGTTCATGGGTTGTAAAAATGAAAACTAAGAGAGGAAAAGAGGGAAGAGAGAGATGAGAGAGAAGAGAGAGAAGAGAGAGAATTGATTTGTTTATATTATTTTAATGAGCTGCATGTAAAAATAGAAACTGAGATGTTAGGTGAGCTGTAAAATGAGATGGTAAAATAGATAAAATAGATTTTGAGAATGTAATAAACACTTAGGGTATGTTTGGTAACTGTTTTTTCCCATTATTTTTTGTTTCTAAAAACAATTTTCTATTTTTGAAACTAAAAAACTTATTTGGCAATCCAAAATGGACAAAAAAGAAAAATTATTCTCAAAACTCAATTTGTAAAGAAAACTGAAAACATGCAAAATGCTGTTTTCAGTTTTTAATTTTCAAAAGTCAATGAAAACACGTATTTAATTTAATGAATTTGTCTTATTTAATGAGTTTGCATTAGAATTCAAATTCTAGTAGTAACATATTTTAATATTTTCTATTTTTTTCTTTAAAAAACTATCTTTTTAATTTCAACTAACCAAACATCTTTTTGATTAAAAAAATACAAAAAAATTGTTTTTTCTTTATATTCCCAAAAAATGTAAAAATTGTTACCAAACATAACCTAATGCTCTTGTGATTGGGTTTTCAATTGTTAAAAAATAAAAAATAAAATATCAATTGTTTCCTGATGCTTTTATTTATTTATATCTATTATATATATATTTTTTATAAAAAAAATAAAAGTATAATTGTCAATGTATACAATGTCTTGTCATTTTGAGAAATGCTATGTCTTTATTATTTTCATAATACTTTTACAACATATTATAAGTGACCGGTTGTTATTGGTGGGTAAAAAAGTAATTTCAGTAGTAAGTTTAAATTAGAACCAATAATAACTTACTACTTATGATTAGTTGTGAAAATATTATGGATATAACATTTCTCAAAAATTTCCTCTCCTTGCATTTTAATTTTATCTATACAAGAAGAAAGGATAACCATTCTCCTTCATTATCCTTTACTTTCCCCTCATGCCCTTTAGCCTTTACTTTCCTCTCCTCAAAACTTTCAAACACCACGTAAATATAAAGAGAAAATGGGTAGTTTAATGATGACTTTGTAAACACGTGGATACTTTAAGAGATAGAGAGGAAGTGCATGCATAAGTGGAAAAAATTTTATATGAGTGAGACGTATAAGATACTTTCCTGCGTAAGTGATTTTATGGTGACCTTCGCAATATCTATTTTTTAAGAGCATCTCTACCAACTTTTTCAAATTTTTGTACTATTTAGCTTTTACCTACTTATTTTTTTAAATGCACTTTCTAACAGATTCTTTATCACATTTTCTATCTCATTTAAATATTATTTCTTCATTCATTGTTTATTCTTTTTTTAATCATCATTTATTCTTTTTTTAACAACTATATTTTTCAATGAGAAGTGTTATATTCACAACATTTTACGCAATAATTTCACAACAAAATTTATGTGGAAAGTTGTTACTAGTTCTAATTTGAACCCACTACTGAAATTATTTTTTTATTTGCCAATATTATCTAATAACAATCTGTTACTTAAAATTTATTGTGAAAATATTGTGGTAGTATTTCTTAATTGCAATTTCTTATTTTTTATATTATTTTTCCCTTCACACCATCTGGACACGTTTCTTCTTCTTTTTTTCTTTTTTTTTTTCTTGGTTTTTTCTCCACCACCCACGTATCCCACTCCTTTCCTCTATCTACCTTCTTTTTCTTTTTCTTTTTCTTCTAGCTCATTCCGGATCATTTCTTCAGCACTCTCTCTCTCTCTTTCTCTAGCTCTCTCTTTTTTTACCTTTTCTATTTCTACTTCCATTTTCTTTCCTCTTCAGCTCAGTTCACACACACACGCACACACACACACACAGCCGACATGGCCTTCGTCTATCTTTTTTTATTTTTTTTATTTTTTTTTTTTATCTTGTTCTGATTCACTTTGTTGTTACAATGGAGCTTAGATAGGCTTTCATGCTCTTGATCTGTTGTTTTTGTTTTGATTTTAGATTTTTTGTTCTAATTAAATTTGTATTTTTCCTGTTCTTGATCTGTTATTGTGTTTTGATCTGTTATTGTGTTTGTGTTTTGATTGTGTTACCGTTTGAGAGAGAGACAGATGAACAAAGAAGAGAGGAGGAAAGAGAGAATATTTTTTTATTCAATCGGGTATTTTTTTAAGATAAAATAATGGTTTGGAGTTGCTACAGTGGTTTCTAAATTAAGAGAATTACTGTAGCAACTCCAAAAAAAATTTGGAGAACCTGCGCGTTTGGAGAAGCTGCTGGAGCGTGAACAGTAATATTTGGTGGTCCAAAATTGGCTTTACAGTGGCTGTTGGAGATGCTCTAAGAAAGAGAGGGAGAGTAAAAAAAAGGTATAAGAGAATGATTTATTTTTAGTCAAACATGGATCACTTTAAAAAAAAAATGAAATTTAATGGGTATAAAGTATATTTTATTTTAGATTGTTATATGAATATAGTATTATACTATAAAAAAAATTAGGTGTATGTTTCTTTCAGTTTAAGGAACCGTTTATTTTTAGTCAAACATTTTTAGTCAAACATGGATCACTTTCCCAAAAAAAAAGGAAGAAAAGTCAATGAGTATAAAATTTATTCTAATTTTTTTTATTTTTTTATTTTTTTTTGAGAATGAAATATATTCTACTTTAGATTGTTATTAGAATACATTATCATAGTATCATACTATAAGGCTAAAAAATTATGGGGTTTTCCTTTATTTTTAGGGCCTTAAGAGCCATTTAGGGAGTTACTTAAATGGCCGAAAATAAAAAGAGCCAGCTTTGATTTTTGTTTGCAATATTATGAAATCAAATGGCCCCATATATATATCTTTTTTTTTTTGTTGAGAAGAAAGTCCTTTACATCTTAGTTGTGAATTTTTATATTCGTTTTGATGAACATTTTAGTTTTTTCTATTGGAACATAATTTCAATACCAGTGCATTTCGACGGACAAATTTGGAGTTACCACTATTTTTATATATTTTAAACTAAATTACAATTGCACTCTGATTTATTTTCAATTTAATATTTTAAGTTTCATTTTTTTATATATATAAAATTTCTGTTATTTAACTTTGATTTGCTTTCAATTATCATTTCATCTAATTTCATCCATTCTCGCCATTTGTTTTAGTATTTTCACTTTCCAAGGCAACATCATTTTGGTAGAGTTAAACCATGTAGATTTGATGGAATTGGATGGAAGGACTGTGTTGGAAACAAGTGAAAATTAAATGACTGAAAAAAAAAGGATTAAATTGAAAATACATTAAAGTTAGAGAAAGTAATTTATAGTAAAGCCTATATATATAGATAACACAAATTAGAAATATTTGACTATCCATCAAGTTTAATGTTTATAACAATTCAAAATCAAATAATTTAACACTAGCCTCATCACACACGCCTCGCGCATGCGATGAGGCTTTATTTATTTATTTTGAGTTTAATGTAATTTTTTAATTTGAATTTATCTATTGTAGAAGAGATTTTTAAGAAACTAAAATTTAGGATTTTTTTTTTGAGAAACAAACACACACAAGGGAGAGTGAAATGAGTTCTAACACAAAGGCACAACATAATTTCACTCAAAAGTCATGGTAACTTTTAAGGGAGGGTATGACAAGTTATACTACACATAACACATTCTCTTAAGCAATGTGAGACAATTACCTATTTTTTTTTTTTTGAGAAACAAATACACACACAAGAGAGAGGGAAAGAGAAAATTTAGGATTTGATATGGAGTAAACTGCTGAGTTTAGTGTATGCTAGTTTTTAGGAAAAAAATATATTAAACGTGCATGGGATATATTAAAACAAAGAGTGTGCTAATTTTTAGGAAAAAAAAATTCTATGCTAGTTTTTTTGTTTTTGAATTTTGTTGAATTACAATTTTAACCTTGTTTTTATTTTTTAAGAATAAGGATTATTTAATTAGATTAGAGGTATTTTTGACATTTTTTGAAGCCATAACTAACTTTTTGAATCTTTTTAATATATAGAGATAACATTATTATCTCATAATTTTTTTGATCTCAATCATTATCTCATCATAAGGAGGCTTATAAGTTATAACTTATATTAAAAAAAGAGGCTTATAATTTTTTTTATTTAATTTTTTTTGAGAAGGGGAGGCTTATAAAATATAGTTATGTATGAATTAAAAGCCGCTGTTGGCAGATCCAAATTATGGCTTGGTTAGCTCCATATAATTCACACCGAAAATACATCTAAAAATATTATAACTTTGAAGTCTCAATCTATTTCTATTTGATAAGCAACCAAGGGATGGTTTTAAGTTTTTTTAGGGTCAACGCTTTCCCAAATAACAACTGAGAAAAGGAGGAAAATGAGGGAGACACGGAAGAAGGAAAGGGAAACTGAAAGTGATAGTCAAAGAGAGAGAGAGAGAGAGAGAGAGAGGTTTGTACGTTTATCTCTCTCTATGAGAGAGAGAGAGAGCCACCATTACAATATATTTCTCCCAAAATCTAAATACCCAGCCAAAATTGTTTGAAATGGTTGAAACACACTAAAATTTAACACGTGATGGAAAAGGGGTTTTCGTGTACTGATGTTATAAGTTATAAGGCGAAAGTACACTTTTGATTCCTACATTTTGGATTTATTCTCATTTTGGTCCTTATTTTGATTTTGCTACTATTCTAATTCCTAAAGACGCAAAGTCAATTCCATTTTGGTCATTGCCGTCAACCTACTAATAGAAAAATCTTACATAGCAAACAGAGTTCCCTGCATGTTGAAGCGGCACTAACGTGTCTATTAAAATATTATTTAAAAAAAATTTAAAAATGCCGCATCAAATTTAAATTAATTAAAAAAAGCCAGATCAGAAAAATAAAATAAAATAAACATTAATCTAATTTTTTTTTTCGTAAGAATATTTCTTCTTTCCAGAACATGGTCTTCATATTCTTCCCAGCAAACGAACTAGCAAACCCAAAAATTTAAAATTTTCTTTAAGAAACAAAGACACAAAAAAACCCAAAAAATTCAACTCAAAAACAAAACCATAAATCTCAAAACCACCATTTTCTCAAACCCAACAAAATCATCAAATCCTAAAGCCCCAAAGTACCAAATCAATCAAAAAATACAACACAATCAATCCAAACAAAAAAAAATTCTCAAACCCAGAAAAACTCATCTCAAGCAAGTTGAACCCAGCAAACCCACCTTAAGCAAGTCTGAAACCCACACCAACAACAAACCCAACCAACCAACCCTGCAATCTGAAACCCACATTAACAAATCAGACCACCAATCACCACCTTTGCCAACGATCAGTCACCAAACCAATGATCCACCCCACCGGTCAGTCACTAAACCCATCGAAGCAGTCACCAAACCCACCGATCAGTCAATAAACCCACGCCAACAAAGTCACCAAACCCACTACCACCATCGCTGATCAAACAAAAGAGAGGAAGATCGTTGACCAAACCCACTACCACCCAGGGTCGTGATTGAGCATATCGCAGATCTCGATGTTCATCGCCCAATCTGGACCGATCAGCATATCGCTCGTCGCTCTATCCACCATCGAATTCACCATCTCTGCCCAAATTCTCCGATCCACTAATTTCAACGCTGCCAAAGATCGCTCAACAATTCCACCAATTATCACAATATATTCCGGCGACTCTATCTCTCTCTCCCTTTCTTTCTCTCTCTAACTATTTTGTTTGAAAACTCTCTCTCTCTCTCTCTCTTCGAGATTGCTACTTTTCTGTTGAGGAAAACTTGTTGTTGGGTTAATTTAATTTAATTTAATTCTTTTCTTTTCTTAAGGTTTAGAAAAAAAATTTATTTCATTATTTATTTTTTTAATTTTCTGAGGTGGCTTTTTTAATTATTAAAATGCTGACATGGATGTTGACATGGTATTTTTAATATTATTTTATGAGAGATGCTACGTCCATAACAAATTACAGGTGGTTAGTTGTTATTAGTTCAAATTTGAACCTAACACTAAGATTACTTTTTTGTCCCAACAATAACAACCAGTAACAACCTGCCACTTAAGATTTGTTGTAAAAATGTTGTGAAAATGTTATGGACATATCATTTCTCTTATTTTATTAACTACATCAGCATCTAACATGCCACATATGCACTCCGTTTGCCATGTAGGATTTTTCTGTTAGTGGGTTGACGGCAGAAACAAAAATGAAATTGATTTTCCGTTTTTAGGGACTAGAATAGTAGTAAAATCAAAATATAGACCAAAATGGGAATCGGCCTAAAATATAGGGACCAAAAGTGTATTTTCGCCAAGTTATAACTAACACGAAATATTTCTCTATCAAAGTAGAACATAATTGACAATACTACTCTTTTTTTCTTTTCTTTTTTAAGAAGAAAATTGACAATACTACTTGGTACCATTAATATGGTCAATTTCATCCCATTTATACCATAACGGAATAAATATTTTATTTTAATAATAGAATTGGTACAATGAAACTCTTTTGTTATGTCTTCTCCAAAAAAAAAAAAAAAAACTCTTTTGTTATGCATTAACTTAATTTTAGTGCAGTTTGGCGTGTTTCAATCTTTTTTATTTGTCTCAACCAATTTTGATTGGAATTTACATTTCGGTGGAGTGGAACCCACAACCTATAATGTGAAAAAACATTATTTATCTCACCAAAAACCTTGTAACTCAATTAATACGACTTGATGTTTCCAACGAAGACATTTTGGGCCTGTTTGGTTTGTATTGAGGTTATATTCATTTTTTGTACTAATTTTTTTATACTAAAATCTTGTACTCATTTTTTTATTTGGCATCATTTTCTGCTTTTTCTTCCCCTTTTCACTTTTTTTTCTAACAACTACCAACAAATAGAGAGAGAGAGTGTGTTATTTGATTTGACAAGTTAGTAATAGTGTGACTTATATATTTGATTTTTTTTTACGAAAATGCCACTGTATTCATTTTCAAGAAAATGAAAACACCAAAAAGTTGTATTCAGTTTTTGTATTCAAATCCTATTATTTGGATAATAAAAATGAAAATTGAATACAAATACAAATCCAAACAAGTTTTTAGTGGTGGATCCCACAAAAAAAAAAAAAAAATTTGAAAACGAATACAAAATACATCCATTATTTGCTCAAACCAAACAAGCCATTAAGATTCAAATCCCCTAACTATATATCAACTAAAAAAAGGGAAAACCATTTACCTCAACTAAAACCACCATTACATATCACCAAAATCATCCTATTCATTATATACAAACACTAGTCACCATGAACCAAAAGTCGCCCCAATCACTCTCTAGATCACATTCTAGGTCATTATTATCCTATTACCCAAAATATCACTTTCTAAGTATGCGTTTGTCTCCAGCTTAAAAAAATCAGCTTATTTTACTATTCAGTTTATTTTTGCTACTATTCATGGGACTCACTGCATTTTTTGGTACTATTTATGGGTCCCATTATACTATTTCAGTTAACTTTTACTTTTATCTATAGTACATTCAGCAAAAAGTTTTCAATTTTAGCAAAATAAGCGGATCCCAAAAAGATCCTAAATCATCCTTAACCCCTTAACATACCTCCATCCAAAACCAAAAGGATTCAAGATCGTACTTAGGCCCAGTTTAGTATATATAAAAACTACTATTTAATTTCCCAAATAAAGGAGACCACAAAGTTCTATTGGTGATATACTTCGCATTTTATTTTATTCTTACAACTAGTTTTGGTGTGAAATATAAAGAGTATATATTAAACTTAAAAAAAAAAGGATCTATAGACAATTCCTATTATTAGGATTAAGAAAAAAACCTTTTTATTATGAAGTCATACTGGTAGTTACTTTTATTATATTTTTAATTTGATGTGTTCTAAATTGAATAAATAGTTAGGTTGCTTAGTGTCAGGGGCGTTTTTCTTTCGTTGCCTACATGATGTTAGGGGGGTCAAAACCGAGACTCGACTTTAGGCTTGGAACATGGCCCAAAGGCTATCGGTGAAGTGTGAAAAACCCATTTTGCTCAAAGTCTAGGTTGCATCCAACAAAGATTATAATAAGGCCCCAAAAATATCTCCTGCAAAGATAAGCTAGCACAAAGGATGGCCCACTACAACAAGTGCTTAAATAATAGTCTTGCAGTAAGTAAGAGAAACGTCCAACGGTAGATGTTTGGAAAATCAATAAATGTATTTGCATAGTAAAAATTATGCATTTCTTCCATAGTTGGTTAATATAAAGGTGGGTCCATTATGACAAGTACACAAGAGGAAAAATGGTCCAGCAGTGAGTATGACAGACCTCCAGCAGTAGATGTCTGACAGGTTAATAAGTGTGTTTACATGATAAAAATCATATGTTTTCCTTATTATTATTAATTCAACATAAGGGAAAACTTCCATAGTATCTAAAACATTATGACTTTCATTATAATAAAAATAGACAAGGATTAAAGGCCTCATAATTACAAATAAAAGAGGAAAAATAGGATGGAATGAAGGGAGAGAGAGATTCTAGCTCAGTGCAGCATATATTGAACTAAGATTTTTGGAGAATATATATATGTGGCATGAATGCGGTAGTATAGGCTGTTTTGAGTGAGTGGGTATGTAAGTAATGGTATGATAGAGTTAATGCTGAAACTAAGTCTTTAATAGGTAAAGGGTTCTTTATGAATAATTAGGAATCATTTATAGGCTGTAAATATACAAAAAAAGGAAAGAGAATGTCTGAGGCTAAGTGAGTGAGGGCTAAGGGGAATGAGTTGTGAGCTTGGGGAGAGCTAAACCACAAGCAAAATGGCAAGCAAATCAGAAATTTCAGAGAGAGTTAGTGTCTTGTGGGCTGGTATGCTTAGGCTTTTATAGGGGAGTTTAAGGGAGCATTAATTAGCAAAAGTCCAAAATGTAGGACTGATTCAGGGGCAGAATAGCTGATATAATTATCCTAGGAATTGGCCTAAAATGAGAGTTTTGCTTTTGGGGCTGTTTTGCTTCTTTGGGCAATGTCACACATGGGTAAAAATCAGCATAATCTTGCATTAAATGCTAAGAATTCTGAGATTGTGTTTAGCCAATGGGATTAAGGCAAGTATTAAGGAGGAATCCTAGTGCTGCAACTGAGATTTGGACCCTAGGAAGTAGGATTCAACACCCCAAGCCAAGTGTCAAAGTTTAAGTCCACTTCAGAGAGTTCCGCTGGAGATCCCTTTATGCCCTCCAAACCACATGTTCTCAAATTTTCCCTTTTAGGATTCATGAGCTTGGTTCATGAACCAATTACATACATTTTTAGTAATAAAATAAACTATTTGGTTGAGGATTTCATGAGCTTGGAGGTCTTGGTTATGGCTTCCTTGAGTTGTGACCAAAACTTGGGGAAGAAGGGTATTTATAGCCCATTAGCCTTTAGGTGTCAGCCACTGGTACTGTTCATGTTAGAGTTGGCAGTGGGACAGGTGGCTAGCTCCTAATTTGGTTTGGGAGCTTGGTTGCTTCTTGAGGTGACCTCTAACAGAAGGCAGAACTGAGTGGAGTTCTCCAACGGGGTCAGTTTGTACACATGGGCTATTTTGGCTGAGATTTCATGTTGGGCTTGGCCATGAGAGCTGAGTACTTTGGGGTGGGCCTTTGACTTGGTGGTCCTCTCCACTTGGGCCTATCCTTTTACTTTTTCATTGTGAGCCCTACAAAATGGACAAAACTACTATATATATTGCCATGAATTTTTATTCCACATGGGCTTTAGTTGTTAGTAAAAATGAAATGTATTCATGAGTTTTAAATAATATTTATGATAGGTTTTTGGTGTTAATTTCCATGGGCTTTAAACAACAATTTGAGTAGTTTCTCATAATTTTTCCTTGGATTATTTTGTAAATGATATTTTCTTTGGGACTTTAAATAGTAACCTCCAATATTTCTTGTGATAATATTTACCATGAGTTTTAATAGAGGCAATATCCATGGGTTTCAAATAAAATATGGTAGCAACCACTATAATGGAATAATGGGATAGTCTTATGGGTTTATTTATTTATTTTTTATTATAGATAATCATAATATGCTTGTAAGGTGAATAATTATCATGAGTTTTGGAAATAGATATTATGAATGTTGTGATGTAAGATAAATAGTGACCATGGGTTCTTATATAAATTCCATGGGTTTATATTATGGTTGAAATAAATAATCATAACTTTCCATGGGCTTTTATATTAGTAACACAAATTCATAATTCTCCATGGGCTTGATATATGTTTGCCATGGGTTTTGGAAAAAATGAATAGTGTTACGTAACATAAATAGTTACCATGGGTTTATAATATGGTATAAATATTATGAGTTTAAGATAAATCATAACTTTCCATGGGTTTTTTTTTTTATTTTTTTTTATTTTTTTATTTATATTAGTAACACAAATTCATAATTCTCCATGGGCTTGATACATGTTTGCCATGAGTTTTGGAAAAATGAATAGTGTCACATAACATAAATGGTTACCATGGGTTTTATAAGATAGATTTCATAGGCTTTTAGTGTTATAGTAATAGGTTTAAGAACTTAAAACATTGTTAATCATTGGACTTTAGGTGAAATACTTACGATAAAGTATTTTGCCAAGTATTGATAATTTTGAATTTTTTACTAGCTTGGGCTTTTAATAATGCCAACGTAAATTGAGTTTTTGATATTGCCAATGAAAATTGGGCTTTTGAAATATTGTCAAGCATGAGTAGCCTTGGGCTTTAGAAAAGAATGTGATGTGTGAATTGGGCTCGTAAGGCCAATTTTTGGCTCAACTAAATAATGATACTAAAATTAGATAAGATATGAGTTTTTTGGGTTTTTTTGTGATAATTTATATCGTAACCCAATTTAAATAATAAGATATAAAATATTTGTAGTTAACATAATAACAGGGCAAAAAATATTTGGGAATGCCCAATAACTTATTAGTGGTATTTGAAAATAAATAGGTAGTATTTAAATAAAATTAGGTGTAAAAAAAAAAAAGTACCCTAACACTAAGTTATATCAATTTTATTCTACTAATATAAATTAATATATAGAGAATAAAATTAGTGGTAACCCAAAATGGTACGATACATCGGTATCGATATATATACATATATGTAATATATAATATGTTTATGTGTTGTGCAGGCGCATCTATATACAAACACATATGGTTTAGCAAAAAAAAAAAATATACACACATATGTGCGCATGGTATCATGCCTATGGTTGTCAATTCCCTTCAAATTTGACTTCACCACAAGGCTTAAGTCTTAACTAGCCAACTCCGATTCAAGGGATTCATACTTGTAGTCTCATTTGAGGAAACTATAGTGACATTATCTAGTCAACAACAGTTTCTATATTAGGTTTTATATATATATATATATAAATATATATATATATATTAGTTAGTTGAAATATGAAGAGTTATTTTTCTTAGCGAAAATATTCAATGCGAAATCATAACATTCTTATGTATTGCAAAACAAGGTAACACCACACTTCTCCTCAAAAAAGGAAAAAGAAAAAAGAAAAAAGAAAAAAAAGGTAACACCACACTACAGGCAAGAAGGCTGAACTAACAAGTACCATTGGTCCATGACCATGAGCTATACTAAAAATCCAAGTGTATTTGGTGAATAAATGTTACACCTATACCCACTTCACAAAAGCAAAAATAAGCCCAATGACACATGTATGCATACAAAGTAAAATGACCGATAATACATTAAAAAGGCATATTGAAAATTCAAAATCCCCCCTTAGTTGCTTTTGTAGCCAGAATTCCTTTCTCCACAGACACAGCAATGTCTCAATACATTCCGAAGACAACATATATGTGTCCAATTGATTACATATAGTCTCATCCACTATTAACATCAATAGCATCATCAGCATCATTGGCTTCCCTTTATCTAAAAGGATTGCATTTGCATTAACCCAGTACCTCTTTTTGGCTTGGGAGGATGATTTACGAGTAAAATTGATAGCTCTTGGCTTTAATTACGATAGACCTCAATCCTCCAATTGGGGATAAAATCATTAAGCAAAGGCCAAATGCGATGCAGATCTGAAATCAATGAAGCCAAATAAGTTCAACTAAACTTAAAGTTCCAAGCAGATCAAAACATAATGACAAAGGAACAAAAATCAAGTGGAACTTACCCAGTTAGTCCACCAAGATAAACCGAATCTCCTTGGTTTGTAGATGGCAAGCCACATGACACAAGGGAGCTGAGGATAAAAAACAAGGAGAGTCAGAGATTATATGAAAGTTCTTTTTCTAGGATAGTAATTGCTCCAACAAAATTTACAAATAGCATGTTTCTAAAATTAAGGATGACAAAGATTCATGATAGGGTGTGGCTTACGAAATATGTAGTTGGGGCAAAAGCAAATCCTCCAAAAAATCCAAGAAGTCCGCCGAAGAAAGGGAAGGTAATGGCAATGAACATGGTAATTGCTGCAATAGAAAAATGTCATACTAAATTAAGTTCAAACCAAGCCCATAAATTGGTTTTTGATCCCACAACATTGTTTGACATGAGCATAAGGGGGAGAGGAGTTTACTTACCGACGTATACATTACGTGTAATGAAACGCAGAGTACTTGTAGGCCGGAAATGCAATTTCTTTACCAATACAGTTTCTATCATGTCAAACACTGGCATTGCATAAATCTACATAAAAAAAAATTCAAAGAGGAGTTTGATTAATAAGATGTTATGTTATAGATATGAGGAAAAATATGTAAAAGTTAAACAAATATTGCAGAGTTTGAGCATTACCTGATAGCTTCCAATAACATGGATGACAACAAACATGTTAGCCGTTGCAATAAGCCATTTAGGCTTCTCTAATGAGATGAGAATATTATCTGCAACAGCATTTCCAAACATCCAATATCCAATCAGGGCAACAGGGAAGTAACACAAAGCCACAACTATGTAGGCAACGATAACTCCTCGCCACATGGGCCCCTTTGATGGCTTTTCTGGTGTGGATGGGATTGTGGCTTGGATCTCCAATACCACATTGTGACCAGCATAGGCAAAAGCCACATCACCCAAGGCATTGAAGAAGTTGAAGACTGTTCCAACAGTAGACTTGGCTTTGTAGCCGTATTGCACATCTTTCTGAACACCTTTGTCAAGAGAAGCTGCCCAAGCAATGGTAGAGTAGCTGCCAAACAAAATACCAATCACATAGAGTTTAGAAAAATGAAACATTATAGATTAAAGTGCGTTTGGATGAGCATTTTGCTGATATGCTTATTTGCTGAAAGTTAATTGAAGTATAGTCGTGTATAGAAAAAGTAAGGCTTTAAAGAATTGTACATAAACAAATTAGTTAAAAAGCTAAAAGGAAAAGCTGATAGCAATGCTTGTTACAAAAGTTGGCACATAATATAGAGAAATGAAATGCACATAAAGACTCGAGTGTACCTTAAGGACATGACTGCAGCAGCCAAAGAGACACCGGAGATAGCGTTGAGGTTGGGAAGGTGGGAGAGCACAAAGTGAACAGAGGCAAAGATCATAATGAAGTATGTTAATTTGATACGTTTACAGTCACTACAGACGGTGTCATGGACCTTCTGCAATGATGTCCCACCAGTGACCATATAGACTATGTTCACACCAACTTCAACAATGAGCTGTTGAGGCACCACAATATAAAGACCAAGCTTTTCACCAAAGGCATGCTGACCCAGTTCATGGTATCTATCAAACCGTTTTCCTGGTACCATTTCGTGCATCTCAACCATTTGCCATAGAGTGTACAAAGTAATGATCCAGGATAGGACTAGTACTGCCACACCAGGACCCCTGAAATTGATAAAGGGAAGCTCAGTTTAGAAAGTCATTTCTTAAATACTAGACAAAGGTTAACATAATTGTAAAACAGCATTAAAAACATACCATCCAAGCTCTGACATAGCATAAGGGAGACTGAGGACACCAGCTCCAACCATGGCAGTGACATTGTGGAAAGCTGAATACCACCATTTTGCATTCCTTGAAGAAGTAATTGGAAGCCAATCATCAATAGCCTTCTCCTTTGCTAATTTCTCATCAATCTGTATTTGACAATTACACAAGTCTTCATCAGTATCAATGACAGTTTACAAGCAATGCTTTATTGCTTATTGCTTATTTTAGTTTTTTTTTTTTTTTTTTTTTTTTTTTTTTTTGGGGTAAAACTTCATTTTATTTTTTTCGCCTTATAACTATATTTTTATTCTCTTTGAATAAATAAGCCAATTCAAAGGGGCACTAAAATCAACAATGATGGAACTAGAAAAACTAAAAAGAAGGAATATAAATTATTTGTCTCACTTTTTATGTTTCACTTTATACTCCATTAATCATAACTTGTCATGTATTCATTGGACTTTAATTATAAATTAAATAAAGTTTAAAATGAAAAAAAAAAAAAATTAAACACTTGTTATACCATGATTGGTGAAGCATGAAGTGAAATAAAAAAATAGGACAACTATTTGTATCTAGAAAGAAGTATAAAAAAAAATAGAGCTTTTTAGTGGTAACTTAATCCAATAAAATTGAAGTTAGTGAACATCAATATCAAAAGAAAAAGATAGTGTATTGGTGAACATCATGAATGTGTGCCTTTCCCTTAAAATTGGAACTCATTTTCATATAAACTAGTTTTGGGGGTAAGCACAAAATTATGATGTTTCCCAAGTGCTGGAGTGGAGGGGTCTATAATTACAGATTACCTTAAAAGTCCTAGATGCACTAGAGTAATTCTTGAAAGTTGAAGCTTATTATATATTGGGTGATTTAGGTTTATATCATTTGGCAACTAGGCATATACCCCCAAGCCTTTGGAAAAGTTAAAAGGCCAAACAGTTGCCAACTTGTTAGTTGTCAGATTGTATATAAAATCAAATATGTGTCTTATTCACATCCTCTTAGAAAAGAGGACCCACTTAGTTTGTTTGAAGTTTGAACTTTATTCAACACTGACATGGGCTAATGGGCCCATGGAGTTGTAAATTCTCCATGGGCTGCTTATGCATGAACCCACATCAAACACGTCAACAAAGTAGAGGCCTACTCGCCTCCAATCACATTTCCACTCAATTTGACTTTTTTATTTTATTTTATCCTATTCCTAAATATCACTTGGTATCAAATGGACAAAACTCCTTTTAGCTCTGCCTATAATTATATATATCTCTCCCACTTCCCTAGCATGCCGGAAAAGCTCAATTACTTTTTCATGTATTTTAAAAAGCCCCCTAGTTGTTTGTTGTCTTATAGATATTGTTAAAGCTGTTGTGTAATTGTGAGTGATTGAATGATGAACGAAAACATAAAAGAGAGTATACACAAAAGTTTATGTGGTTTGACTTGACGACCTATGCTTATGGTAAAAGGTCCTTAACGACTATATATTCTTATTAAGCTCTTATTTACAATGAACCAAATATAAGGTCTATATACTAAAGAATACTTGATTAACTAACCCTACGCTAATCTTAGACTAACCAAATGTAAATTTTTACTTGTTCTACAACTACATGAACCTATAATTAGTTTGGGTCATAAACTCATATATATATATATATATATATATATATATATATATAAAAGGATGTTGTTTTTGACTGGTACTACGTAGAATAATCACTTTTACATTAAGGATCTCCCAATTTCACTAAAAAAAACCCTCCTAATCACAGTACCTACTGCGGCTAGTCTACCTTACATGAAACTACTAATAAAAGAAGAATTAATTGTTCTATTCCTTTAGTCAAAAAAAAAAAAGAAGAAGAAGAAGTTCTATTCATGTTTTTGAATAGTATAACAATTAACGAACACGCAAATTTGGTAACCATGCATCTTTTCTCTGTCTTCATTAATTGTTCTATTCATGTCACGCAAAGAAGGCAGAGTCACATGGAATTCGGTATAAAGAAACCGGGTTGTACCAAGATCACCGGCCTAAAATTTGGCAGACCTTAGGATGACTTCTTTATATATATATACAAAAAAAATGACTACAAGTTTGGTGTTCATCACAAAATAGAGTTTTTTTTTTTTTTTTTTGGTGGGTGGAAGAACGCAAAGAATTTTATTAATACATCACACCAGATGCCAAAATACAACCTCCGTGGAGTTATTTTTATTTTTTATATAAGATATAGTAGAATTTTAATCCATTTCTTAATAATTATCTTTTATTGTCAAGTCAACAAGTCAAAACATTAATTGGTTTTTAGATTTTAGTACAGGTGAGACTCGATAATTCATGCTAAAAATTATTTTTTATCATCATTGAACGTTGTTAAAATTTTATCATGTTTAAAAATTTTTAAAAAGAAAAAACCATTATTTGAATGAAAATAATGGTAGGGACACAAAAAAGTCCACCACAACTTGCTACGTGGGGAATTTATAAGCAGCGAAAGTAGCATAGACCGAAGCATGACGCGTATACATTAATTGAAAATATCTTTATTAGCCTTTCGGCTAAGATCCGTTTAAGACAGAGGAGAAAATCACATGAGACCAGCAAGATGGGTCCACGCGTGAATTAAGAAGAGCCCAACAGGCAACATGCAACGATGGACTAACTTCTTCTAAACGGTAAAAATCCAATCAAAATTTGGAAATTAAAGATGCCGTAAAGAAAGGGTTGAGTTAATTAAGGAAGAGTCTTCCTTCCTTTACCTAATTCTCTCCTCATAACCATTTCATGATCTCATGCTTGGGAAAAATTTGAATCAGAAAGACCAATAGATTAAGAAAGGAAACCAAGAAAATTGGTCTCATATATTGTCATTTCCAAGTCTTAGAAAGTAGCGACAAACAAATTCTTAGTTTAAACAGAAAGAAGAAAATTAATGAGAAGATCCGTTTGTTTGTTTTTGTTATTTTAATTTATTTTTTTCAAATACTAAGTGCAGTTTCTTATCATGTAATGGAGAACTTTATTTATCATGTAATAACTAATGAAGAAGAAAATTGTGTAGCACAGTTACATACTTAACATTATTACTCCGTATTATTATTATTTTTGGCTGAAGTCAAGTACATACTCCCACTATAATGTAATGTAACAACAAACATATGACCCCAATAAAATTATATAGTGATTATATTTATAAAGCGAGAAGAACCAATGAAAAATATTTATAAACCTGTAAATTTAGTTTTGTGAATGTTACGTATTCTAGCCAGTTTGCATTTTCAAAATGGGATCATATAATTATATATATATATATATATATATATATATTGGGCAAAAATAGTTTCATTTTCTTTCCTTCAAAAGGAAATCTCTCTTCAGAGAACTCAAAAAGTCCTAATTCATAACTAAGAAGAAGAAGAAGAAGAACGAAAAATATTGCACACAAAAGCATACAGAAAATTTAAACAAGAAAGAAAAAAAAGCTAAAGACAGAAGTCCAACAACTTCTGAAATTTGAAGTATCAGAAATTTGAGAGAGAGAGAAAGAGACTAACTTCAGAGCGGGCATATGAGTCTTGGTCGGTTGGAGCTTGAGTTCCCATGGCTTTGTGCACTGTGGTGAATTGCAAATAGCAGAAGAAGGAGATGAGGCAAAAGGGTGTGAATGAATTCAAAACAAGTTGAGCTTAGAATTCGAAATGGGTCTCTCTGTATTTAAAGGGAAATGATGTATAAGAAGAGCTGTGTACCTGAGACTTGAGAGAGAGAGAGAGAGAGAGAGAGAGAGGGCCTACAATCTTGAAAGTGACGTTTTTTTTTTGTGTTTGTTTGACTAATCAAACTCGTTACTAACAAAGTCTTTCATCTACATACTTCAAAAGCGGAAATTAATTTTTTTTTAATAGTCTTAGCGCCACATTCTTTTTTACCATTTTTTTTTTCAATCATTCTATTCTCGTCCACTGTGAGTGATTGTTTATCAATTATCTATAGACCCATCATTTTTCTTTTATCACTCACATTTTTTTACATAATAGTTGTGGCAAAAGAGTTGTGACATAAGTCATTATACTAGATTTTCTCTTTTTTTTTTTTAATAAAAAAAAAGAAACAATAACTTTATAATAAATGAGTAATTTTAATACCACATAAAATGTCACAACTATATATCCTATGCATTAGATTGCAACTGATTGACTCTCACTTTCATATTCACAACTTTTTTTCTACCACTTATAAACCTACAATGTGAACGGTTGCACAACATTTTATGTGGTTTTAAATTTTTTTATAATATATAGATAACATGTTTACATGCAGTCCAGGAATTTCCATGAAACACAATCCTCAGCCGGCGGCCCACCACTGCAGCAGGAGAGTAACTTTTTTATATAAATAACATCCATAAAATATATATCCAATTATAAAAAAGGATAACGGTAAAAAATGTATCAATTCTTTTATTTTTTATTTTAAAAGCATCTTGAATTATCAAAAAAGGATAATCGATTTTTTTTTATGCCACGTCCAAATTTAACATCTAGCTACTGGGTAAAACGATGTGGTAAATTTTGATTATGTCTTATTATAATAGGAAGAAACCGACGTGATACTTTCCATGACTATACATTTTATTAACCAAAAAAAAACCCACAGTATTACTATTACTTACACATCATTATTGTCAAATGGTTTGCTTAAAAAATGACTAATTGTCAACCTATAAATCTTCTCAAACAAAAATATAAAAAGATTTGGCCAATTGGTTTTGAGTCTTTTGAGTTTTGACCAGCAATCGGTCCTATAAGTAAAATTATAAGATAAAAATAGGTTTTCGTAATTCATAAATGGTAATTTTCTATTTTATACTCAAACCCATTCAGAATATGCCAGAGCGGCAAGTAAAACGCATTGTTGCACAGCTCTCAAAAATAATTAGCGTAATGTTAATTACAACGTCATGATTATGGGAGGCTTCGAAAATATTGACAATGGAATAACTGTGCTGTGTTTGTACACCTTACTAATACGTAACTCATGCAAATGTATGAATATAATTAAAATTAAATACATTTTTTATTATAAAAATATAAATAGTTAATTAAATTATTAAAAAATATCATGTAACACATGCATACATGTAGATATATTTAGAATTAAACACAATTTTTATCATAAAAATATAAATAATTATTCAAATTATTTTTTTAAGGTAAATATAGTTAATCACATATTAAAATTTTTACTTAAATTTAATACTATTTATGATCAATTTTTTTTTTCTTCTAATTTTTGATAAGATAGTGTATGTGGTGATTTTTGTTGTGTGGTGATTTTCATTGAGTATATGTAATTGATTTTTTTTAATTTTTTAATTTATTAATATTAGATTCTTAGTATTTTGAACACATTAACTCACTTGGCATAAAAATTAAAAAACTTAAGTGAACACATGACACAAACTTAAGTGGATAATTATAGTATGGTCCCCAAATAAATTTAGACACTTGGCACAAAATTAGATTCTAATTTCAAATTCTAATTGAACTTTCTCTAAGTTTTGCCTATTAATATATATATAAACTAGCATGTAACCCATGCAAACGCATAGATGCATTTAAAATTAAACACACTTTTTATTATAAAAATATAAATAATTAGTCAAATTATTTTTAAAAAATGGCATGTAACACATGCATAAATATGGATACATTTAAAATTAAACACAATTTTTATCATAAAAATATAAATAATTAGTCAAATTATTATTTTTAAGTAAACGTAATTAGTCACATATTAAAATTCTTACCTAACTTTAATACTACTTATGATTTTTTTTTTCTAATTTTTAATAAGATAGAACGTATAATAATTTTATTGAGTATATGTGATTGTTTATTTTATTTTATTTTTACAATTCATTAATATTAGATTTTTAGTATTTTGCACTCATTAATTCACTTGGCACAAAGATTTTAAAAAAACTTAAGTGGACACATTTCACAAACTTAAGTGGATAATTATGGTGTAGTTCCCATATAAATTTAGACACATGGCGCAAAATTAAATTCTAATTGAATTTTTTCTTAGTTTTGCCTATTAATATATACTAGTGTGTAACCCCATGCATATGCACGGGTACATTTAAAAACAATCACAATTACATATAATATATATATATATATATATGATTTGAAATCTAATTGGATCTAGACTCTTCGGTTTTTGCCCCCAATAATTTACTTGCCACAAAAATTAACAAATTAGATGGGACACATGACGAAAAATTGAACTCCAATTAAAATTCAATCTAAAATCTAATTGAATTTAGACCTTTTGATTTTTGCACCTAATAATTCACTTGACACAAAAATTTAAAAATTAAATGACACGTGACACAAAATTAGACTCCAATTTAAAATTTAATTAAATTTTCTCTTTGCTTTAGCTATTAATATATATATATATATGACTTATAAATTTGAATTTTTTTTTAGTTATATGATTATGTTTTTTATGGTTTATTATGTTGGACTCCTCGTTTTCTACATTAAATTAACTAATTTGGCACAAAAATTTAAAAATTTAGATTAGACGGGACATGTGGCGCGAAATTAAACTCTAATTGAAATTCAATTTTTACCTAAATTAACTCACTTGGCACAAAATTCTAAAATTTAGATTAGATGAGACACGTGGCGTAAAATTAGACACTAATTGAATTCCAATTTGAAATTTAATTGGTTTTTCTTTTTGTTTTTCCTATTATTATATACTAGCTTGTAACCTCATGCATATGCATGAATACACTTAAAGATATATAATAAGATACATAATGTAATTCTTATATATAATTTGAATACTATTGATAGTCATTTTTATATTTTATTAACTCTTTAAAAAAATTTGTAAGGATATTATTAGGTATAAAATATAAATTGTCCATATTTTTTTTAATTATTGTGAAGCACTTTTTTTTTTTAAACAATTCATTTATTCTAGACTCTTTGGTTTTTGTACTTAATAACTCACTTGGATGAATATTTATGATGTGGTCTCATATTTGATTCTAAAATTAAGAAATAAAACTCTTTAAGAATAAATAATTTAGGACACATGGCACAAAATTGAAACTCTAATTTGGAATTATAATTTGAGTTTCTCTCAGTTTCACTTATTATATATATATATTTATATATATATATATATATGATTTAGAATCTAATTGGATTTAGACTCACTGGTTTTCGCACCCAATAATTCATTTGTCACAAAAATTAAAAAATTAGATGGGACACATGGCGTAAAATTGAACTCTATTAAAAATTCAATTTAGAATCTAATTGAATTTAGGCTATTTGATTTTTGCACCTAATAATTCACTTGACACACAAATTTAAAAATTAGATGAAACACATGGTACAAAATTAGATTCCAATTTATAATTTAATTGGATTTTCTCTCAGTTTTGGCTAAACAACTTGTGGATTAAACCTATAAGATTAAACTTATGACAAACTTTCACATCAGCTTGTGACAACCAAATATGAGTTAATTACTTAATTATATGTAATGCTGATGTAGTTAGTTTAATATTCTCGATGAAGTAAGGAAAATTGTTTGTATGTATAGAAGTGAAAGAGATAAAACGTCAAGAGAATATGGATGTTATAGTCTAGGAAAAAGTTTAGTTCCAAACAAAAACCTATCAGAATGAAGGCAATAAACACAAGCAAGGGCAGATGGGCTTGACAGAAGAGGATCAAGGTTGCAAGGTCAACTGCAGAACAAACTCGAAGCTGAACGACAGTAGCTGTAGCTTAAAGCAGCAAAACGACTTGTAGCTAGAGTATAGTTACTGTTAGTAGTTAGCACGTGTATATGTTAGTTATAGATACTGTACAGCACATGTGAAAGTTAGTTTGTTTTTGGTAGTTTATTTCTTCTTTGTACGTATATATACGAAACTCTGTATTTGTTTTCTAATTAATGAGAATTAGTTTTTACCACAGCTTTTCTGATATGGTATTAGAGCTTTCTCTCTAGAATTTTCTCTAAGTTTCTAGATATTTTCCCAAATTCCAATCTAAGGCTTGGTTTTTCTTTTCGATTTTTCTCTAAAATTTTCTCTTTCTCTCAACTTGCCAAAGATTTTTCTTATCATCAATGGCTTCTATTGCTTCTTCATCTGCTCCCACATCAGAGAATGCTCCTCCATCTGCTCAGGATTCTCCAATGGACGATCCCCTGTTTTTGCACCATGGAGAGAGTCCAAGCACTACGCTTGTGACTCAACCTTTGACAGGGAGTGAGAATTACTCAGCTTGGGCACGAGCAGTAAGGAAAGCTTTGCTCACCAAGAACAAGCTAGGCTTCATCGATGGCACACTCACTTTGTCATCTCCATTGGTGTCCACACCTTCAGCTGTTCAAGCTTGGATCAGGTGTGATAATATGGTGGGAACTTGGTTGACAAACTCGGTTTCTCCTAAGCTTCAAGCCAGTATCATCTATGAAGACACTGTCTTGGAAATCTGGAATGATTTGAGAGACCGCCTTGCTTAAAAGAATGGTCCTAAGATTTACAACCTTCAAAAGGAGATTGCAGAACTCCATCAAGGTGAGACTTCCATTACTGATTTTTTTCACTTTATTGAAGGTTCTTTGGGATCAATTGCAGAACAATAGTCCTTTTCCTTCTTGTACTTGTGGGAAATGTACATGTAATATGAATAAGAGACTTAATGATTTGCAATCTAGAGAATTTGTTATGAAGTTTTTGATGGGGCTAAATGACTCTCTTTTACAAGTAAGGACACAAATTTTGCTTATGGATCCTTTTCCATCTGTCAATAGAGTGTATTCCTTGATGATTCAAGAAGAAACACAATGGTCTGTTACTCATTGTTCCAATATAAGGGTTGAATTAGCTGCCTTGATTGCTAAATCACAGAATTTCAATGTCAATTCTGGGGTCAATTATGTTGGTAACAATGGGAACAAAGGAAAAGATAAGCCAATTTGCACCCATTGTGGTAAATCTGGTCACACCATAGATAAGTGCTATAAGTTGCATGGATTCCCTCCTGGTTACAAGTTCAAAGGCAAAAATCTAATGGCACATCAAGTGTCTCTTTCACAACCCCAAGATCTCTCTTTTCTGGCTTCTTCAAGACCTGTGACACCTAGTTTCACTCCAGAGCAATATCAACAACTACTTGCTCTTATTGGCACTCCTAGTTCTCCATTAGTTCCACCTGTTCAAGGGAAAGACACACTCATTACTGCCATGGCTAATGTGGTATCTTCTAATGCTCCTGCAATGGCAAGTACGTATGGATTTTAGTCACTCAGTTTTTTCTGCACAAGTGGTTAATAGAAGGGCATATGATTCCAATACTTGGGTCATTGACACTGGTGCCACTGATCACATAGTGTGTTCTGTCCATCTTTTGACCACTATTACTGCTATTACTCAGTCCATGGTTCAATTGCCTAATGGAGAAACAGCATCAGTAACACATGTTGGCACTGTTATTTTATCATCCTCTCTTATCCTCCACAATGTTCTATGTGTACCTTCTTTTACCTTCAATCTTTTCTCTGTCAATTCTTTTACTAAATCTCAACCATATTGTCTTGTTCTTTTGTCTACCTTTTGCTTCATACAGGACCTTACATTTTGAAGAATGATTGGAGTGGGACATGCAGTTGATGGACTTTACCTGCTAGAGTGTGGCACTTTTCAACAACCTTCTTCTACTGCACTTTTAGATTTCATAGCCAATCACAAATTGGATGATGCCTTTCATCCTTTCTCTGCTGCAATGTCATCGAGCTCCCTTTCTTCTCTTTGGTATGCAAGATTAGGCCATCCATCAGATGCTAAGCTTCAAGTTTTAGGTCATATTTTTCCTTTTTTGCAAACACCATGTAATGATCTTTGTAAGATCTATCCTCTAGCTAAATAGAAACGTTTGCCTTTTCCTTTCAATAATAAACTCAGTTTTTGTGCTTTTGATTTGATTCACCTAGATTGTTTGGGGACCTTATGCTACTCCTACTTTTGATGGTTTTAAGTATTTCCTAACTGTGGTTGATGATGCAACAAAAGCAACTTGGGTATACTTAATGGAATCCAAATTTGAAGTTAGACCCCTCATCTCTTCTTTCTATTCTATGGTTCTTACAAAATTTGGATGCAAAATCAAATCTATTAGAATTGACAATGCTATGGAATTTAACATGCCAGATTTCTATAGTTCTAATGGCATTGTGCATCAACATAGTTGTGTTTACACTCCACAACAAAACTCTGTTGTGGAGAGAAAACATCAACATCTCCTTTCCATAGCTAGAGCTCTACATTTTCAGTCTAATATTCTCATTCAATTTTGGGGTGATTGCATCCTTACTGCTGCTTACTTGATTAACATATTACCATCTTTCTTATTGAATAATAAAACTCCTTATGAGCTTCTTTTTAAACAACCTCCTTGCTATAATCATTTGAGAGTGTTTGGTTGTGAATGTTATGCCTCTATTGTTGCTCAAACTAGGACTAAGTTTTCTCCCAGAGTAAGGAGATGTGTTTTTCTTGGTTATCCTTTTAATGTGAAGGGTTATAAGATGTTTGATCTTCAATCTCATTCTGTCTTCATCTCCAGAGTTGTTGTATTTCATGAGTCTGTGTTTCCTTATCAATCTGATTCTTTCTTTTCTTTACCTGCTCATTCCATTCCTTTGCCTTGCTCTCCTTCTATTTCTTTTGATTCTTTTGATCCAATTCTTCCTTCTTCAACCTTACCTTTTGCTCCTCTATCATCTGATCCTATAGCTGATCCCATTATCCAAGTTCATGCTGATCTTAATGATGAATTCTTACAAGATGTCCCTGTTGAACCACCTGAGCCTTTGGTTGATCCAACTCCCCTTAGAAGATCTATTAGGATTCATAGACAACCTTCTTACCTTCAAGCCTATCACTGTAATCAGGTATTCTTAATTCACACTGATGTTGCTCTCCAGTTAGGTACTTCCCATCCTTTATCTTCTCATCTTTCTTATCACTCTCTTTCTCCTTCTTATAAGCATTTTTGTTGTTCCATCTCTTTTGTTGTCAAACCTTCATACTATTGCCAAGCTGTTTTTGATCCTAAATGGAAAGAAGCCATGGCTGCTGAAATAGCAGCTCTAGAAGCCAATCACACTTGGACTTTGACACCCTTGCCTGCCAACAAGAAGCCCATTGGTTGTAAATGGGTTTATAAAATCAAGTATAAGTTTGATGGTTCCATAGAGAGGTATAAGGCTCAGTTGGTGGCCAAAGGTTTCACACAGAAGGAAGGAGTTGATTATAATGAAACCTTTTCACCTGTTGCCAAAATGGTTTCTGTTAAGTGTCTTTTGGCTGTGGTTGCTGTGAAAGGTTGGTATCTTGGTCAGCTTGATGTCAATAATGCTTTTCTACATGGGGATTTGTCTGAGGAGGTTTATACGTCTCTTCCACTAGGGTTTTAGAGCCAGGGGGAGATGGTTTGTAAGTTGAATAAGTCTCTTTATAGGCTTAAGCAGGCTTCTAGGCAATGGTTTGCCAAATTTTCTAACACCTTGGTTCAGTTGGGCTTTAAGCAGTCCAAGGCAAACTATTCCCTTTTTACTAGTCAAAAGGGTCATCGTTTCATGATTTTATTGATCTATGTGGATGATGTTTTGATAGCATGTAATGACAAAAAGGAGGTGGATCAGTTCAAGGTGTTGCTGGATCAGAAGTTTAAGTTGAAGGATTTAGGTGACTTGAGGTACTTCTTTGGTTTGGAGATTGTAAGGTCAGATAAGGGTATATCACTTTGTCAAAGAAAATACACTCTTGAAGTGTTGAATGATGCTGGTTTGTTATGGTGTAACTAGCTAAAACACTAATGGAACAAAATGTAAAGTTGAGTAAGTATGAAGGGGAAGAGCTCAAAGACCCAAGTGCTTATAGAAGGCTTGTTAGGAGGCTGTTGTACTTGACCATCACTAGGCCAGACATCACCTATGTTGTTCATAGGTTGAGTCAATACATGGCCAAGCCAAGGAAGCCACATCTGGATGCAGTGCATAGAATTTTACAATATTTGAAGAATGAACCAAGGAAAGGCATCTTGTTTTCAGCTAGGATAGAGTTACATGTAAAGGGCTTCACAGATTCTGACTGGGCTGCTTGTCTGACACTAGGAGGTTTGTCACAAGCTATAGCATTTTCATTGGGGATTCCTTAGTCTCATGGAAATCAAAGAAACAATCTACAGTATCTAGATCCTCTGCAGAAGCAGAGTATAGGGTAATAGCAATGGCTACTTGTGAGATAGTGTGGATACTGTATTTTCTTAAAGACATTGGTGTTGAACACAAAAGGGAAGCCTTGCTATTCTGTGATAGTGAGGCAGCCTTGCACATTGGATCAAATCCAATGTTTCATGAAAGGACCAAACATATTGAGATAGATTGTCATGTAGTTAGAGACAAAGTATTGGAAAAGGTCATTAAATTGAATCATGTTAGGACTCATTGTCAGCTTGCAGATTTGTTGACCAAGGCATTGAATTTTAATCAATTTTCAAGTCTTATTTGCAAAATGGGAATGATCAATATACATTCAGCAGTTCCCTTGAGGGGGAGTATTAGAATGAAGGCAATAAACACAAGCAAGGGCAGATGGGCTTGACAGAAGAGGATCAAGGTTGCAAGGTTAACTGCAAAACAAACTTGAAGCTGAATGACACTAGCTATAGCTTAAAGCAACGAAACGACTTGTAGCTAGTGTATAGTTACTATTAGTAGCTAGCACGTGTATATGTTAGTTATAGATACTGTACATCACGTGTGAAAGTTAGTTAGTTTGTTTTTGGTAGTTTCTTCCTTCTTTGTACATATATTAATTTATATATATATATATATATATATATGAACTTTGTATTTGTTTTCTAATTATTGAGAATTAGTTTTTACCACAACTTTTCTAATAAAACCGGTTTAGAACTACAATTGTTAATGGATTGTGTTGTGGGGTTAGGTTTAATTTGTTACTTTTGAAATCTCATGATTTACTTTGTTATTCTTGAAATTATAGGATTTGAGTTGTTACTTTTTGAAGCTTTAAGATTTTTTTTTTTTTTTTTTTTGAAGCTACAAAGTTTAATATGTTACACCTTTAAACTATATGGTTTAAAATATAATTTTCCAAAAAAAATTTTGTTGGGGGAGACTATAATTTGACTTTCTATGATCCCATTAATTAAAAATTAAAAAATAAAAATAGGCCAATAAGGCACAACGTCGAATGTCATAAAAAAAACTTGAGTATGTCCTCCTCATCACTAATAGGTTTTGAGGCGAGGTGACACAAGTCACGATCTGACAAATGGTATTAGGACTATGGTCATGGGTTCAAGTCACAAGAGAGATCGCTCTAAAACCATGTCTGCGAGGTGTGATGTTGAATTCCATAAACATCTTGAGTTTAGTTTTTTATTTTATTTTTTATTGCCAATTGGTTTTGAGGTTGAGTAGTACGTACAACTCATGGTCCAACATGTTTAACGTTGTTTGGTTGAAATGAACAATTATTAATATTTTATGTAGATGTGGTGGTGAACTGGTGGCAGCAAAGATGATGATGGAAACAATATTGGTGATGGAGAGGATCCAAATCCTTCGCAATTAGGATTGCTTGAGAAATCTATTAAACTCTCTCCATGTTACAATACGCATCCATCCACATCAAAGTACTGATCTTGATCCGTCTTTTTCTTCCTTTCGTTATTCTTATGCTTCTAGATGATAATAAGTCTAGTATTCAGCTCACATTTCCAACAATTTTGGCAATTACTTTTAAAGAGGATCGATGCTCTTAAGAATATGAATTATCATAAAGAAGAAGTGGGATATATCAATTTACAAGGCACTTAAATGATCTTCTCATCTCATTGATCCAAGCTTTAGCTACATGTTGAGAAGTTATCATGGTGTTGAATTATGCAGCTCCATTTGTTACTTTCGAATGAAAAAACTTGTGTAAATATAATTTTTCATATTTTTTTAGTATTTAGTAGTATAAAAAAAATAAGTAAAAAGAAAAATTTTAGTCAATAGAAAAAGTATGACTTATTTTTTAAAGATTTTTTTTTTTTTTTGGTAGAAAATAAGTCTATCTCATGGTAAGCAAAATAAGAAAAGTAATGAAATTGTTTTTCAACTTATTTAAAGTTGCTACTAAATATAAGAAAATAAAAAAGTTTTATAGAAAGTATTTTCTAAAAAATGACTAATTTTCTAGAAAACATTAACATTGATTCTAGAAAACATTAACATTGAAACAAATAAAGCGTTCAGAAACTAGTTATAATCGTAACTCTCAAGTCTCAACAGTTGCAACCATATATAGTTGAACTGATTATGGAATACTTTGAACATAACCCGTTAATCTTCATCTATATTTGTTGGTTTCCCAATTTTCTTTGCCTTCCATTTAACATGACAGTGATCAAACCTCTGTTCCCACAATGAAACTGCATAATTACTCTTATCTCAGTATATAATATATTGATAGTGGCCATTTTTTCCACCGTGCACCACGTGCTCTTTTTGTGGAATTCTTAGTTTCATTATGATTTATAGTATTGGCATTAATCTTTAGGCTTTAGCTTACCCAATTACCAATTTTTCCCCATTGTTAAATTAAAACCGTGTATCATAACGCACTAGCCCTATTAATGATTTGCCATTATTTTTTCCGTACCCCCTTAAAAAAAGGGGTATGATACCCACTAGTAGGCAACCTGCTATATCAAGTTACAAAAATATCACATTTAATGGTACTATTCTCATTCTCACATTGTGCGGTACCAACATCACATGTGACTGTACTTTTATCACATTCGGTGGTTCACTTATTTTTTTCTTACATTTGATGTTTCCATTTTCACATTAGGTAGTACCAACATCACATTTGACGGTACTTTTGTCACATTCGGTGGTACTTTAATTTTTTTTCTCATATTTGACAGTTCCATTATCACGTTCGGCAGTATCAACATCACATGTGATTGTACTTTTGTCACATTCGGTGGTTCCCCTATTTTTTCTCACATTTGATGGTTTCATTGTCACATTAGGCAGTGTCAATATCATAAATTTTTTTTTTTTTTGATGGGAAATACTAAAAACTTTATTAAACCAAAGAAGAAAATGTTACATCTTGACTCAGAGCTTGATTAAGGAAACACGGTTCCTCCTCTAACCAAATTGAAAAATCATCTATACCAGAGGCATATTTAGCTAATAAATGGGCTGGCCTATTGCCTTGCCTACAGATATGTGAAAAAACAACTTGTCTAAACTCTTGAGAAACAGACAAAGAGCTAGAAATAATAGCAGCCACAGATGATGGTGGCGGAGAAAGATCCTTCAGAGCATTGATCACCAAAAGGGAGTCACCTTTAAGAATAAACTCTTGTACACTAAGATCTTTAGCGAATTGCAAACCCACCTCCACTGCTTTCGCCTCAATCTCCACTGCTTTTAGGGGGGCTGAAATCTTCTTGCTAAGGGCTCCAATAACATTACCTTCCTCATCCCAAATCAAAGCACCCACACCTGCAGCTCTCTGATAAGCAAAAACAGCCCCATCGACGTTAAGCTTGAACATTCCTCTCGGTGGTGGCTTCCAAACCTCAGGCTGAACTTCCCTTCGCTGCTTCGGCACCGCTACGCATTCCTGGTATTCAGCCAAATATTCCAGCGCATCAGACCCTATTCTTGTAGCACATTTTGTCACACCCCATTCCTTCGTTCATTCTTATTCGACCAGATAGCCCACGCAACCATAATTACTTTTTCAAATGGTGCCGAGTCCCACTCTGCTTCCACTGCTCCGAACCAGAGCAAATCCATGAACGAAGAGAAATGTATGGATGGCTGAATACTGAACAGTTGACCGTACTTTTCTCACATTCAGTGGTACTTTAATTTTTTTTATCACATTTGATAGTTCCATAGTCACATTGTATAGTACCAACATCACATGTGACCGTACTTTTGTCACATTCGATGGTTCCATTTTTTTTCTCTAACATTTGATGGTTTCATTGTCACATTAGGTAGTACTAATATCACATTTGACCATACTTTTCTCACATTCGATGGTACTTTAATTTTTTTTCTTCATATTTGACAGTTCCATCGTCACATTGTGCAGTACCAACATCACATATGACTGTACTTTTGTTACATTTGATGGTTCCCTTTTTTTTTTTCTCACATTTGATGGTCCAAAAGTCAGTTGATATATTGGTTTAATGATAAAAAGTATAAGTTGAAATTTTATTGCATCTAAATAAAAAAGATGTCTAGAAAAATAATATTTAGATATTGTTTTTAAGTGCAGTATCTTAGCTATTGTATATTATATTGTTCAATTAAATTTAAACACATAATTGCATTAAATTTATTTGTCCTTAAAACAAACAATATTGTTTGTACTTTATTGATTAATATAATTATGTGTTTGAATTTAATTTAAAATTTTAATAAATTGTAAATAAAAAATTTATCTAGTTTTTGCCACTCTAGAAATGCTTAGCATGATGGAGTATTTGTTCTAAATTTTGTCACTCTAGAAATGCTTAGCATGATGGAGTATTTGTTATTTTCGAATCCCATGTGATGACAATGTTCTTAAAGAATGTGACATCAATATTTAAATGGTTTGAATCGTTTGATTGTGAGTAGTTTAATGAGATGCTATTTTTAGCCAAAAAAGAAATAGAAAAGAAATATATATATATATATATATATAGAGAGAGAGAGAGAGAGAGAGAGAGAGAGAGAGAGAGAGAGAGAATGAAATAGACAAGTAATTTGTTTTTGTTTTTGTTTTTTTTTTTTTTTCCTTTGAAAATCAAGTAATTTGTTAACCTATACAGATAGGTAACATGGAATTAGGGATGAACGCATCTTTCTGATAATTGGAGCAACTTGATGTCCTATATGATACATAGGATCTAAATCAGAATCATTCCTCTCTCAAAAAAAAAAAAAAAAAAAAAAAAAAAAATCAGAATCATTCGGAATCTTATTAATTTGTTGAATTTATTATTCTTCTTGCTTCGTAAGCGGCAATTCAGCAGATACAACAACAGTTATGTGCCAGCAAGATAATGCTATGCCACTTCTATAAATTTTTGGGTATGATATTTTAATGATTTTGATTATTCTTAATTTTTTTCTGAAATATTTTTATATATGAATGATTGATATATTATAATAATTGAAATGAATAATCAAGAAGGACCCGTACACACAGGCAAGATGATGATGTTCTATGCGTATCAACTACACAAAATCAGATCATATATTAACTTTCTTTGTAATAGATTTTTCACATAATTTACATGAACTTTTGGTCGTATTAAAAAAAAAAAAAGGGAAAATACAACCTTTGTTTTGGGGTACATGGACTACCTACAAGGCTACACCAAAGATAGTAATCAGGTTTTTAAAGAACTTTTATATAAATATATATATATATATTTATATATATATATGTTATAGAATAGTTGAGAAATAACAATGAAAACATGTTTAAAAAAATTGAAGATTAGTTATGATATAATGAGAAAATATGAAAAATTAAATAGAGAGAGAGAGAGAGAGAGAGAGAGCAATGAATCAACATGGTTCAATTTTAAATGTTTACACAAGGTTGTGAAGCTTGGACTAGACCAGGCAGTCTAATTAGGTTAATCTTGAACTAGGTGTAGAAGAAAGATGCATGTTCCTATTGAATTTAGTTGAAATCACCAAGATCGATTGTCTTGTCAAAATATATTAGATATGAGAAAGCCGCCTTTGAAATTGTCAAGATGTTGTCCACAGTAGCAGGTAGGGAATAAATCACAATAAGCCTACAAATTGGCTAGCAATAATAATGGTGAGAGAAAGAACCTTGATGTTATCCAGGAAATGGAATAAATTAGGATGAGCCTACAGAATGACTGAAGCAGTGATGACAGAAGCAACCTAGATCTAGCGATTAAAAAAAATTTAGCAATTTAAATGGCTTAAGAGAATCTCATTGTACATGCTCATAAATCCAATTATCCTATCAAGTTTCTACTTGTTCAATTGATAATAGAACATGAAAGCGACGAGTGGGAAGAGACATGACACATGCTTCTTTACCATGTTGATTTACAGTTTTCCAATTATATATTATCCAAACATTTCCCTTTTTTTTTTCTTTTCTTTTTTCTCCCCTCAGTCTAATTATTCGATCAACAACTTATGGTATCTCATGCGTTAAGAAATTGTGTACATCTCCTTGGTTGGGTTGAAAATCATCACAAGGAAAAGAATTTTCCTATCACTCTTTTTGTGTTATCCCTTTCACGCCGCAAAGTTGAGAATTTTCTCACTGGAAAGAAACTAAGAAAGAAAACAAAAAATATTTTTCTTAGAAATTAGAGTCGAGTAAAACTAAAATAGGTAGAGTATTTCACTAATTCAATTCGCACTTTTACTCTATTTTATCACGTAAAATCATTCAATACTCAGGACAGTGATTTTTACTTTTCTACTCTCTCATAAATAGTAAATTTTATCATGAATTATATTGATAGAACCCACAAGTTGATGAGATTAAGAAGCATTATTAAATATAATTGCTTGTTTTGTTGCCGTTGGAGAGTTGACTTGTATTGCTTGGTGTGAGCTGCTGCAAAAAAAAAAAGGTTGGAGGCTTTAGATTCCTACCAAAGCATTTGAAATTTCCATAACATTGACTGCATTTTGTACCTCAGGAAAAGTGATTTTCATATAACTCAATAGCACGAAACATAAAGCAGAAAGGTAATAAACTGAGTTTTTCATACTTCCAAAGTCCACAATAGTACCTAATATTCAACAAAAATGATAAGATTTACACCTTATAAAATATACAATTAGTGGGAGTTCTTATACAACTCAAAAGTATAACATGCTTGCAATTTTTCTTTTCTTTGATTTTTTTGCTGATATTGTTGAGTAGATTACTTGTACTACTTCCATTTCAAATCATAGAAATAACCATCAGACTTTTATAATTATTTTCAACAATAAGTGCAATCTCTTATTAAAATCATAACGTGATTCAGGAACAATACAGTACCCCTGATTCATTTAAAAAATAATAATACTAAGAAACCTAGACGCAATGCTGGAATAATCACGTTAGAGAAAATTAATGAGAAATGATAGTCAATGCAAACATCAAGCAGCCTTTGATTCAACTTGGTGTTCCAAGTTGTCCAAATGTGATACGGATCAGTACCAAATGATGTTGAAATCACAAAGATATTTTCATCTTAAACCAATGAAATTTCAAAGGAGAAGCCCACAAAAGGCTAATAAAACTTTCATTCACCAGCCATCTCAAATGTGTTGCACTTTAATATTGCCAATTTTCTCATAATAATTTCTTTCTTTATCCTCTAGCTGTCCAACTTTGATTCCACGTGTAATGCCCCGAATTCCAGTCAGCTATGAATGATCATGTTGACTTCTTTTTATATTCTTTCTGGACACAATTTTTCTTTTCACAATTTTTTAAGATAATAAGTTATGATTGCTATAATATTTAGGACGGTAAATGAACCATATTGTCTATGGATAGTTTGAAAAAAGAAAACTTGTTTATGTTCGTTTGTTTAGTAAACAAGTCAAGCTTAAGCCCAATTTTAGGCTTAATTATTAAACGAGCCAAGCTCAAACATAATAATTAATTCGTAAACAAGCTCATGAACATGAATGCTCGAATTAAATATATATAAATACATGTTTAAAAATATATTTATATAAACTTGAAATTGGTTTGTATAAGTTTGTAAATTAGTTCATATGATATAAAATTATTATTTTTAGTTTATTTATAACATAAACAATCAATTTATAGTAAAGATTCATAGATTTGTGAACGGGTAAAAACATTTTAGTCATGATTTTATTATAAATAGAAAAATAATAAGTTAATCAAGTAGCTCATGAGTAAGTTCGAGCTTGCTTTACAAGTAAATGAACCAAGTTTGAACATACAATCTTATTTGGTGATGAATTTGAGCTTGACTCGTGTTTGAAATAAAATTAGATAAGTTTGAACTTTTAATACTCAGTTCAGCTCAATTTGTTTATCGCCTTAATAATATTACTTTCATTTGACCATGCATTTGATATGATTTTATTGTGCACCAATCACAGTATTCTCTTTTAAAAAAAATTATAAAAACTGCTATGAAAAAAAAATTGTGTTAAAAACTATTTAGAATTTTTTTTTCTTTTTTTTGAATCAAAAAACTATTTAGGGGGTGTTTAGTAAAGTAGTTTGAGAATTCTTGTTTAGAGTTTTTTAAAATACGTGTGAGTAAAAAAGTGTATGAAAATGTGAATTTGAACTCACTCACCGTACAAGCAGTAGAATCTCACTTCCTTAAAAGAATCTAATTATTTCATTTTGTACTAACATAAGGTTGTCAGCCAAATGGAGCCGACATATAATTGTAATATTTTAATTTCAATCAAAGGTACATGTATTGACAGTATTGAATATTGATTGTCAACGGTCGCACATGGCCATAACTCGCGTTCATATTGAACCTTCCCTCCTTTGTAATTTCTCTCTTTTCTGTCTTAATATAGCTTGACCCCCGGGTCTGGATTCTCAAAAAAAAAAAAAAAAAAAAAACCCTTCCCTCCATATTCATTTCCCACCCGAATTGTTATTGAGTGTGGGGGACTCTTAACTTGAGATATTTTAGGATAACAATTTTTACCACATATGTTTTTTATAATTATTTTATATAGCAGATTGCGATTGATTGTCTATCATTTTCATATGAGCTCACTATTTTTTTTCTTTATTACTCACAGTTAGTCGTAGACAAAAGAAGAGTGTGTTCTTTTTCTTTTTTTTTCTTTTTTTTGTTTTTGTTTTTAGTGTGTTCTTAGAATTATTGCTCTTTAACTTAACCATCACTGTTTCAGGAATGTGCAAGTTACTTCACCAAGTGGGGGGTACTATTTTCAAACCCACCCACCCACTCAAAGCCTTTCATTTTCATCAACATAAGAAATCATGCTACACCACAAGGATAGAACTTGGAAGTTTCAGAAAAACTTCACACGAAGACTTGGACTAAGGAGGTGTAAAATTCAACAAAACACAAAGTGCTATTGTGGTACACTCGCCTCTTTTTGAATTTAGTCGACCATATGGCGATATATGAGCTCACCATGTTTTAGCACAAAATTGACCTGAATTCTTAATTAATTTGCACATGTTTTTACGGCTGGTATGGCTCCTCACGGCACGGCTGCTAGCTGATTCAAAGTTGGCTCACACGTTTCACTCAATTTTTTTAATGCCAATTATTATTTCTTGAAAATGTTTTAAGTATGACTACAGTTTTTTTTTAATTAAAAATTTATTCCTGTATTCCAATTGTTCATTTCTAACCAAAAAAAAAAAAAATTAAAAATTAAAAATTAAAAAGATAAAAAAATATGCTTGTATAGTATTTCCATCATTGTTTAAAAAGTTGTGTATACAAGGAAAAATTTCCCAAACTTGAAGGCAAGAAATATGTCTATTGTGAAAAATAAATAAATAAATAGAGCAAATCAATTGACAAAAAACAATAAACTAACCGTGTAATTGGTTTATCCAACAAGGGCTTAGTTTAGTAAAAAAATATTGTGGTTGAAATTTTTTTTTACCACTTGTAGGTGTTAACAAGCTGTGATTTGAATAACGTCATTTTTACAATGATTTATTAATAATAATATTTTTATGTACCAATCATAATAAGCAACATCAACCTTTAAAAATTTTGTTCACTTATATTTATTGTTTAGCAATTTTACTATAAGTCTGTTTAGTTAGACGTTTTGAGAGTTTAAAATATCTTTTTAAAAATCTAAAACTCTATTTTGTAACTACAACTTTTCATAACTTTTTTAGTTTTTCACAAACGCTTATTTTAAACTTAAAATAGTTTTTCATTTCAATCCATTAAAATGTAGGATTAAATAAAATTCAATCTTGATCCAATTAGTCAGTATTCTCAAGCTTTGATCTTACAAGCCAAGGTAGCTTATTAGCATCAAATGCTACTTGCTAGTGTCCATATCCACCCTGAATAAAAAAAATCCTCCGTGTACATGTGGTTTACATTCAGCTATTCAATCTATTGGTTGTGAACCAAGCAGCTACCCACTATCTTGTCATAGTCAATTTATAATTAATTAATAAATGGCAGAGGTAAATAATCGAAACCGTTCAGGAAATTTATTCAACACCTTCCAAGAAATTTTCTATTGTCGCTTAATGTCAACAGGCTAGTGTACCCGCACACGGTTAGTACAATTATTTGAGTTAGAAATAGAAGAGTTATCCGAATATATGGAAATCTGTGTCCACACCTCTAAATACAAAAATGTCGATATGTTTGAATGGACTGCGAGTATGGAAGATTGTGCTTGGATTTAAAGCTGATGTTAACACGGAATAATTTAATAAGTGCAACCTTAGTTACACTATTGGCTTAAGTTTTTGAGGTGTAATATCTAAAATTCTAGACCATATAAATTGTCACAAATTATGCCATAATTGTCTATGTGATAAACAGTAAATAGTAGAGAAAAAATAGTGAATTTATGTGAAAATGACAGGTAGTCAGTCACAGTTTGACACAAAGAATAGTTGTGATAAAAATTTTAGAATTTTATGTGGTACTAGAACTACTCGTTAAATTTTTATTTTATTTTTTGGAAGTTTTTTATTTATTACTATTTAGTTTTATATGTTTCTAAACTAATGACATCATATGTTGAAAATTTTGCATTATTGACTATTGAGAGCTAGACAATTAGAGTCACCGTGACGCTATGGGTTTGAATAACTCCTAGTAATTGTTTGACATAGTATGGAAAGCGAGAGGAAAGAAATATAGGGATAATGGAATAAAGAATGCAAATAATTCTTTCTCAAAAAAAAAAGAAAAAAAAAAAGAATGCAAATAATAAGAGATTACTCATTATTCAACATGCTAGACATGTTAGGGGTCTCTCAGTATGAACGAAGAATGTCTTTCTACACCTTTCTCATGTACTCTGTGTTGATTACGGCTGATTATTTTCTTAATAAAGTTCAAGTTCTTGATTCTCAAAAAAAAAAAATTCTAACTAAGACGGATGATGATACCTTTTAAGTATGAAAAAAAATTCACGGTTGGTGATGACCGGTGAAAGGAATAAAAAAGCGACATGAGAAATAAAATATAAAAATAAATCTTATCTCAAACTTCTATTATATCCAAGTTTGAAATGGAGATATTTTGACTACAAACTTGATTATAGTCGATGGCTATAATTCTCTCTAAAAAAATTAACATGACTACATAATTTAAAATTTTAATTGTTAGATTACATGTTCTTAACATATATATCCAATTTCATGACAATAGAATGTTATTTATTGTTTGATCTATAAACTTATTTTTTATACATAGTTTTAGATTACAAAAATTTGAAATTTAAATATTTAATTGATGACATAGCTATTAATTTTTTTATTTTCTGAAAATTTTGCAAGCATGAAAAATAAAGAAGAAAATGTTATCCAATTATAGATTTGTTAAAATTCACATCCAATATTTATTTGAAATTGTTTATAATAAATTAAAAGGTTAAATTGGTGGATAATATATGCATAGGCATAAAAAAAAAGGCCTCGATATTTTTTTTTAAATATAAAATTAAAAAGCCCGGATAAGTAAAGGAAATATCTCCACCGTCCTTTTCAATAGCATGTATACAATCCAACGCAACTAATATATGTTTCTCAAAATAAAAAAACGCAACTAATATACAATCCAACGCAACTAATAACTGTATTTTTAAAAAGGAGAATTTGCACGGAAACGTTACAGAAAGTTAGTACCAAGTTATGACATTCTGGTACATGGTTGCAAGAAAGTCTATATTTTTCTATGGATTTGTTGGTTATATTCGGACAAGAAGTTAAAGTTTTACTTACCACCATATAAAATAAGGGCTTGGACGGTTTGAGTTCGACCCACTAAAACCCTTAAGCATTAAGCAAAATATTCAATAGTATTCAAATGCAGCTAATTGCCTCATTATGTACACTAAAATACCAAGAATTCATTTACCACTACACCCTCTTTTTTTCCGTTTTAATCTATTTTCTTGTTGAAGAGTAAATTGGGATCATTACAAGAAATATACTAAACAAGTAAATTGGGTCTATGGGTTATACTTGTGAAGCTTCATCTACTCATCTTTGTATCTTAATCACTTGGCAAAAGAAAAAGGCAAAAAAAGAAGGAGAAAGAAAGAGGCTTATCCTATATTGTATCTTAATTCTTAATCCCTCATTATCTTCCCTTCCGTTTAGAGCATCTGAACAAGAAGTGGGGATACCTAATGGATAAGAAGAAAGAGAATCTCGAATACTTATTTGTTAGATTAAGCTAACCCAATTGAGGGTTTTTTTTTTTTTTTTTTTTTTTTGTTTTTGTTTTTGTTTTTGGGGTTATTAATGTATTATCATTTATCACATTCAAATGGTACTTCAAAATGAGACTGGTGTGGTCCTAGTTTCCACCAATTACAATGTCTACAATGAGGGTGATGGTTTTAGCAACTTGAGAAAATCCAAGCCACTGGTATTGATTATTGAATGGTTGATTCTTAACAAAATATATAGTTATATTGTTGAATGATCAATTAAAAGAGTACTAAAAAAAAAATTCAAGTTCCCTTGTAAAATTTGTATTAAAGATCATGGAAAAATAAAAAAAGGAATGAATAAAATGTTTGATTATTATACCTTGCTTTAAAAAAAAAAATTCCACTTTATTATAACTCTATCAATTTTTAGTTTTTATTTCATGTTCTGTGGGTTAACCAAACATTATTTTGAGATTAAAAAAAGTAGGAGTAATCAAATTTGTTTTTTGGAGAATGAGTAATTAAATTTGTTGATTCAGTAACTTTGAAAATTCTAGTATAAACGGGCCACTAATTAATATGCTTCTCTTAGAAGCGCTCATAAATTGATTCTAATTTCATATCATTTGCATATTAAACTGGGATTGTTACCAGTCCCTTGCTAAAGTTTGCTAGAAATGTTGTTGAAGAGGTACTTTAGTAAGAAGAATCTTCAACTCCAGCTCCAAGGCATAAGAGTTTGTATATCATGTATCCGAAACATGTAACCATCCTCACACATGAGGTAAATATGAGAGGTTGATTACGTGTGTTGAATACCTATCTACATGAAAGGGTGGTTATATATATTTGATATATGACATGACATCCCTTTTCTACCATAAAAACTTTTTAGTATGTACTTTGGTGCTCACATTATTTCTTGATATTAAAAATATCAATGGTTATTCCGTTAAAAAAAATATTGTGTTTGTTAGAAGTTACTTGAGTTGTTTTACAAACACAACAAATTGTTACAACATTTTCATAATAACTGGAGTGTCAATAACTCAAAGGTCAAAATAAAATAATAAAATATTAGAATAAAACCTACTACGACTGAAAAAGTATTGTGAAAATGTTATAATATTTTGTTATATCTACTCTCTCTTGCCTGGGCAATGGCATACCGGCGGGCACCCTGCCTAGGCCATGACATGCTTATGTGTACGCTGGGCCAAATAACTCTTTTTGGGCACGCTTCTGAGACAACGGCATGCCTGTGGCTGTGGCCCGTGGGCGTGCTTCTGACACCAAATAACATTTTTTTGGTCGGACTATATATTAACTGCATAATTAGGTGAAGCCGATGAGAGGGTAAGTCAAGCGACTAAGATCAAAGGTACATTTAATGGGCTGTCCACTGACCCAAGGGCAAAGATTGATGGGCCTTTGATATTCTCTTCTTTTAAAAATCAAAATCTGCCTCAATGTTTTGTAGGTTGGGACTTGGGCCGAATGTATTTTCACGGCAAGTTCAAATTAGTATGGAGCAAACCAGTTGGGCTCGCGAGTCTGAAACCAATTTGGTGTCCACCGTTGTGAAATGAATTGGAACTAGGATAGGGAGAACCATTTTAAAAGAAATAAAATAAAATTGCAAAATTTGACCCAATGGACCTGCCTAGGACAACAAAAAATGAAAACAACCAGTTTAAAAATGAAACACAAAAACAAAAACACCTTATTTACATGTAAACAAAAATAGTTCTAGCTTTTCTGGCCGCCTGTTTCCTCGTGATCCATTGGTTTACATGTACAAATTTTATTTTTTTACTTCCTTTGTGTTAGTTTCAACAGCCTCAGATCCATTTTTAATTAATTGAAATATGTTAATGATCGTATAACATTATTGTTTCATGCCATTTCAAGTAGTTTTCATTTTTTTTTTTTTATAAATTGCTAACTTTTTTTTTATTAGCTTATTTAGATTGTTAAATAAATTGGATAAAAATATAAGTTCATCAGCTTATAAGCTTAAACAAATACGCTTATGATTTTAGTAATTCAAAACTACGAAATTGACAGCCAGCAATAGTGATAAGTTCTTACATTCTTACTTGCTAATTGCACATTCTAAGTTACATTGTCTTGTATAATAAAATTTTTTATTGTTTATATGAAATGCAAACTGCAGCAAATTTTTTGGGAATTTTAAGAATAGCTTTAGCTAGATGAGCATCAAAACCATCACATTATCACATTGATTTACTTGATAAGGTTTTTAGAGGCCTTCAAAATTCCATGTCCTTTTACTCAAGTAACTGCATAATGTAAATTAATTTAGACATGTAACTATGTAAGTAAGCCGATCCATGTTTCTCTGAACAATGTGTTTGCTTAGCTACCAGAAGTTACAACTTTATATGGATTATATTTAGATCATTTTGGCCAAATGAAATTTTATTTCAAATATGGTGGGATAAATCAGCTCCAATTCACCATGGTTTCTCTCTTTGAGCTTGTAAGCCTTGTACTATGCTATAAAGTATAAGACAAGCATACAAGTGCATGAACTATCCTAGAACCATCAAAGATTACTTGTTTGATAGAAGATAGGTTGAACTTCACAAACAAAAAATCAATAGTAAGAATGTGAGCCTCCTTTGTAAGAATTATTTTTGGCTATATTTGCTCCTTTAGAAGCTCTTTAATTCTCATAAATCTGTCTGTAATTACACAGCTCTGACTCCACTCCCTCCCCCAAATGATGGAACCACTCACAAAATTAAACATTGTCTAAAGGCATTGACAAACTTGGTTCCCTAGATTTTATTTTAAGCTGATGCACATTGAACGTTTATCTATCCATAGAATCACAAGCCTTTACATACTGTAAAAGCATATCACATTGTGCCTTTCTAATTCCCTGCCTCCCTCTTCCATTTCCCTTTTACTCGACTAAAAGATAAGGATAACAGATAAATACATGCTAATACAGAATATTACATTTTTTATTCTGCTAATCAGCTCCAATACAGCATGAAGCATAAATCTGGAGCCAGTATTGAAGAACAAGTACATAACTTCTACATATTGAACAAGCAAACATGCTACAATGACATAAACAAAGGAAACATGCTAATAATTTCTAAACTTCAGGAACCAGCTAGAGGACTGGTCTGATCCTTCTTCTAAGTCAGTGCATTTCTTTTTTGTTGGCATGGTTTCAAGTAGTTGTTACTTCCTTTCTGCATTTGAGGGGCCTGTATCATTTCAATACCCAAGTGTTCACATCAAGTGAATCAAGCTACTGAAACTACAGGACACTTGTAACTCTGACCTTGTCGCTGCCTGCTTATTGGGGTTTTCTCAGATAGACCTGATGCACCAAAACAGAAATATTGGCTCCTCGACCTTCTATGACTGGAGCCTTGTTTGGTCAAATTTGGTGTTTCATCATCAAATAGTTGATTGGAGGAAGATGGTCCTGCCACATCATCTTCAATAAAAATACCTTTTTGTTTATCTACTGAATTAGGTGAAGAAAGTGATGATTTCGAAAATGAACTTGAACGAGAACGGTGTGGCACAGAAATATGAGGCACGGCCTGCATAACACCATGTACTAGCCCTGAAGCAAATCTTTTCTTCGCAGATGGACTTGATTGGTTGCTCCTGACAGAAAGTGTCCGTTTGTTGTTAGGAAGTGATGAAGGCTTTGAAAATCTCTCTCGAAGAGGAGTTGGAGCTTCATCTGAACTGTTGCATTTCTTATATGATTCAACTGAACCCTCATCAATTGATTTTTTGGATCTTTCAGTTTTCTTTTCTTTCATCCGGGGCCATGGAAGGACAGCTTTTAATCGTTGTGCTGCAGTATTCATGGAGCCTGGTTTCTTGCTAGTTAGTCCCTTATTGTTCTCATTGGTTGAGTCATATGGACCAAGTTCACTTGTAGATGAACTCATTACTGCACTACCCTGATCAGCAGTTGCATCTGATGAATTCTCAAGGCCCGTATACAAGAATATTTCTGTGTCAGAGATTCTAAACAAAGTTCCCGGACTGCCACCATTACCTTGCATCTTTATGCGAGAAGCAATGGCTCTTCTTGCAGTATAATCCTGAGAGCCAAATATTCCCCCAGCTGAAATTAACTGCCTAATCAGCATATCTGATGATGCAGAACGTGGCTGTTGTCTAAGGTAATCAAGTGGTGTCAGGCCATCTACATCGTGGACATTCACATTGATTGAAGGAGAAGTCATCAGAAGCTGCACGAGGTCAGAGTGAACATTCCCAATGATGGCCATGTGAAGAGCAGTCCTTCCATCATTATTTTTGGCATTGATGACATCTTCCATATTGAAAACCTTCCCATATACCAACTTCTTCATAAGCTCAATTTGTCGGTCCAGTCTTCGAAACGCAGCTGTCTGGAAACCAGAGACAGCCTTATGGAGAAATGTTTCTCCAGAATTGTTTTTCAGAGAGATGGATGAAGGAGACGCAGAAATTAGAACTTCAACTGCGGCTAATTGGCCCCTATTTGCAGCTACATGAAATGCTGTATTGCCCTGATGATCAGTGGAGTTGATGATATCATAGGATGCTATTAGATACTTAACTACCTGCATTAACAACAAGATGTCAATTTTTTTTTTCCTTCTATTTTTGCTAAATAAGGTGTCAAGATTTTTATTTATCAAGTACTTGGATTTAAAATAAAAATAAAAATCCTACAGTTGCACCATGTAAGTGAAAACCCCATATGGGCCTTAATAACAATATTTGAGAAATATTGTAAATTTAAATCAGAGGTTTTTGGATATCAATAAGTTTACAAGGGTTATTTCATACAGCAATAAAATATTAATAGAAAACTAATTAAGAGTCAGGCAGCAGGACTTTAGAACCATTAGTTCATAAGAGCATCTGAAAAAAGAGATATCTGTATTTGCAAGTTTACTCTTTTCTGATTCGTTCTCAACCTAAGATATAACTTTATGGAGCAAATTAACTTTAAGATAAAAAGGTCCATGCAGATCACGGTGAACATTTTACAGATGGTATTGTGTCATTGTCTATTTTTGTACAAGTTAACTGATTCGGGCAGTCTTTCTTATCCAACAAAAGGGGCATGCATCTTAAACCACTTTTAGGCCAAAACTGACAAGTATGGCTTTCAAGGAGATGAGGGCTTGACCTCATCATGAGATGAATATCTAGTATGATTGGTGACCTACTGGTTTAACAAAATTTGGATGAGCAGAAGCCTGAGAAAGGGGGCTTAGATTTCAATAAGCATACTTGTATTATCCATTAAGCCTGAGTATTTAGAGTTGTAAGCCATTTTAAAAGTTTATATGATTATTTTCAAGCATTTAATACCCTGTTGCTCAAGCTTCACTTCCATGATTACATATCTTTAAATTGGTTAAATCAAAAAAAAAAAAAAAAATCTTTAAATTGGTATTGTAAATGAACAACTATTAATTTAAGGTGAATGAATCACTGCTAAAGTAAATTAATTAAAGGATTTCGCAATTGTGACTCAGTTATTTCCAATGATTTTTTTTATTGGGGGGGGGGGGGGGGTTGTGGAGATGAAAAAATTAAAATTTTAGTTCTATGTAATGGTAAAGTATGAGCAACAAAAAACAAAGGGTCAGTTTTCCATGAGCTTATAGTAGTTAAGAGTCTCACCTCAACTTGCCCTCTCCCAGCTGCAGCATGTAGGATAGTTGAGCCCTGAACATCTCTATAAGCCAAAATATTAGAGCAATCAGCAAGAAGCTCCTTTAAAACATTCAAATTTCCTCCTCTAGCAGCAGCATGAACAGCCCTGTTCATCATCTCCCACTTGTAAACTGAAGGGATTTCCCCAATGTGCTCCACCATTTCTCCACCTTTACCTGTCAAAAACCTTGGGGAGACTGCAAAATCAAAAAGAAGCCTGAAAACCTCAGAATTCTTACTCCTGGCTGCTGCATAGAGTATATCAGTAACACCATATTCTCCTTCTCCAAAAACAAGTAAAGGGTTCCTTTCAAGAAGTTCTTGAACAAAACCCAAGTCTCCAGCTGAGGCAGCAGTGTACATAAGCCATCCTCCATACCCAGCTCCAATGAGAGAATTTTTCCCTCTCTTGGATTCACACTCAACAAGAAGCCTTCTTGCAACCTTAGAACGACACTTGGCCACATCATCAAACTGTACTTCATCATCCCAGACAGTTTCAAGTCTTCGAATTCGGCGTAAAGAGGTAAGCTTGATAAGGTGATTGCCATCAATGCGAAGCAGCTCCCGGACCAAGTCATAGTGGCCATTAGCAGCTGCCCAATCAATTGGAGAAGCATACCACCATTGGTCTCCAGTGCTCTCCCACCGAAGAGGAAAATATGTTGGAGGCATTGGGAAGATGAGAAACTAGAGACTAGTGGAATATGATGATAAAGATCAAAGCTTATATGTGAGCTAAATCAAATTCTTTTGAGAAAAAAACTCAAATCAATTCAACAAGACAGGCAAAATTCACCAAGCATATTGAACTTTTAGAAATTGCAAATACAGAGTGAATGAGCAGAGTAGAACTAGACAAAAGGAAAAGATCAAAGTAATCAGAAAGAAATTTGAGAAAGACCGCTTCTATGGAAAAGAGCGGGAACAGAATAAAGTTAGAACAAACAAAACGAGAAGAAGCAAAATATGACAACTAACAAGAAGATAAGTAAAGAGTCAAGCCTAGGAAAACCGAGAAAGACACATGGAGAATTAAAGAACTTTACTAAAGCTTACACAAGGAGACAACAGAAGAGGACCCCTTATGGTATTAATGTAGTGTAAGCTGTTGAACTACCTTTAGTAAAACCAATTACAACTGTGGCAAAGGAAATGAAGGATACTAGAGGCACAGTTTGTGAAAATAAATAATGCCTTGTATGTTTTGATGCCAGGTTAGTTAGTTGGAATTAATAATAGCAACTAGATGATATGTGAAAGGAAACAGCCATCATTGCTCACACAAAGCAACCAGAGAAAAAGAAATAGGCCCTTAAAGGTGGAGAATAACAATATAGTTACAAGGTCAAACACTAATTATTTCCATAATGGAGTGCAAATACTAAAACTTTTTCTCTTTTTTAAGAGAAAATGAGAGAGCAATGCTAGGGTCACAACTTTTTTCATAATTATTAGTATAACTTATTATGATCGAAATAAAATAATATCACTTTCACTTAGTCCACCAATCCACCAATGACACAACTTTTATTATGCACCAATCACAATTAGCCATGTCAGAAGGAGAAAAATATTATGATCCTAAACTTATTTTAAAAAAAAAACTAAATTACCAATTTCACCCTCCAACTTTGTCTAAAGTTTAATTCAGTCTACTAACTTATAACTTTATTCAATTCAGACCTTTCGTTAGTGTCAAAACTGAGAAGATGCAAGATTAGTGAAAGTTGGAGGACTGAATTGATTAGTGAAACTTATATATAATATCCTAAGGTGAGATTCCTTCTGAACAGTGAAAGTGCAGTCTAGAGAGACACAGACAATGATGGTCACCCAAAAAGATAATTTAATTAAGAATATATATAATTTTCACTTATATTGGTTGGTTGTAGTGATGATAGAGGTCGCAAGCTGAGCCAGTTGATTGAAACTTTCACTGTGCAGAAACATGAAGATGTTGTAGTACAACTTTCAGAAAGAAAAAAAAAAAGATTTTGGAGTAATTATAGGAAAGCTTAGCAGAATGCCTCTAAGGTTTGGAGAAGTTTTAACCCAGCTTATCATATTATCAAATGCTTAATGACCCTTACAACTTTCTTGATTAATTTTTAGTCTTTGGATAATTTGCCACGCGTGGTTAAAGTGATGGTTGAACTCCTAGGTCCACATGCTGGAGCTTGGCCCATTCAAGTACTCAACCAAAAAAGTGTTTCTCTTTCAATCTGAATTTGATCTGAAACATCATTATTATAATTCTCAGATTTCTTTAACTTACAGCTTTTGGACCTAAAAAAATTATAACTTAAGATATGAGCAGTGACTTAACCCAAGTATTTCTTCACATTTATAAACAGTAAAGCGCTGAACCTTACAACAGCTTAGAGCCTTAGAGTCCAAGGTTGTGCAATCCTTCTAGCTGCTATCCAGAATTTTTTTTCAAACCATTTATCACTTCAAACAAATATATTTTCAGCACAAACTACCCAATTTTTGTGTGTTAATGTGGCTGGGATGCTGCAAGATTAGGCCACAGAAAGTGCAACTCTTTTCATTGATATGGTAATAATGTAGCACAAGTAGTGGGTGGTGCAAAGCACCTTTAGACTGTCACATTAAATGATAGTTTTGTTGGTTCAATCAACTTTTCTCTCCCTATTTTCAGAAGTTGATATATTGAGATTTTCATTTGGTAGTAGTTCTTTTCATAGGTACTAAATATTTACCAAGACAAACTAGGGCCACTTCAAGATGAAATGAGTTCTCTCAAGCACCCACCAAAGAACACTTTATCTTTCCAATTATTCCTTCTTATAAGGAAACACAACCATTCCCTGCAGCATTGCGTATTAAGATTCAATCCATATCACGTCCAATCCAAAGTAAAATCCTTGCCCCACCCCCAAAAACAGCATAATTGGTTAAAGAATAAGTCCATCGACAAAACTTATTCATCAATTTTTTTTTACAACTTATTGAAATGGTAGATTGTGAACAATGTCAAAATAAAAGTAGTGTTGATGGTGATTCTTATGAAAGTGATTTGTCTACCATTCACAAGTTTCTATCTCAACAGATTGTGAAATAAGTTGTGTCCATGGCAAAGTTGTTAATTAAAATGTGCATGTGAGTAGAAAATATAAAATTGAAAAACAATACATGAGAGATGCATTAAAGCTGATACGCATGAATGAAGCAATTTGCATCGTGGTGCTTCAAATCTTGAAAAAAGGAAGCCATGTGGTCAGATACACTTTTCAAGGACACCCTATCCATGGCTTTGATTGTAGCACCAAATCTTCGCAAAAAATTTGCCAAACTTTGTCTCCAAGAACAATTCTTCTCCCTTTAGAAGTAGATGAAGGGCAACATCATGCGTTTTAAGATCTACATGCGTGTATAATTCATCCCCCCAAAAAATATATCAAGTAGAGAAAAACAACATGCTTGCCCTCTCTAAATTTTTTTTTTTTTTGGGCTCTCTAATTAATTTTAAATGTTATTTACGTTTAACTCTTAAAGTGTAATACCACAAGTTTTTAGCGAGTTTTATAGCTCAACTGATTATTACATTTTGGGACCCAACTATAAGAATCTGTCCAATTAGTTGGCTCATCTACCCCTTTCGGAACTAAAGATGTTAGGTAACATATTAACCCCATGTTTGGCATTTGTCGTCCACTAATGCTTCCAAACCCATGCAAATCAAGTATGACATACTCAATCAGGAAGCTAGCTGGATTTGCTACTCTGTTCGAGCTTTTATATTGGGGGCTTGTACCTTGCAGATTGGTGAGCGGTGCTATTTTGGCTCTTTAAAAGCCCTGTAACTAGAAGGTACAAACTCTAAAATAAATTTTTTTGACCAAAAAAGAAAAGAAAGGGATGGCATGTGAGAGGCAGCTTTACTTTTTGCAGTACCTGCATCAAAAGCCATAATAGAGGGTGGGTTACCTGCTTTAACAATAATAATGCATGTGTTGGTTCCCTGCTTCTATCATTTTCTTGCTTTTCTTTTCTTCTGCTTCCTCTAGTCTCTTTCCCACTTTAATGGGAGTCATAAAGCCTAATGTTCACATGATCTCTATCGTAGCACATAGTTCAGTCCCAACACAACACCATCATGGTGGGCTAGAGGGTCAGGTTGTAACATGTAAGCCATGCTGCACTACAATAGTTCATAGGAGTACCAAGAAGGCAAGAAATCTGGACCACCAAAACCAATTCATATCGATTATAAGATGATAACGATCGACAAATGTAATGTCAATGTGTCCATATGTCCTCAGTTCATGCAATATGGAAAGATAGGTTCATCAAGTTTACTTGATAGGAAGGGCTGGACCACCAAGGCACCAACTCAATGATACGAGGAAAAGTGAAAAAAGAAAGAGATCTCTTAGGATAAACTCCAATCCCCCACCATTGTTAAGAGGGGACAAGAGGATGTGGCTTCCACCTATGAAGTTTAATTGCAATACCAAAACTCAGGTCCCAACTCCCAACAGAGTGATGCAATGAATAGTATATATAATAGTTTGTATTGAACCCAATATCTTCCATGTATAAAATCCAATAATGCCTTAAGCGCACTCAATGTCAGCACCTTATATTGTTGCATCCTTGCCTCAAGCAGTTGGGGATCCAACATCTAATGGACCCTATAGAAAATGCATCTTAACTTTGGGGAAAAATACCCACAAGATGCAATGTAAATTGAAAAGTAGGATAATACATCCTTTGCATCCATACAGGAGCCATGAACCAACATCTAATGGACCCTATAGAAAATCTATCTTAATAGTTAATTCCCACAACTAGGTTTCACATAGTGACACCTCTCAAAGTAAAGAATCACCTGTCTGAATGGGGTCCAGCTCCGCAACCCCCAACCACAAGTCTATAATGCATAATGTTGTAAAACTAAAATATCATGTTAGAGGTCCTATTAACGATTTGAGGCATTCCCCCCTATATTGCACATCTGGAAGATTGTTACCATAATAACATCATTTCGTCAAACAGTCAAGGCAGTAATGAACAACCAATCCCTACAATGAGGGAAATTAATAGGAACTCGGTCCAAAAAAAAAAAAAGTACAAAGTGACTGTACAACCTAGTCCAATTATAATGTTAAGCAAAAGATAATGCCATGGTAGGGCTTTGCCACAATGCTAGTGACAACATATCAAATCTTTTCTGCATCATTAAACATGATAAATCTAAAAAGTGAAGAAAAAGTGTTCAAAGCTATAGAGAAATTCTAAATCATTTCTACTCTGTTCCAATCCCATTTGATCATTTCCACACATGCAAATCAATCACCCAAAAGAATCCCAGAAGATGAAAATGAATCAGACTTGACAAATAAATGATGCCTCTAACAGATTTTAGTTTAGTTCTTGGCCTTAAGGGAGTTGTTTTCCTTGATCCTTGCTCGGTTGTCCAGCTTAACAAAGCGTTTGAGATCTTCATAAGGGAGGGTTTCAGTGTTCTTCCTCCTTAATTCACTCAATGCTGTTTTTTTATCGATCAAATGCCATAGCCAATCGGGGTATTCAGAATCAGGTAGGATCTTGGGATCAGCCCCATCCTTGAGGATATTGGCACCAACCACTGTAGTAGACTTGACTTCTTTGCTAAGAATTGATTCTTTTGGTGCATCACTGGCTGCACTCCCTTTAGAGCCCTTCTTTGCTTTACCACTAGAATATGTTCGTCGGCTTACCGCCTCCATTGCCTCCCTGGTAATGGCAATGCTTCTAATCAATCTGACATGGTTCAGTGCCATAACCTTAACCTGTGTCATCAATGTTAATGAATATAGGAAGGAATTGTTTCTTAACAGGAAAACTGGGATTTATACCCTAACACTATCAATTTTACAGGGATTTATTAGTTTCCAAGTTCCTCCATCTCCTGCATGAATGTATGTTGGTCGACAGATTATATCCTTCTAAAGTTAATTTTCAAGGGAAGCCAGGCACAGACCAGGAATGCTTACATTTTAGAGCAATTATTCAACCATATGACAGACAGACAATATTTGACCAATAATTGTTTGAATGGTCCCGTGTTTGGGCCATAACGAGATACATACTATTGTTTTTTTGATAAGCAAGATACATTCTAATGTAAAAACAAAACAAAACAAAACAAACAAACAAAGTGAAGGAAAAATCCATTTGAAAAAAAAGTCAATCCATGTGATCGATAGGCCAACTCGACTCGACATTTCAGCAGGTCCAGATTGAGTTTAGGGGTGTTAAGACCTGACCATGGCCCGAAAAACCGACCAACCCGCCCGACGTTGATCCAATTTTAGCCCGAACTAAAGCTCTAGTCGATTGGCGGTAGGTTTCTGATTCCAAGAACCGATACTAGCGGGTCAAGTGGCAGGTTTGCTTCTCCAAAACCCGAGCAACTCAAACCCTACCGAAGCTATATAAAAAATCCGGCAAAAAAAAGCTAGATCCGGCAAGATCTTGACCAGATCCAACGAGATCTCTACCAGATCTGGTAAGATCTTGACCAAACTCGGCTAGATCTTGACCAGATTTGGTGGGATTTAGCCAGATCCAGCAAAATCCTAGCAATTTTTAGTGAAAAAAATGCAGATTCCGATGAAAATGCAGCAATTGACGATTACCCTCTATATTGCTAAAGGATCACGAGCCAAACTAAAACCTCCCCGTAGTTCCTTGCATTAAAATCATCAAACAGCTCGAGTGTAACATAACCAACTCAAGAAAATAAGGAATTAGAATAGCACCAATTCAGTTTCCTCATTTAACAACTTACCCAAAAAAAAAAAAAAAAGGATTATAAAAAACCTAAAAAATTCTTATCTATCTCCAACAACTACCAGATAACAAGAAAAACAAAGCTTTAGCCCCGAAACATTTTGGGTTGGCTATGGATTCTTAATAGATTAATCAGGTCCACCACTAGTATTTTTTCTTTGCCATTCAATCCTATTGTATCCAAAAACCGTATACTCATTGTCACCTTCAAACATCCTTAATTAACATGTCCTTTTTTATGTTATTTAAGCTCTTCTTTTACCTCACTGATCATTAATAGCAAATGCCATTCATAGCAAATGCCATTCATAGCAAATGTCAATCACAAAGTAAACAAAACAAAAAACAAACAAAATTTAGATTAAAATGTTAGGTAACTAGGAATTAAGCATGAGTTTAGTATGACTATAAGGGTCCGTTTGGTTAGTCGTTTTTGGTAGCCTAAAAGAGCATTTTTAAAACCTTTTTTTAAAACCCAAAACTCTTCGTAAACGCTCATTTTAAACTCAAAACACTGTTTTGCAATAGTTTATACAAACGCAACCTAAGAACAACTTCTAGTATCCAATGAATACCATTAGTACTTGTGATTGTGAACTCCTAAAGAACCCTAAACTAAGAAAATGACATCGCAGATTTAGCGCACTGTTTGGTTAGCTGGAGAAATCAGAGGAAAAACAAACAAATTTGAGAAGCTTGTAATTTTAGATCTACTCTACCACTTCTCAAACGGTGAGGGAATTCAGAAAATTTCAATATGCAAAAATACCTGGTTCTAGATTTTGAAGATTCGAATTCAATATGGTGGCCCCTACTTTTTGATAAGAAGCTTCTTCTGCGATAGGGTTTCTCTGAGACCCAAAACCAAAAATGGCAGGCACTGCAATTTGTTGAAGGAGAAATGGACAAAGGGACAAGAAAGTTCTGCTCTTACTATTTTTTGGGCCATAATAGTTTTAAACCATTGCTAAAAGCCCAACTCTAAAACTAAGTTCTTTGTCTTAATGTTGGGCCATATTCACCATTCTTACAATTGGGCCGAAATCCACTAGTGGGCTTTATTTCTTTATTTGTTTTTAAAATTGCAAAGTTTTTATTTTTTATTTTTTTTTATTACAAATTGAATATTCACTTTTTTTTTATCAATTTATGGCCGGTTTGGATTGAGTGGGGAGGGAAAGGGAGTGGAGAGGAGTAGAGTAGAGTTGGCTGAAAATAGACATGTCTTTATTTGTTTTTAAATTTGATGATGTACAATAATCAGTAGACTGAATACTTCGGATTTCAAAGGGATGGTAAAATTCCCCTCCCGCCCTTCGCATTTCAAAAATTTTCCTCCTTGACATATATCATCTAGAGCCTCGTCTAGAAGTTCTTCTGCGTCTATTGTCCTCTTCCGTCTAGAGCCAAGTATTCTCTTTATTCTCGTCTTTAGGCTTTCCTTTAAGTTTTCTTCAACATGTCTAAAACTGTTGTCTCTTCGTCTAGTAATAGTGTAAATAAGGTTATAGACGAGTATCATGATTCAACTAGTTATAGTGGCTCTAGTAGTAGCACTAGCAACAGTAGCAGTGGGGGGATCACCATAGACGAGGAGTACACGTCTGGTGTTCTTGGAGTTCTTTTAGAAGTTTTTCAGGAAAAACTCAGGACGAGGGCAGCTTCTAGGTCTTGAACTGGCACCTCAGCGAGTGTCCCTCCATTTAGTCCTTTAAACGAGGTAGAAACAGTTTATAGTTGCGTTGTAGGTATTCCTTCCAAAACAAGTAAACAGAGACTTACCTCCCTTAGGACTTGGTATCAGATTCCTGATGACCTTAACCCTAGGTTAGCCGTCTGTGGGGAGTGGTGCTGCAACCCTCATTTTGGAATAGGCGTCTATGAGGCGTACCTTTTAGGGGGACTTAGGCTACCCCTTAATGCCTTTGCTAGGGAATTACTTGTTAGGTTAGGCTTAGGGGTATGTCAATTTGAACCCTAATGCATGGAGATTGGTGGTCTCTATGCAAGTTTTGTGGAGGGAAGTATTTTGAGGGGATCGGCCTCTTACTATGGACGAGTTCCTCTTCTACTACAAACCCTCAAAAATTAACCAATCCCTTGACTTTTATCAATTTACAGCTAGGGGTATAGATTGTAGATTAATAAATTCTCTTGTCTCGTTTGATAGAAACTAGAAGACGAAGTTCTTCTTCGTCTCTGGTTTCTGGGCCGAGAACCCTGTAGAGGTTGGGAAGGATACATTTGCCCCTTACACTGGGGAATTAGGGAACCTTCGTCCTGAAGGTTTTTTTTTTTTTTTTTTAGCTGTTGGATGACCATCTTTAAGCAAATTTTATCGTGACTGCGTCCACAGGGCTCATCTTTACGTTGACAGGAGTTTCCATTCATTGGTCATCCTTCAACGTCTTGCCATGTAGGGACTTGGCCCTGAACCAACTGCTGAAGCCATTGCTGCACGAGCTTACTGTTTGTAGACGTGAGTTTCCTTTTTACTTAGAATTTATATGAGTATTATTTGTGTTATGCTCCTTGGCTTAACTTCAATTGTTCTTTTTTTTTTTTTTTTTTAGGGATGGCAACTATGAAAGAAAATAAGGGAAAAGAGGTCGTGGACAAGGCAAACAGGCCTGAAACCCAATCCTAGCTTCGTCCTTCTGCTGAGGACAAAAGGAAGTCTTTATCCAAGACGGTTGACTTGGAAAACCTTCCCAGTCGTCGAGGAAAAAAGGCGAAGCATAGGTCGTCCAAACCAGGAGTTGTCAATCCTAGTCTCCCTACAACTCAATCGTTCGTCCAAATTTTTGATGTAGACTTGTCTGCCCCCGTTGAGCTTACTCCATCCAAAACCACTGCGCCTGCCTTGTCCCATCCTTCTTAAAGGATTCCTATGAATCTTGTTGAAAATGAGGATTTGGCTTGGGAATGCTTTGAGAAGGTTGTGTTTGATAAGGACATAGATGCCTGCTATGACATGTCTTTGAAAGACTTTGAACATTCTAGTGTTCATGATCTTTTCAAGGTACGCAATTTCATTCTTGCCTCGTCTTTGTCACTTCTCGCTTCTCTCGTCTAACCATTGTTTTTATCACTTTTCTTATAGGCAATGTCAAAGTTTATTGTATCGTCTAGGTAGGCCATGCAGTTGGACAAGACGAGGATCTTGCCTGAGACAAGGATCCAAGAGGTGAAGGATGACTGCAAGGGTTGGGCTGAGGTGGCAGCGAAGGCTACAGACGAGGCCAAAGAAATGCAAAACCTTGTCGAAGAGCTGAAGGCTGACATCATCTAGAAGGACTCTCGTCTTGATCATCTTCTAAAGAAAAATGACGAGCTGAGCACTCTTCTTAAGAGAGCCAAAGATGATGTTGTTATGGAGTTCAAAGCTTCCAAACAGTATACTGATCTTTTAGACGTAAACTATGCTGCTAGCTTCGAAGATTTTCATATGGACGCTGAGGAATGCTTCCCAGAAGTTGACTTTAGTTCAATCAAGCTTAATATTGGTGCTGCGAGCTCCCTTTTCCAAACAAGCTCTGAAGATATCAATATTGAAGACGATGCCACTACCCACCCTACTCAGGACGATCCCACCTCCGGAGATAACCCTTAATGAAGGACGCTTGAAATATCTTTGTAATAATAATTTTTTTTTTATGAGGTCCATTGTTTTGGACCATTTAAATTTATCAAAGTACATTTCTCTCGTCTTCAATCTTTTAGGATGAGCTTTTAAACAATTGGTTTGTAGGATTTATAAGGGTTTTTAGACGGTGGTCGTCTACCCTTTTCAAACTTTATGTATGAATGAATATTTATTTCCATCATTTTATTTTCTAATGTTATTGTATGGACGTGTTTTTCTTTGTTTACATCATCCATGTCATAATGGCTTGTAGTCCGCCCACTCATGGAGGCATTTAGCTCGTCCATGTTAGTGTAAATTTCTTATGTTCAATATTCTTACCATTCTACAAATTTTTACAAGTATAACGCGTTTTACGTATGACATTGTTTTTATCAGCTTTACTCATCTAGAGATTTAGTAGCTGTTTCTCGCTCTTCGTCCATAGGCTGGACATTTCTAGCATTTGCTCATCCAGGTGTTGGACTTATAGCTGGATATTCATCTATGGATTTTGAATGTTGTTGCGTGCATGCTTTTTTTCGTACATTTCTTGGACGAATACGCTTTAGGCCTTATTTTGTCCATTGGTTAGACGAATATACCTTAAGCTTATTTTTCTTTGCTTTATCCTCATTTCGAGGAAAGCTTGTAAACGTTACATCCCTGGGCCTAGAGACTCTTCGTCTTGAGCCTTAGCTTTCTTGTGGATGAAATTATAAAAAGTAGATTCAGCATCACATGTATTGGAAATCCAAACTTCATATACATAAGATAAACACCGTCCATAAGCATAGCACATGCTTAGAAGCTAGTGCCTTAGGGAATTAAAAATTACATAGTACATAACTTCGTCCACCATAAATTTGTCCTTAGACAACGCATAAGTTAGAGTCTAATGCACTTTTTAGGGAATTAAAATACTCAAAATATGCAGTAGTAGTAATAAACATAAGTAAATATGAAGGAAACAGTTCAACTTCGTCCATGATGCTGCTTGTCTAGGCGGACCTTTCATTGTTAGTACTTTCTCAGATGCTTGACGTTCCAAGGGTGCTCCAGCTTTCGTCCATCCAAGGCTTCCAAGTAGTATGATCCCTGCCTTTTGTAATTAATGACCCTGTAGGGTCCTTCCCAATTAGGCCCTAGTTTCCCATAGGCTGGGTTTCTGGTTGCCAAAGAGACCCTTTTTAGGACAAGCTCCCCAATGTTGAAACGCTTGGATTTCACCATTGTATCATATTGCCTAGTCATAAGATTTTTGTATCTTGCTGTCCTCTGTTCCGTATCCATCCTTACCTCATTAATGAGATTGAGGTTAAGACGAAGTTGTTCTTCATTATCCTTGTACTGATACTTCATTACCTTGTGATTAGCCATCTGCACTTCTGCAAGTATGACTGCTTCACTTCCATAAGCTAATTTGAAAGGGGTTTCCCCTGTGGGGGTCCTCACAGTCGTTCTGTAAGCCCATAGAACGCTTGGTAGCTCGTCTGGCCATACTTCCTTGCCCTCTCGAGCCGAGTCTTGATGATTTTCAACAAGTATCGATTTGCTACTTCTGTTTGTTCGTTCGCTTATGGATGGGAGGGTGAGGAGTAATGATTTTTGATTCCGAGTTGTTCACAAAAATCCTTGAAAGGTGTATTATCAAATTGTCGTCCATTGTCAGATACTAGCATCCTAGGTATCCCAAACCTGTATACAATGCTCTTCCAAACAAAGTTCTTGACATTTTGTTGTGTGATTTTCGCTAAGGGTTCAGCTTCCACCCATTTAGTAAAGTAATCAATTCTTACTACTAAAAACTTCATCTACCTAGTTCCAAATGGAAAGGGGCCTAAGATATCCAGTCCCCATTGCGCAAAGGGCCATGGGGCCATCATCGGGGTGAGATACTCTGACGGTTGTTTAGGGACATTGCTGAAGCGTTGGCACTGGTCACACACCTTAACATAAGCCTTAGCATCTGTTTGAATAGTTGGCCAGTAGTAACCTGCACGGGCAACCTTATGGACTAGTACTCTTGCTCCAGAGTGGTTTCCACATGCTCCTTCATGAACCTCCCTCAATACATAGTTCGACTCATCCAGAGCTAAACACCTTAAGTAGGGCTGAGAGAAATCTCATTTATACAACACCTCGTCTATGAGGACGTACTTAGCAACTCTGATCCTTAACTTCCTGGTCTCATCTTTATCAGCTAGAAGCCTTCCGTCCTTGAGATAGAGGACTATTGGAGTCATCCAATTTTCTTCTCCTTCAATTTGCTGTACCTCTAGAATATCTATGCTTGGCATGTATTAGATTCTATCACACTCGTCAATAGCTCCCCCTGATGAAGCTGCTTTTGCCAAAGCATTTGCTTCCATGTTTTCTTCTCTCGGGAGTTGAACAAAACCGGTTTCTTTAAACTTTTTGATGAGCTGCTTTACCTTGTTTAGATACTTCTTCATCCGATCTTCTTTAGCTTCACATATTCCATTCACTTGATCGATGATCAACTGAGAATCCCCTTGGACGATTACTGACTCTGCCCCTAAGGATTTAACCAATTCCAATCCTTTAAGGAGAGCTTCATATTCAGCTTCATTGTTGGTGGTTTGATATTGTAGATGGGCTGCATATTTCAACTTGTCTTCTTCCGGGGATTTGAGTATAACTCTATAACTCCAATTCCTCTTGTATATAACGTGGATGAGCGATCCACATTGATGACCCATCTCTTTACTTCGTCCACCTCGTCTAGTTTACCTTGACTGGGACTGAACTCCGCGATGAAATTTGCCAATACCTGTGCCTTTATTGCATTTCTTGGTTGGTACCTGATATCAAACTCGTTAAGTTCTATGACCCATTGGATTAGTCGTCCTACAGCTTCTAACTTGTTCATTTCCCTCTTCAGTGGATGATCCGTTTTAACATTGATGACATGAGCTTGAAAGTAATGTCTTAACTTCCTAGAAGACATGACCAAAGCAAAGGCCAGTTTTTCAATCATTGGATATCGTCATTCTGCCCCTCTTAGCGCTCGACTTCTGTAATAAACTGGTTTCTGTATCTTCCCTTCTTCTCTAATCAATGCTGAGCTCACTGCATGCAGGGACACCGCTAAATACAAATATAATTCCTCCCCTGGTATAGATTGGCTCAGCAAAGAAGCTATTGTGAGGTAGGCCTTGAGGTCTTGAAAGGCCTTTTGACACTCGTCCGTCCATTCAAATGTCTTCCTAAGAACCTTAAAAAATGGTAAACACTTGTCAGTAGCTTTAGAGACAAACCTGTTAAAGGCAGCAACTCGTCTAGTAAGAGACTGGACTTCTTTGATATTCTTTGGTGGCTCCATATCCAGGATTGCTTGGATCTTATCAAGATTTGCCTCAATTCCCCTATGTGAAATCATGAAACCAAGGAATTTCCCTGATGAAACTCCAACAGCACACTTGTTTGGATTTAACTTCATGTTATACTGTCTAAGTGTGTCAAAGGTCTCTTCAAGGTCGTCCAGGTGCTTCCCTTCGTCCAGGCTCTTTACCAGCATATCATCTACATAAACTTTCACATTCTGCCCAATTTGTGGACGAAACATATGGTTCACCAGCCTTTGATAAGTTGCCCTCGTGTTCTTCAACCTGAAGGGTATCACCTTGTAACAAAACAGGCCTTAACTAGTGACAAAAGATGTCTTCTTTTGATCTGCCTCGTCCATCCTTATCTGGTTATAACCTGAGAAGGCATCCATAAAACTTAGCAGCTTATGACCCGCTGTAGAGTCCACCAATTGATCAATACATGACAATGGATAGTTATCCTTGGGGCAGGCCTTGTTTAGATCGGTGAAGTCCACGCACATCCTCTATTTGTCTTTTTGACAATCACCACATTAGCCAACCAGTCCGGGTAATAAACTTCCTAGATGAATTTTGCTGTTGTTAGCTTTTGAACTTCTTCTTTAATGGCATTGTCTTGTTCAGGTGCAAACGCTCTTTTCTTTTGACGTACAGGCTTGGTGGAAGGATATACGTTTAAACGATGGGTAATGACACTAGGGTCAATACCTGGCATGTTTTCGTGACTCCATGCAAATACATCAATGCTCTTCTTTAAGAACTGGACAAGGTCTTGCTTCGTCTTGCTTTCCATACTTGCTCCTACCTTTGTGTACTTCTCAGGGTTACTCTCGTCCAAAGGAATGTCTTCTAGCACTTCGGTGGGCTCTGCAACAACTCTCCTCTCTTCAATGCTCAGAGTCTGAACTTGTTCGTTTATAGCCAACATGGCCAAATAACACTCTCTTGCTACTAACTGGTCTCCTTGCACTTGCTCTATCTCGTACTCTGTAGGGAATTTGACTGATAGGTGGTAGGTAGATGTTACTGCCTTCCAACTATTTAAAGTTGGTCTTCCAATGATGGAGTTGTATGACGACGAACAGTCCACGACAAGAAAATTTACTTCTTTGGTTATCTGTTGTGGATATACTCTTACCACCACGAGTAACGTAATGGTACCTACGGGCTGTACTTTCATCCCTCCAAACTCTACTAAGGGTGAATTCACTAGACAAAGTTGATCTCGTCCAAGCCTCATTTGCTGGAAAGCAGGGTAATATAAGATGTCCATCGAACTCCCATTGCCCGCCAACACCTTTCTAGTTGTATAATTAGCAATAAGCAAAGTAATGACGATCGCGTTGTCATGTGGATGGTGAACCCTTTCAGCATCTTCGTTCGTGAACGTGATGGCTTGCTCGTCCGTTATCCTCGTCCTTGGTTTCGTCTTGAAAGTTGGACGTTTTGCATTACCTTCAGGTATGTCTTCCTTGACTTGGAATATTGTCCTATTGAGTTCCCTCCTATGATGACTCTTATTTCTTCAAGTGGGGGTTGTGACGGCTCTTCTAGCTTTCCTTTCAACTTCTTGTCTTTGTGATCTCGTCCAAGGAAATTTCTCAATTTTCCTTGCCTGATGAAATTTTCTATCTGCTGTTTCAAATCAAAACATTTGTCCGTGTCATGCCCATGGTCTCTGTGGAAGCGGCAATACTTGTTCCTATTGTGCTTGTTGGGATCTCCCTTCATTTTCTCTGGCCACTTCAAAGAACGATCGTCCTTAATTTGCATAAGAACTTGTTCAAGCGGCATATTCAAGGGTGTGTATTGCTAACTCCGTGCCGAAGAGCTTGCTTTCTTGTTGTCTCGATCTTTCTTCTCTCCCGTCTGTGCCTTCTTTGGACGAGGACCTTGTTCAGGATGGCGTGGGAGGTCTACTTCCATTCACTCGGCTCTCTTCCTCTTCTTAGCTATAATTCCGTCTTTTGCATTCATGAAGTTTTAGGCCGAATGGACGAGTTCAGCCATGGTTTGAGGCTCTTGCTCATAAAGCTTATAGATGAATAAATCAGAGTGAACTCCATTATGGAAGGCCACCAATAATAACCTGTCGTCCATCCCGTTCACTGTCAAGGCTTTTCTGTTGAAACGAGTAATAAAGGACCGCAAGCTTTTATTTTCCCTTGCTCTATTGTTAACAGGCTGGATGAGGAACGCTTATGCCTTTACCTTCCGATAAAATTGTTGACAAACAGCTTACTCAATTCTTTGAAAGAACTCACAGTATTTGGAGGTATCTTGCTGAACCATACTCGTGTCGGCCCTTTGAAGGTAGTAGGGAAGGCCCTACACATGATCTCGTCCGGGACCCCTTGAAGGTGCATCGTAGTCTTGAAAGTAGCAATATGATCAAAAGGGTCGCACGTTCCATCATATGAGTCTAAGGAAGGCATCTTGAACTTAGGTGGCAAGGGGTGAATATTGATGGAAGTCGTGAAAGGGGAGTCTGTTCGATGAACCAAATCATCTATGGGATTCGCCCTTCTCACGCTCTCCCTCATCTCGTCCATGACCTTCCTCATCTGATCCATTTCCTTCTCCAAGTACGGCACCCTTTGTGAAGTAGTAACCCTTAACTGGTTTTCGGGCTCAGCGTTTCCTCTATCTTCTTGATTCTGGGCTTGTCCTTCTGCGTATCTTTCATGGTGTTGCCTCCTTAAACCAATCTCTCTAATCAACTCTTGATTCTGACGAGTTAATTCTGCCATGGCGGCTGCCATGGACTGTACATGTTAGATGGAAGATGGTTGCGTGACAGGCGCTGACTGTTGATCACGGTGGGGATTGCTAGAGGCATCCCTACTCTCCTGGTGGCATGGACTAGTGGCCCTTGGTCTTGTCTGAACCATACAGCCTTTTGTCGAAGAAAGATGAACCGCAAAATACAATTAATCCTTCCCACAGACAGTGCCAACTGATGATGCACAGAAAATCAGTAGACTGAATACTTCGGATTTCAAAAGGCTGGTAATCTCTTGGAAGATCTGCAAAGAAAAGTGAAACAAAATCAAAGGAGATCGGGGTGAACCGGCCAAAAACTCTTCGATGTTTAAATTAGTTTCTCTCTTTTAAACTCAAGAACTCCAACTTTTTCTTTTCGATAAAATAGTGGAACTTACTTTCGTTTGATGAGGATGAGTGTTTATATAGTGTGCATTGGAGCGATTTCTTGTCTTGTAACTTCTCCCATATTTTGTGGAGGTTTGAAGGATTAAACTTAACTATTACAACCGCTATAGAAGTTATGATATCTACTCTCATCTTCTATAACCGTTATTGGAAGTTAAGTACTTGGCATGGCAAGAAGTTATAGTGATGAATCCGGACCTTACTCATATATTAAAATGGTTACATGTGGTCCGATTCATAAGCTAGTATAGATAAATCTTACATTTAGAAATATTCCTAAGTGTTGAAGGGTCGTTCATACAGGATGACTTTCCTTAGTCTAGACGAGCTTCTCATAAAAGATTAAGACAACCCATGAATGATACAATGGACGAGTAGGGGCAGGTCCAACTGTTGTGGTAACTTGCATTATGTGGACGACAACACAAGGACGAGCTATACTTGTCCTTCTCCATCAGAAATAACAAAATTTTTTTTTTTTTCTTGAGAAACAAAAATGGCAAAGTGTATATTCACATTTTTTATCAATTTAAAGATGCATGTTATGTCATGTCATAAAATCAAGATTTTTTTAGCAAAGAATATATTCTCCTTTTTATCAATTTAAAGATGCATGTCTTTATTTATTTTTTTAAATAGCAATTTTTTTTTTTTTTTGAGAAACAAAAATAGCAAAGTGTATATTCACTATTTTATCAATTTAAAGATGCATGTTGTGTCGTGTCATTTAAAATCAAGGATCACCATCATTTTTGGAAGGAATTCATTATATGGTGATTTTTTTTTCTCACAAATTTTAATGTGTATATAATGTCACACACTAATAAGGAATTGACTTGAGTCTAATACTTCTATGCACTAAAACCCTACCAATAAAATCTTATTTCTTTTAATAAAAAATAATAAAATATTCGATGTAAAAATATTGTGAATATAATATTTTTACATTTTTAGGAACTAATTTATTGTTTATAAAAGAATAACAAAAAAAAGTACTCCAAAAAAAAAAAAAAACAAAAAAAAACAAAAACAAAAACAGAGAGCAAAACAGAGGGAAAATACGAACTGGCCCAAATAATTAAATTTCATTACAGCCCAAGTCCATAACTTGCTCAAGTAGTCGAAGTGAAGCGTTTCACTCTTTTCCCTTTTCCCAAGCAAACAGCATTGAATACATAAACCCAACCTCCAAAACCCTTCTTCACCTTCAGCCGCTTAAAAAGTCTCACTGTCCCATTACCAAAAACCCTAACAAACCCACACTCACTCAACCATGGGTAGTAACCAAGCCGTTTCTTTATTGACCAACATCGCACGCGCCGCTTTGGGACTCGGCGCCGGCGCCACCGCTCTCAGCTCATCTCTCTACACCGTCGACGGTGGCCAGCGCGCCGTCATCTTCGACCGTGTCCGTGGAATTCTCAACGAGACCGTCGGCGAAGGTACTCACTTCCTCGTCCCATGGCTCCAGAAGCCTTTCATTTTCGATATCCGCACAAAGCCCCACACTTTCTCTTCGGTCTCCGGTACAAAGGATCTCCAGATGGTCAACTTAACCCTACGCGTTCTCTCGCGTCCTGAGGTCACGCGCCTCCCTGAGATCGTCCAAACCCTAGGTCTCGAGTACGACGAGAAGGTCCTCCCTTCGATCGGAAATGAGGTGTTGAAGGCCGTGGTGGCTCAGTTCAACGCCGATCAGCTACTCACCGAGCGTCCGCAGGTCTCGGCGCTTGTTCGGAACGGACTCACCGAGCGCGCCAAGAACTTCAACATCGTGCTCGATGACGTGGCGATCACGCACTTGTCTTACGGCGCTGAGTTCTCTCGCGCCGTTGAGCAGAAGCAGGTGGCGCAGCAGGAGGCGGAGAGGTCGAAGTTTGTGGTGGCGAAGGCGGAGCAGGAGAGGCGTGCGGCGATCATTAGGGCCGAAGGAGAGAGCGAGTCGGCAAAGATGATTTCGGAGGCTACTGAGAAGGCTGGAACTGGACTCATTGAACTCAGGAAGATTGAGGCCATGAGGGAGAATGCCGCGACTCTCGCCAAGTCCCCGAATGTCGCTTACTTGCCCGGTGGCCAGCAGATTCTGATGGCTCTCAATGCCAACCGTTGAGAGTAAAGGTATATTCATTCTTATCATTATCATGTTTTCATTGTTTTACTATATTATGATTTGCTAATGTAATTAGCCATACAAACTGATGTATTTAACTTTTAAACACAAGAAAATTCGTATATCATGATACCTTGCTGATTATTACATTCATTGTCGTTTCAGTTTGTAAGTAGTAAAAGTAGTTGTAATGTTAGCATTTTCTCATGATAATTTAGAATTGCATGACATGTAAGAAAAAAATTGCTTGTGTAGTATATCACCTTAAGAATAATGTGTTTGTATGATAAATCAATGGTGCATGTCATTTCCTTCAAGATCAAGCAAAGAGCTTTGCTTCTGCCAAGTGAAATGCCTAGACCCTAGGGCTTTGAGTTTTGAGCTTCTATACATCAAGTCTAGGGTTCTATTGATTAATAAATATACTTAAACATAATTAGGCCAGTATATGTGTATGCATTTGGGAATACCACCCCACATGAGGTAAGACAATTAGTTAATAAAATCCCTATGCATAATCCCAAAATTATGTGATTTTTTTTGGTTATGATGATTCTGTGGCTATTATTGAAGTCACTTCTCCCTCTAGATGGAATGGTTCTTCCACTTTATCATTGCTCATTTCCTTATTTTTGTTGGAGGTTAGCAGTGGCCTTAGTTATAATTTTTTTTAATAATGTAATTTTTTTATTCTTTAGAAGTATTTTTTAATACATTATAGTCTTGAAATAGACTTGCTTTAAATCATTGCTTGAAAATATATCAATAAAAAATTTAGCCTGTTTTCTACAATGCCTAAGTTTCTGTTGGTTGACCTGTTTTTAAGTTATTTAGCCTGATTTTTTACAATGCATAAAATTTAACCTGTTTTTAAGTGATTCTGTGTTTAACTATGGGGTTGACCTTTTTCTGTTTTATATGTGTGAAACTTTTGTGTTGTTTAAAATGGTATTAAGGACAATCAGTTAGGATAAAACAACAACACAAAAGTAGGACAATCAGTTCGTATATAGAAAAGTAGGACATTCTTTTTTTCTTTTCTTTTCTGAGTTGAAAACGGCAGGAAGAATTTATTAATGAGAATCAGAATATACAATGTTCTAAAGGCAAGGAGGACAATCCTCAATCCAAAGGAGAGGTCCCTCAATGTCTTGAGCATGCTTAGCTAAAACAGGAGATGCATGGTTGACTGATTTATTAATAGGAATAAGAGAGACAACTAGGAGTCTGCTCAGTGTGTCTTTAATATCATCAAGAAGCAAACCAAACTCTGAGAGATCATCTCTGTCTATTGTAAGAGCCCCAAAAAATTTTGGATCTTCACATTCAACTTGCAGCTTCCAAAAGCCAGCCTCAATGCTTAAAATATGAGTCTTATGGGCAGCTAGGAGTTGCATGAGATTTTGTTGTATTGATGACTTCAATTTGTCTCAAATGGCAGCTAGGAGCACGCCTTCTCCATCTCTAATAACAGCACCTATTCCCCCACTGGTTATTAACCTTGTGTTTGCCTTTTGCAAAATTTAACTTGTAAAAATTCTGATCTTGGGGTTGCCACTTTTGCTCCCAAATACATTCTTTTGATAATTAAAAACTTAGTGATATTTGTTTATTATAGCTTAATAAAATTTGCTGAGACTATTCAATTTGACTGTGGAGGAATCACATTTTCTTGTTGCAGTCCTGACTTGACTTCAGAAAAGTAAGACTATCCTCTATAAATGTATTCAACCTTTGTTGTTGCTTTTGTATATATGACTCTTGTATGAATTCCTAATACTTGAATAGAAATTTTAATTAGCTTGCGTGCTTCGTTCTGATTCACATGTAAAAATTATGGGTTACATTGGCAATTGTTTCAATGTTTTTCATTACATATCATGAGAAACACTGTGAATTGGATTCATCTTTAGGAGGCTGTATGCCAAAAAAACCCACAAAACTGTCAGTGTGACAGATCAAATATTATCATAAAACATCCAATCATAAATTTTCATTTTTTGGCTTTTATGTTTGCAGGGTCTCATGACATGGCATAACAGCATGACGAGGTCATGGATTTGGACAAATTTTTGGTTTATCGCTCTGAAGTTGTTTCTTTATGTATCTAAGATCATATCATTTGAACTTTCTTAAGATCCAGTCAGGAAACTGTTTTGGATGTTTTGTTGAAGAGCATGGGTTTTTTTCCCGTCCTAGAAGTATGACAATGTTTATAACTTACGTGATAAAATTGGATATGTTCATCTATGCCAAATGCATTTTCCTTTCCCCAATTTACGTTATGGCCATCATTGATGGTTCTGGTTTATTGATTGATTTCCCTTTGACACAATACAAGATGATCTAAACGCTGTCATTAAGTTCTCTGTGTTTTATAGATTGTGGAACTTAACGATGTGATGAATTCAATCATGTATGCACTTGGTAATGTATATAGCTGTTATGTAGCTTCTGGTGGTTATCTTCATATAATACCTAGTAAGTGCAGAATAGTATCTGTTTATCTAGCACAGATGTGCATTTACTGCCATTGGATAGGGTTGCAAGCCTGCAAATAAGCTCAAGCTTGGGTTTGTTAAAAAATACAATGGTTTGATCTCCAGTTGAGTTATGATACCCACTTACCCATGCTCAACCTGAGCTAGATGTGAGCTTTATGTATCTAAGAACAAAAATTTAAGCTCATGAACAGGCTCATTTATTCTATCGTAGTTGGAACCCCTAAATGCACTCTTTCCCATAATCTGTTTTTATTTTTTGGTTCGTTTTTAATAGGATAGCAAGAAGGATGCCAATGTGCTTGCATTTCTGTTTTTGTGAATGAAAGCCTATGCAAAAATTATTTTTCAGACAGGTTTTGTGTGGTCTGGCAAGCCGCAACAGAAATATAGGTCAGAATATAAAGCACTGCTCTAGTGCTCTCAACAATCTAGCACCGGGGCCAGCCCTGCGCTCTCTCAGTATGTGTGCTTATAAAGTTTAAACCAGTTCTTATCATTTACCATTAGGGCGGTGTAAAAGAAAATGGACAATTTTCATCCAAACTAGTTCGAAGAAAAGTTTCTCCAACCTACTATGCAATAAGCCGCCAACTCAAAAGATTATCTATTTGTACTTTAAATCACACAATTTACTTAAATATGGTAATAGGTGTTATTTAGCAACCCACTATGCGCTTATCAGTGTTATTTAGCATCCAAGTTTTGTAGCATGGTACTTTTGTGTTGCTTAAGAAAGTTATCAAGATGATTGAGCGAAAGCTAAATGCTTTTTTGTGGACTGGTAAAGCTGAAAAAGCAGCTGGAGTCAGTTTCTTGGGACATGTTAGGAGAAGAGGAAGAACACTTTTTTACTCGAGCAGGTTCAATTTGGATTGCTTGGATTAGATTGTACTTACTTAAAGGGGGTTGCTTCTGGAATATCCACATCCTTCCAAGTTCCTCATAAGTTGTTCTTTGTTAAGAAGGCTAACAAGGCCTCCAACACAATTTAGGGGTTGGGGATGGAGCTTCTATTCATCTTTGGCACGAGAGTTGGCACCCTAAGGGGCCATTGAACTGCCAAGTAATCTAGCTTTATTAAAAGAGAAGTTTTAGTACAACATAAAATGTCACAACTTTTGCCACAATTATTCTACGTGTTAGACTGTTACTGGCTGTCTATCACTTTCATATGGACCTACCACTTTTTTCTCCACCACTCACAGTTTATCAAGTGAACAGTTGTGGCACAAATCGTGACATTTTATGTAGTCTTAGAATTTTTGTTATTAAAATTAGTGGGTGGGATTGACCTCTTGCCGGGTTTGAGCGGCTGGTTGCTGTCTAAGGTAAGTGTTTCAAATTAATGGGAATAAAGATGGTCCTTCCAACTACGCATGGTAATTACAATTCATAAGATACTTGGGGTGCTATTAGGCACAAACAGCTTGTGGTAAATTAGTAGAGAAGTGTACGGTTTTCTGGTTTTATCCCTAGACATGCTTTCATAAACCTGGTTAACTGTCGAATATAGATTGATTATAAGAGATAGAATACTCGTATGAGGATAAAGGTGATACTACTGGTGTTTTCTATAGAAGCAAGATTAAATTAAGAGATCACCTTTATTTTGAGTGTTCTGTCACTCATAGATTGTGGAAGTAAATCTTGTTGTTGTGTGTTTTTGATGGCCAAATTGGGAACATGAGTTGAATTGGGGGATCAATAGGTTGAAGGGTACTGGTTTAAACTTTTTAAGGCACAAGTTGTGTGGAAATTGGCCTGGGAAAGCATCTATCTACCATGTTTGGAGGGAAAGGAATGAAAGGATTCATAATTGTAGGATGTGATGAGAAGAACAAATCCTGAACTGTATTGCTGTTGATGTGAGGGGTAGAACTAAAATCCCTGCAACATCCAAATTGAAGAGTTCAATATTGTATTGCACCTTGTGCTGCATATGGAAGATTCCTTGCTTTATTGAGTTGCTTGGTTGCGCTGTTTTTGGTATGGTTTTGTAGCAGATTATATTTCTAAAAGTCTTTTGGTATGGTGTTTTAGTTTGTTAAGAGTGGTTTGTTCTGTAGTGTTCCAATATGAGTAATGTTGTGTTGTCTGTAAAGGGGTTGGTCTCTTCTTTTGTGGGCAGTTTTGCTGCTTGTATTAGTTGACCTGCTTTGCAGGCTTCTTTGTTCTCATTTGAAATTGTTTAAGTATACTTATTCATTAAACACTATTTCATTTCTTTTCTTTTATTGTGTTATATTTCTTTTTCTTTTGTAAGACCATAAAAATGAAAACACTTCTTTCATTTCTTTTCTTTTGCTGTGTTATATTTCATTTTTCTTTTGTAAGACCATATAAATGGAAAGTATATCTTTTCACTCTTGAAAATGTGTGGACTGATAAGCTTAGCAATCGTGATGATTTTTTTTTTCCGTATATAGCATACAACAAGAGAACCAAAGAAAATAAATCACGGCAGAATCTGTTAAATTTTAAAGGCAGAAAAACCATCCAAGAAAGCCACAAATTTAGGAAATAAGATAATTAATAATCATATCTTATGGGAAAACACCAGTCAAGAAAGAAGGGGTGATACAATGACACCAAATTTAAAATAGACACATGGTATATAACCATCCTCATATCAATTATTCCAAAACATTTCTCTGTACCTTACAAAAATTAAGCTGCAAACTATGCCAAAGGAAATGGAAGTGAAAGTGTAAAACATGGTGATTGTCTAGACTCCAACACGACTCATTGAACGGAGGCAATGTGTCGGATCAAATCAATAACACGTGAGCTGCAACAAAACAAAACCACTTCAGAAAGTAATCCCAAAAGTAAACCTATGATAGCTGGAAATTTAATCTGCCAAAACTGGTTGGGGCAAGCAAGATAGTGAACAACTAAGAACTAACATTGCAGAGAAAAATAAAACATGCATTGACAAGTAAATGTTGCCATTTACAAAATTACATCTACTAAAGACAATGGGGCCAATAACCATTTACATACTTTTAAGGATTCCATTATAATTATCACTACCACCATTGTTAATAATACAATTTGTTAGTTGTAAAGAATGTTCTGAATCATATATACTTAAAAAGTATGTTTTCCCTGCAATGCAGTTGGCCATAAAAAAAGTGGCTATGAAAACAAATCAGCTTCTTCATAAGTTGGACATTAGTTGGCTTGCCTAGGATCAATATTATCAAGATAGAAACGTGGCTATCAATTCATGGTTGTAATTGGAAAATTGGAACAATCGCCACAACATTAAGTGCAGGTAAATATAGTGTTGTCAAGACCAATTTTACGAGCCAAAAGCCACTAATGTAAGCATCCACATTTTACAAACAAGAAAGACCACAATGACAACGTTTTTTAACTCCCTATCAATTGTTAGATTATTATTAAGACATAGATATGTTACCTGTAACCCCATTCATTGTCATACCAAGAGACAAGCTTCACAAAATTGTCATTCAATGCAATCCCAGCCTTGGCATCGAAAATGCTTGACCTGAAGTAAGAATCAAACACAAAGTAAGCTTCAATTTAATATTAACTTGTAGCAACAGCTAGAAAAAGACAATGAAATATCAAAGCAATTAAGTTCATTTAGGGGGGAATTTTAGCAAAACCACAGCACCTGCTGTCACCCACAAAGTCAGTTGACACCACATCCTCCTCTGTGTAACCAAGAATTCCTTTTAGTTTACCTTCAGACTCCTCCCTACACAACAATAAAACAAATAAGGAGATGAAGGAAAGGTAGTGATTGGAACATTAAATACGTCTACTTTACAATTCCCTAGTGATTAGTAAATAGTAGAAGCTTTACACTTTACCCATGAGCCCTTTTCTTCCCTAAACAAAAAATTCAAAAGGAAAGCATTCCTAATCCTTACTTGATAGCAGCTTTTATCTCCCCATAACTGGCCTTCTTCTCAAGTCTCACAGTGAGGTCAACAACTGAAACATTAACCGTAGGAACACGGAAAGCCATCCCTGTCAACTTCCCATTCAATGAAGGCAGAACTTTACCAACAGCCTGCATAGTTAAAGAGTAAAACACACAGATTAACCAGTGAGCTAAAGAAGACCGAAGTTTGGTACTACTAAAATTCAGTACATGCCAAAGAGAGAAGATACTTTGTAATCATAATGGTATGGAGTAAAAAGAAAGAAAATGAGGGGGCTTCGTTAATCATGAATTCAACAAGAATATATATTTTTTCTTATTTCACCTATGATACATCCAGCAAGATAAATGCAAAGCATGCTAAAAATGACACATTTATGCAGATCAAACCATAGATGCAAGAATTTAATACCTTAGCAGCTCCAGTACTGCTAGGAATTATGTTGAAGGAAGCAGCTCTGCCACCTCTCCAATCCTTCATTGATGGTCCATCTACAGTCTTTTGGGTGGCTATATGACATAGAAGTCATGTCAATCTATAGTCATATCCCATGTAAATGAAAAGAGTGTATTCCAACATAGACTCACCAGTAATGGAGTGGACAGTAGTCATAAGACCTTCAACAATACCAAATCGGTCATGAATTACCTGCCAAAAGATATATTCAAAAATCATACGATTTGCACTTAAATCTTTATACTTTCTCAATTCTTAAAGGCATAGTTTTGCACAACACTAAAGTAACCAGAAAAGTTTTAAAATTACCTTAGCCAATGGAGCAAGACAGTTGGTGGTGCAGCTAGCATTAGAGACAATGTCAAGTTCTGGCTTGTAGTCATTCTCATTGACACCCACAACGAACATGGGAGCATCCTTACTCGGTGCAGAAATAATTACCTTCTTTGCACCAGCCTAACATACACCCAAACATGAGAATAGGTAAAAGAATTGAGAAACCTACATAATGGAAGTAAAACAGAAAATTTGATTCACAAAACGCGATAATATCTTTATTTATTTTCTTTCTCTTGTTTTTGTTTTTGATTTTTTTTTTGGAATCTATCATATGAAAGATAACAACACACTGAAAAACCATTCCTATAGTTCCTCTTCATATTACTAATATCACTATCACAAACTAGGAGCAATATATATACCATAATCAAATCAAACACAAAACCAGCATTCAAGCACTTAATCACAAACCTTCAAGTGGGCAGCAGCTTTTTCCTTGTCAGTGAAAACTCCAGTGGACTCAACAACAAATTCGGCTCCAGCCTCACCCCATGGGATCTCTTCAGGGTTCCTAAATATCAGAAACAACTATATATATTATACAAGTACTAATAAAATCTAATTTCACTCTAGAAAATGAACAAAGAACTAAATAATAAAAGTTGAAAATACCTGATACCAAAAGTAGCAACTGGCCTGTCACCAAAAAGAAGAGTCTTAGAGTCCTTAACCTTGAGTTCATGGTGCTTCCATTGGCCGTGAACAGTGTCATACTTAAACATGTAGGTCTGTGCAGCACAATATCAAAATTATAGTACTAAGCAAAACTATACAACACTTTTTTTTTTTTTTTTTTTGAGAAAAGCAAAACTAGACAACTAAAAAGCTTTTAAATACCCAATATTTGGCTACAAAGAAAGTCATTGAGCACTTTCAATCATTTGGCATAAATAAGCAAAGCTTTTAATGTTAATTCTGCAATATCAAAATAATATTTTAAAAAATCCCCATTTTATTTTATTTTTTTACCTTTTTTTTTTATATATAAACTGCAAAATTATTAACAGCAAAAGGCAGAAGTAATCTCCATGAAATAATGAAGAACTGACGGGTGCTAACATGGGTGGAGACAGGGGGGCAGTTGCCCCATGACACTAGCCGCCCCCTTGACGTTCTTTTAAAAAATGATTTTTTTATAATATTTCAAAATCAAAACTTCTTTTTTCAATAAACATTGATACCTTTAAGTTAATTCAAAAATAAAAACATCATTCAACATCTTCTACAAAATTCTCAAGTATACGATGATATTTTTAATACTTCTAAGTTAATTTATTTTTTCATTTTAATTTTAAGTATTCAAATAATTTGTTTGAATATCTTATGTTTTGATTAATCTTTCATTTCATATATTAATAACTATATACTGATTCTTTTTTTCTTTTTTTAACTTGTTTGAATTATAGACTTATAGTCACCTTAAATTTTGAATAAGTAGTTTACACATAACAATGATTATACTAACTCTAACTAATACTAGGCTCTAAAAAGAAATTGAAACCAAGAACCAAAAATAAATAAATAATAACTTCCCTTTACATTTACATCATATTTTCTTCTTTAATCAATATTTTTTTTTTATTAAATTAAGTAATATGTTTTCTTATATTAATATACATGTTTAGAATTAAATTTGTCTCCAATTTTTTTATTCTAATCTTGTCCCCCAAATCAAAATCCTGGTTTCACCATTGAGTGCACAGCTCTACAAAGCAAAACTAGATATATAATGCCACAAATACAAATTAAAAAAAAAAAAAAAAATCATTTGTAATAATTAAGAACTGAACACTTTCAATCATTTGGAATAATTATGCAAAGCTTTTCATGTTATTTCTGGAATATCAAACATCATAAAAACAAATCCAAATGTTGATTTTTCAACACAAATTTTGATTAGACAAATGGTGCCTAAGGTAAGGTTTAAAAGCGTGTTATCACTTATCATATATAGTGTTGATATTAATTAGAAAAAAGAGTTACCATGTAATCAGTGGTGATGAAAGGATCATTAACAGCGACGAGTTCAACATCATCTCTCTCTAGTGCCACCCTAGCCACCAAACGCCCGATTCTTCCAAATCCTTCACCAGTTTCAAACACAACCCAAAACAAAAAATCATCATTTTCTAATAAAAAACACAGACACACATGCATGCATGAATGGACAAAAACACACACACACACGAATGGAGTTGAAAATAGTAAAATACACACCATTGATCCCAATCTTAATCTTCCCCATGTTCCTCAGAGAAAGTGAAAAAAAAAAAATATATTTAACGTTAGAAGGAGAAAAGTCTTTGTGAATGAAAACGAGACTTTTACAGTAGAGAGAGCAAGTTCATCTCTTCATATATATACGTGAAAAAATAGGAAGACGCGGATTTGTCGAGGGAGGGAAAGAGTGGGGACCACTAAATGCTCATCATCACCGTTGATTTCGAGAGAATACATGGGAATCATGTGATTTCTCTTCTTCTTCTTTTTTTTCTCTTTTTTTTTTATATTTTAAAAAACAATAATTCTCGTGACTTTTTCACGGATCTGCAGGTTAGAATCAGTAAAACTGAATGGAAATTTTACTATTTTTAGTTTGGTTTCTATCAGTAATGATAATTACTAATTAGAGTTTAGAGATCAGCAGTGTATTTTTGGTGATATTCTGGATGCTTCGATGAAATTAAAGTCTTGACTGTCATTAATAGCTTGAGTTAACTTCTCCTCCAAGGTTAAAATATGAAGATCACACCAAGTCTGTGCTCTTTTATAGGAGAAACTAGAAAGTACATCCTGTGCGCGTGCATGCAGCGGATGGGTTCCACTAGTAAGTGGGATCCACGTATTGTGAAAGGATTGTTGCATACATCAGGTAAAGAATGTGACATAATTGTCAATGAAGCAGCTCATTTTTTTACACAAACTTAACTCCTCCCAAAACATCACCGAAATTAGTTGATAGGACCGAATGATACAAGATAAATCATTATTTCTTTCTTATTATACACGTAAAATCAAATTTAATTCATGATGCGATTAACGTTTCGACAACTATGATAGGGGTGATCCTAACAAACCGTAAATGTAACCAAATTGTAAATGCCTTTGTCGTTTCAAAGAATGTAATAATTTTCTTTTTCAATTAACTTTTTATAAACGAAGGAGCAAAAGAGACTGCTTCATGAGGTGTGATCCTCAATCCATTGTGCCACCCCTCGGGTCTACAGAATTTATATAACAACTGCATATCATATGCTTCTTATTAGTGTCATGATACATGTGATTCAGCGGCCAATTGTATCAAAATTAAGTTGATGAAATTTTAATGCAAAGCAAGATAAACTGATAAAACAGTTGGCGTTATGGGAGAAGACGATAACTATATTACAAGTGTCTCATTCATCTATTATTGTTAAGAATCAACTCACAGTCAGTGTTGTATATATAAGTATATACATGAATAGGTTATAATAATAATGTTTGATTTTTGGAGAATATTGTTTCATAAAGTTGATAAAGTAAAAATTCAAGTCTGGGAATTTTCTAAGTGAAAATTTGAAATTCAGTATGTTCAATCGGTCAAAGTTTTTGCTCGATCGATTGAAATGATGAGGAAAATAATCCAGGAACTCCTGCCCGACTCGATCACTATTTGATTCTTATTCGATCGATCAAAAAGAGTCTTTGATTGACTATCGATTCCTCTCGATCGGTCAAGACTTGTTTAACTGAATTTTTTGCAGAATTTTTTGATAAATGTTTTGAAAGTTTGAAAAGGTTTCAAACCTTGTGAATAGTTTTATGAAACGTTTTAACTCTCCATACGTGCCTTTTGGTGAAATAAAACCCTATGGGTATAAATAATGGCTTATGTTCACTTGATAGCTTCTTTCTCTTCCAAAAGTTAGTTTCTAAGAAACATAAGAAATCTTATGAATATTCTCCATAATTGTTATCTGTAGAACCCAACAACTTAATTATATCTTGGAGACAAGTTTGTGATAACCCTCTAGCAACAATAGTGTAGGAACAAATATTGTCTAAAGATAACAATTTTATGCCTCAAAGTTATTTATTTTCTGTTCGTCTTTTGTGTTAAACTTGTTCTTCTATTATTACTTTGTGTAATATTCCCAATAGTCAAACATCAGAGCAGAGCTCTTTTAATCATTGTAGGCCTCTAAATTTAGTAGCTAATGTCCATTTGAATATGGCATGGAACTATCATCGTGGCTGATACAGGGGTTAATTCTTTGATTAAGGATGATTAACAATGATTGCTGCTGGCATTTTAGAAGAACCTTTAAAGTGAGAACAAATGCTTTTGGTGTATGCATCAGAGCCAGATTATCCCTAATCACTGTAAAATATATCAAAGGACTATGCACAATGCATGGCCACAAAACTCAAGAGGTTAAATATCATTACATTCACATAGCAGCCATGTTACGAATAAATACATATAAGTCGAGTAATTCAAAAGCCACAAGTTTAAGAATCCATACTATTATTAAACATAAAAAGAAACACACAAAATTTTGATCCACATAAGGACCACGAGCTGAAGCTAACAGCCTATGCACTATCTACCAACATACTTGAGAATCCATTCTTTTCAATCATTTTTTCTATGATGATCTTCAGTGCAGGAGCGCTCACCTGGCATTTCTTATCAATGAAGCAGGATCTACCTTCTTCAGAAGCCTTACAAAGCTGTGGATCCAATGGCACCTTCCCAAGAAAAGGCACATCCATTTCCCTACACATTTTTTCTGCACCACCACTGCTACTATCAAACACTTCACTGCAAGCAATCAAATTTTGAAGTTCTGGTGCTTTCTCTCTAAGATATTCCCTAACCCGCTCCGAAACATCTATATGTTCACCTGTCTCTGTCATCCTCATAAACTTGAAATCCATCAGTGGCTGGCAGAAGCCGCTCATATTCTCAACAACCCCAAGAACCTTAACTCCAACTTTTTTGCAGAAATTGATTTCTTTTCGCACATCAATCAAGGAGACTTGCTGCGGAGTGGTGACAATAATTGCACCATCTATTCCAGTAGCCCCAAGGCATTGAACAATTGAGATGTGCTCATCTGAGGTCCCGGGAGGAGCATCAACAACCAAAAAATCAAGTTCATTCCAGTACACTTCCTTCAGGAAATTCTTGATGAGCCCATTCTTGCGAGGGCCCCTCCATATAACAGCTTCATCAGGATCAGGAAGCATGAATCCAATTGACATGACCCCAAGATTATCATCAACATAGACAGGAGACCAGCCGAGGTTGCTCTGGTGGATTTCTTGACCTTCTAGGCCAAGCATCTTTGGGATGCTCGGGCCACAAATGTCAATGTCAAGCAGACCTATCTGGAGGTTCATAGCTGCCAGGGCGAATGAAAGTTGGGCAGAGAATGTGCTCTTGCCAACTCCACCCTTCCCTGATAAAACAAGTATCTTATGCTTAACATTAGCCATCCTTTCTGCAATAACAACCAAGTCTGCAGAAACAAGAGTATAGAACATTAAGACAATAAGCATACCACATCTGAGTCATAAAATATGTTTGCAGAATATTAACTAAACCAGAGTGACACTTAAAACATGTTATACATAAATGAAACACCATCCTTGAATAATTAATCCAATCCATACGTTTATCATTCATTTCGGGCTGCAAGCCCCAAAGAGTGATGCTCTTCTTGGAATTTTCACTTAGTTTTAATTTTGAAAATTTTGGTCTAAGGGTATGTTCAGGCAAACAAGTAAATGAAATAAATTAATGCTCATCATCAGCAAACACCTTATCAGGAAAAAAGGAGGAAAAAGAAAAAGATATTAATTTGACTGACAGTTGATGAATTGCTTGTAATATCAAGGGCTAACTGAAACCATGCCTAGCTGCCAGGATAAGGAAACCAACAATGCAGGAACTTAAATAAGTCACCTTTTTTATTAGAGCTCACTCTGTGTACCTTCTCAACTCCCTCCTTTTCTTTTCAAAGAGTAAGATAAATCTTTCTCCTTTGTGTTTAACAGAAAAGTTCAAGATTCTTTTAACTGTTACTTGTCATTGTCACACCTCTAAATATTTTGTCCGAAGTTGTCAAATTCATCATAGTAATTTCCTCTCTTTCTTCTTAGTAAATAGACAATTCAATATATAGTCTTGTTTAATTATATGCTTGTTTGGTATATAGGCAGTGAAACTTAACCGATGTAAGAAGATACCTTTTAAAGATTGTTAAATAAAAATGACATCAGTAGTTGGTTTACATGATTGTTTGATGTATAGTTACTGAAAGTTAGCGATGGTAGTTGATACCTTGGCAGGACAAAATGGGTTAGTGATTAATGGAAAATGTCATTACAGATTGTGCTATTGGGACGTTTATAGGGGGTTGTTGATGGGTATATAATATATTTGCATTTTTTTGAAGGTCATTTAGAAGTGGGTTCTTGCTGATTTGGTGGTTTCACACACCATACCCACTCTTGAAATCTTTATGGAGGAAGGTTTCTATAATGATTCTCTTAATTAAGATAGAGACAGTTTCCCTCTCTAATATTTCAAACCAATAAGAGTTGTTGTGGTTGTTGAGGGAAAACATGGAATGGGGATACCAGAATTAATGCAAATCATTGCCTTTTTGTACATAATTTTTTTGCTGTAATTTTTTAGGCTTCTTTCTGATCATTGTACATGAAGTAGTCTGTCAATAAAGTTATCATTATCTATCAAAAAAAGTATTAATGCTGGTTAAAGTTGTGCGCTACAATGAGCTTTCTGTGATTTGATGGGTGACATGATTGCTTTGAGCTAATCTTTATTTGATTGTGGAGGGTAAACTCTATACAGGGGCGGAGCTACCTTATGCACTGGGGGGGCCATGGTCCCTCCAAAATTTTTTAAAACCTCTCTAATTATAGGTAAAACTAGGCTAGAATCATTTTGAGTTAAGAGTTGGCCCCCACAAGATTAAAAGATTGGCCCCCCCTCCAACACGTCACTCATAAAATTCTTCCCACCCTAGATCCCAACTGTGCAATCATAAAAATTAACTCCTTTTGTCTTTTCCATTCTTCTCTAAAGCATGATAGCCACATCCATATTTTTTTAGTTTTTAGTTATTCAATTTTTGTGAAGGGATAAAACTGAGGTGTAGTACATCAGATTACTTGATTACAATCATATGTATTGTATTTAATTGTCCTTAAAAATAATAACATTATTTGTATTTTATTAGTCATGTTAAACATGTGCTTGAATTTAGGATATTGTACTTAAGTTTTGCACTTTCTCAAAACTATTACAATATCTTTTTCCACTTAAAAACCACTGAAAAGACTCTCCTCATCACTTGGTGCTCTCTCTTCAGTTACTCTTCATTAACTCTTCCATGGGATGCTCTCACATAATCACATTTTCATTAGTTTCTCCCTCTTCCTTAACAAAGAGTTTTCTTATTTAAAGCTAAGCAAATATTGAGAAATATCAACTTCTTCTTTTTCTTCTTCTTTTGTAGTTTTGTTGTATACTTATATTTGATTTCTATGAATGTTATGGACTTATGGTTTTTCAAAAGAATAGAAGAAACTCAAGAAAAAAAGACTTAAGATGCTCAATTGGTCGATTAACTTGTTAGTATTTTGATATTTGAGTGCTATAGAATTACACCGACAAAAAAGATTCTATCAATAATCTTGTGTTATAAATATATTGTACTTTGAGTTTTTCGTTGAATTGCAAATCAAAATGATAGTTTTACCTTGGCCCCCCCAAGCAAAAATTCTTGGCTACGCCCCTGACTCTATACCTTTTTTTTATCAAGATATAATCATATACCCTGCAATGCAGTTGATATTTATGAATTCTATACCTTTTTTTTATCAAGCTATAATCATATACCCTGCAATACAGTTGATGATAATGAATCAGCATTCTGATTCAATAGTTCTAGGCTACCAAACATGGCAGTTTTAGCCTCTATTGGAATAAGCTCACCTAGTTTTGTAAAATATGGAAACCAATCATAATAAATAAACACACCAATAGATGTTCTAAACCATAACTTCCTCTTTCCCCTTTCATCCATTCACATGTAATCTTCTACACAACTTGTTCCAAAGTAGGGCACTTTCCTAGCTATGTGCTCTAAGTTAACAAGCAACAACAAACTCGCCAGTTGCTATAATACATATACATTGCTACTCTAGAACTCAAAGTTTAGCATGAGACAATAGAGTCCGTTTTTAAAAACCAAAACACCATTTTGCAACAGCAACTCCTCATAGCTTATTTTACAAATGCTCATTTTAAACCCAAAATGTCATTTTGCAACAGCTTATACAATGGCACCCTAACAAGTAACAAGCTTAACATTGTCCTAAATTCACACCATAGGTTTGTGGGTTACCATACTCTCAATAACACTAAAACCAAACTTGTACAGCACATAAAGACAACAAATTAAATTTTTTTCAAAACCTCAAATTTCAGACAATATGACATATAAAAATCAAAATTACTCCACGAACAACTGGTAAAACATAAAATAACCACCACAACAACATAAACAAAAACAGAATTAAGAATTTTATAGAGCTGGGAAAAAAAAATGAAAGAGATAGAAAACCTGGGTCAGGGCCTTTTGGGGCAGTAGCACAAGCTTCTTGATTAGGACAACCTTCGCAAGCGTCAGATTTTCCTGCGGACTCTGATTGAGTACCAGGGCAATCTGAATCAAACAAAAACAAACAAAATTAAGAATGGATTTTTGAGGCTACCCCATTTGACAAAACCCAGTGACTTTGGAAAGTTTAAGGAGATGGAAAAAAAAAAAAAAAATCCAAGAGGGAAAATCTTACGCTCATTGGCATCTTCAGGAATATCACCGTTCCCCATGGTCGACTTTTCTGCTTTTGCTGTATTCTTTCTTTTTTACTTCGCTATGGCCTTTTATATGAGAGAGGAGAGAGACCAAACAAGAAGCGCGTTTATTTATATACGGGTTGTGACTCTCTATGGCGGTCGAATCGGATCAATTTCCACCGTTGGATTGACGCACCTTTTGACCCCAAAATTACGGTATCTCCTTTTCCAAGCAAACATAATAATATATTCTAAGCTTATCCAAAACCTAGGATTTGGCTTCACTTATTTACTTTCTAAAAAAAATTTCATTTTGTTTTATCGAGGGACTGTCACATTTCTTACTAACTAAATAAAAGTTGGAGATTAAAACTCTATATCACTTACCATTATATATTTAAAACAAAATGACATGTCTAGTTAAAAAAGTACCTTTGTGTTAGAACCACTTTTCCTTTCCCTTATGTGTGTTTGTTTCTCAAAAAAAAGAATGAGTAATTGTCTCACATTATTTAAGAGAGTGTATTGTGTGTTGTGTATAATATAACTTGCTCCACCCTCCCTCAAAAGTTACCATGGCTTTTGAGTGGAGTTGTGGTGTGCTTTTGTGTTAGAACCCCTTTTCATCTCCCTTGTATGTGTGTGTGTTTGTTTCTCAACAAAAAAAAAAGGTTAAAAAAGTACCGGAGGTAAGCCAAACTCCAAAAACTAATTATCCTTTCATCCAAAAAAAAAAAAAAAAACTAATTATCTAACATATATCTCTATATATTAAGAGGGTTAAAAAAGTTAATTATAAATTCAAAAAATGTCAAAAATACCTCTAATCTAATTAAATAATTGTTGATGCTCATTTTGGAAGAAACCCAATAGTAGGAGGAAGCCCAACAATATGGGCATAAAATAGTTAGTAAATTGAGAGAGGAACTGCTAAGCCCGAGTGGCAGGAATAATGAATTATAGGCGCATAAAATAAGTAAATGGGTTTTGAGGAAAGGCAAATGGGCCTAAAGGAGCCTAAAAAAAGAAATAGTAAACCCATAAGCATTATGTGGTGTAGAAAAGTGAGAATGGGCCACAATAAGCCCGAAGTAATAAAGTAAGAAAGTAAAGGGTTGATGGAAAGCCCATAAGCTCCAAAGATGAAGGATATAGTAATTAGGCCAGGGAAGCCCGAGAGAGTTAGTAAAAGCCCGTGGGAATGTAGAATTAGAAAATGGGCCGAGAATGCCCAAGGAAAGTAAATGGGCCAAGGATGCCCAAGGAGAAAGAAATGGGCTGAAGGAGTCCACAAGCAGTGTAATGAGTCAAGAAAGTCCAAAGTAACATAAGTAAATCTAATGACCATACTGAGACATAGTGACCCATTGATAGAAGAGCATAACACCACAACAGAAATAGCAGAGTGGCATTGCAGTAATGGTAGCAAGACTACAGAGGAAGCAAAGAGTGGGCTGAAGGAAGAAAAGCCCACAATCAAGCAAGACCCAGCCTTTGTGAGAAGCAAGCTGTAAGCAATGAGAAATCAGAAAACAGTTCACGCCATAAGAGGTCAAGGATGAGCGGCAGAGTGCACAGACGAACCTCCAGACCATTACAAGCACGTGAGCAGCGGAGAAACTTTGGACGTACAAAGAACTATAGCACGCGCAAGGCCCAGACACCACCAGCCTATACCCAGCCAATACAGGAGTGGTGGGTCATGGGTCAGAGGTAAGAGAGGGTATGGTCTGGCAGTGGAGAGAAGGGAAAGTCTATTCTGGGATTCCTGCTAAGATTCTTTTGGGGGTAATGTCCTGCTGGGATGATTTACCACCCAAAAGAAGTAAGAATGAGTTGAAACCACTAGGTGCATGTCATAAAGGATAGAGAGAAAACACCCACACTAGGGTGGATAAGAATGCCACAGTTAGCGAACAAGCAAACAAAATAATCTTCTTTGTCTGGTGATGGGGAGTGGCACAGCTAACACAGGTAAGTAGTGGTGGCTGGACAACTGACAAACCAGTGGTGGTCGGCAAGGACACCCAGACTTGGATAAAGGCAGTTAAAGTCTAAAATAGTAAAAACCAATCACGGCAGGCAGTATATAAAGGACCCTTGCCGTGCACAGTAGGGAGAGAGCAATAGGAAACACGAGAGAGAATCACAATATCACTATATACTACATGGGTAAGCACTAAGAAAAAAAAAAAAAAAAAAAAAAGGAAAGAGAAAGAAAAAAGTAACAAAACAGAGAAGAATGAAAGAAAGAATCAGGAGGAAAAACAGAGAGTGTAGAATGGCAGGCATGCACCAATAGGCTAATCCCTTCTCTCCCTCTAAAAACCTATCCTCTGTTAAGGACAGTGGCGGCTCCAGGAATTTTGTTTCGGGTGTTTCTTAGGAAGCATAAATTACACAATCTTATTTCTTTTTAGCTTTTAGGTAATTAGGTTTGCTTCAATATTATTAATTCCATGCCATTCCGGCCGTAACGGCCGGAAAATATCGTGTCGGTAAACCGGAACAGTAACCTACCCTATTCCACTTCGGAAAAAATTTCGAGTCATTCCGGTCTATTTCGGGTGTTTCGGTAAATACCGGCTGAAATTCAAGATTTGCCCGACATAAAGTTTGTGCTTAAAAAAAAAATATTGTTCTTAAAACCAAAACAAATTTGCATTCTGTAAACCAAAAAAATCTCAAAAATCTCAAAATGAAAAGAAATGAAATGAACAAAGGTACCTGTACATCTAAAAAAAAATCGTATTGAGAAATTTGATACTCAAAACTTGAGAAGAGGCACTGCCGCACTGGTACTAGTAGAAGACACAGAAGTTACGAACAAGGAGGAAGGCAAAACATAGATGTAAAAGTGTAGATGAAGATGTGATAAAATTTAAAAGTATGAAGTGTAAAAATCGAGGAGACAGAAGACGTGTGTGGTTAAGAATAAACAGGAAAAAATAATTAAAAATAAGAAGTAAGTAATATATGTTTGGTGAGGAAAAATAATACTGTAATGAAAAATAATAAAAGGTTGAAAATTGTGTTGTATTGGGCAATATGCTGAGTCGAAGGAATCAAGCCACTACCCAACCTTTAGTAGTTTTATTATAATTTTTTTTTTTTATAGATTTTAGTTCTTTTTTTTTTTTCTTTTTTTTTTTTTTTTAGTTTTTCCTTTTTGCTTGAAAGACCCCAATATATTGTTTTTTTTTTTTTTAAACTCAAAACAATAGAAAACTCTATTGAAACTAAATAGAATACAAGTAAAAGACTGAGGCATTAAGCTCAGCTAGGGGGGACAGTAAACCATTAAAACATGTCCCCAGGGAAAGGACCAAAACAAAGAGTAGCCCATAGGCATTACACCCCTGTCCACTACGAACCTATCAGACTTGTGCTGCCATCATCCGTTGAAAGACCCCAATATATTGTTAAGTTGCTCAAATTATGGACTAAAATTTGATTTTATTGGCATAAAAAAAATTCAAGGTGTTCTCAAATATTTTTTTAAAGGTAAATAAATATAAAATTTTTTATTTTTATATGAAATTTTTTATTTTTTCTGGTCAGGGTGGTCCTGGGACCACCCTGGCCATAAGGTGGCGCCACCACTGATTAAGGATAAAGAATTTGTTTGGGCATAAGCCATTCAGGTCCGTCTCCTCAAAGTGGATAATTTCTATAGCAGAATTCTCCTGTGAGGTTATCTACGTTGAGGAAGTGGTTCCCTCCTTGGCATTAGCCCTGTAGCATAGTTGGATATGGCAGACTAACCTTTTCTCTTTTGATTTCGCTATTTATCAAAATTATTTCCTTTCTTGCCTTTGTAATTTCAATTATAACGTGTTTCTTATATTGCTCCTTTCCTATCTTACTCAAGGAGTCATTATTTATTTTGCCTAACGGGAAGCGTATTGTCTTTATTGTCATACTGTATGCATTTGCCACAACTCTTCTGTAATAGTCTCGCCTGCCATGGGCACGTGACCAAAGTTTTTGGCAAACGGGGTATAGTTTGTGCATAAGCCGGACCAAGGTGAGTTGCAATTGGACCGGTCCCAACTCTCTCATCCAGAATACTTGGGTCTCAGTACAGTAGAAGACAGTCCAGCCTAAAATCATAAAAAGGCCCACCACAATAATCTTTATTCTTAAAAAAATAAAAAAATAGGGTTAAAATTGTAATTCAACAAAATTCATTAAAAAAAATATCAAAGAAACTTTTTTCCTAAAAATTAGCACACTCTCTATTTAAATGAGTAATGCTACAGACACAAACTATTTTACAATAATTTTACAAAATGTTGATGTGGCTAGCTCTTATTAGTTTTTATTTAGGCCCACCATTAATATTATTTTTTTATTTACCAAAAATCACTCACCACATCAGTAGTTTGTAGAATTTTTTGTAAAATAGTTTGTATCTCTAGCATTATTCCTATTTAAATATGAGAAATGATATGTCCACAATATTTTCACAACATTTTTACAACAAATCTTATATATCTCACCCACGTTTAATACATTTTTCTCCTAAAAACTAGAATATTAATATATATTATCATCTTCGTTATATATTATCATCTTTCAATCACTAAAACATTGATAATAATCATCACATTAAAAGAATTACCAAAATCGGATGATAATTATGGAATGAGCGCGTGAGTCTCTTTTATTTTGTTTTTAAAAGTAAATAATTTCCAGTCATCATATTTGTAGTTGCTATATTTTTCAATAAAAAAAAATACCTAGGGGAGTGATGAGACATATAGGCTAGTACATATGATATATATATATACACTTATCTAAAATCTATATCATTTTATTGTCCAATAATTCAAAAAAAAAAATTGTTAGAAGAACCAATAATTCAAACTTGTTCACAACAACTTGATTAACTTGATATTCTCTCATATAAACATCATCGACTAATTTTTTTTTTTTTTTTTATTACTTTACTAATCCATGCTAGTAATTAATAAATAAATTATAGTATTTTTTGCTAAATAATAAATAAACTAGTTGATAACAGTGGGAAATTTTTTAAATAATATAATTTTTTCTCTTTTATTTTTTTGTCTATATATGAAATTTTATGATAATTAATAGATATTTATTATGAGTGTATTTGTATATGGAACTATATAGTATTTTTTTTTTTTTTGAGAAACAATACTATATATGGAACAATATAGTATATATTCTAAGTTCTAACATCAAGCATTTATTATGATTGTGTATGTATATAGAATTATATATTTTACTATTTAAAGAAAATATATTGTACCAAGATTCTAATGGAATGGAATGTTTAAATATAGAATAAAATTGAAATTTATTTAAGATTCATATTAGAATAGTGATGTGTAAAATTATGAGGCTTCAAAAGCTTATGTGACATGATATTATAAGATCAATAAAATATCATATGTCTTCGATTTTATATATATTAGATTAGATTATAAATTATTGTTGAAATTATGTTATTTGGGTTACTTATAGAACAATTTTCTTTTATAAACTTATAAAAATTATATTTTTCAATCTTGTATTGTTAAAATTATATATAATTCAATTTTTAAACAAAATAATTATATATAATTCATATTATGAAATAGATTGTTTAGGTTATCAATACATTGCAAATACTGATTCGATATATTAAAAACTTATTTAGTAATTTACACATTCTAATATCAAGTCTATATAAAATATAATATATTTTATATTTGCGTAACTCAAACTTATTCTTATGCCATGATCAGGCAATCACAGCTTGCTACATGCATGGGCAGCTATGGATTACTGCTAACATGTATGGGCATCAAGGGCTACTGTTAACAGGCTATGCCAACAACAGACAACTTCGGCTTGTAACATGCATGAGCAGCCATGGCTTGCTGTATACATGGGCCGCCCAGGGTTGCTGCCATATAAATATGAAAGTTTATTTGGTGTTGCGTTATTTTGATGTGTATTTGTCATAATTTCCTTTGTTTATTATTATTACTAAATTACAACTTATGCCCTTTAAATTTGGGTTAAGTTTGATTTTGCCCCCTTAAAATTTCAAGTTTTGGACATATACCCCACATTACACAGTTACATATACATTGTTTGGATTTAAGTGCTTCTATCCATTTACCGTGATATTCATTAAATGCCACCTCAACTTAAAACGATGTAATTTTATAGATCCAAAATTTGAAACTTTGGGGGGCAAAATTAAAATTACCCCAAACTTTAAAGAGTATTGTTGGGGGGGTCGAGGTGTGGCTGCCTCGTGGATTTTGGGCCAAGAAGAAGATTCTAAAGATCCCCTTCCATGGCAATGGCCTTGCTCATATGTAAACATGGGATAACCAAAGCCTAGAAGAAGAGAGACCCTCTGAGCCTATTACCGAGGTAATTCGAGGAACATAGTCGCCCCATGGTAAAGTGATCCAGCCAAGAAGCGATCAACTGGTTCACTGAGGATATCGCTTCGGTTATCTTCTCGAGGAACGCGAAGAAGAAGATGCAAAGCCCAATGTAACAGTCACCTCTGCATTAATGATCTCTCCCTACCTAATGTCAGCCCCATTAAATGCTGAATGATTGGCTTAAATAGTAAGAATACTCCAAAAGTCTGCCTTCATGATCAAGAAATGGCAGAAAGAGAGTCTGATGGAACAAATATCTCCACAAATCCAACTAAGAAAGGAACAACTATATAGGAGGGAGGGGGAGTATAAAAAGAAGTAAACCACCAACAAAAAAGGGGATCCAAAAAATTTGTGAAGGAAGAACAAGAGAGAGAAATAGTGAGAGCAAGAACTTGTATTTTCCCCCTAGAACAACCATTTGTATCTCGGAAAACCGATTTTTGTCAATCAAAGTATCTTTTTTTGTTATCTTTGACTTCAATCTCCTATTTGATCTTCCCATTGTGGAATCAAATCCCCTTTTAGTTAGAAAATTAGTTGTGTTGATTAGAAGCCCAAGCACATTTAAAGATTTTACTTTGTTTTGTGTTTCTGACCCCCACAAGTATAAATTACAATTTATTGAAAAATAATACTTGAAATGGATTTAATAAGTTCAACGTGATGTAGTTTTTGAGAAGAAAAAAAAAATGATGTCATTTTAAGCTTAGTTGTATTGTAAAATGATAGAAATATATATAACAAAGTAAAAGAAACAAGAGATATATATTGATAAACTCTTATATTCAAGTGGTCATCCACAATTTTTTTTATCTTTCTTAGATGTGTACAATAACAGTAAAATAATCCCACATATATATAAGACCTTAGAATGCTTGTAGAGTTTATGGGATAATGAGTACACTTATGGATATACATCTCCCCTATAGACTTTACACATCCCAAATAACCTTTTCATTGCCCAAAGTTTACACATTCCAATAAGACTTTATTTCTAACACTCCCCCTTGGATGACCACTTTCTAAGAATATGTCTCATTAAAACCTTGCCAAATAAAAACCCTGTGAGAAAAAATTTTGGCTAAGGAAAAAGAGTACAATTTTCTTGTATAACTTCTAGTGCCTTGGGATTGCCTCATTGAAACCTTGCAAAGGAAAACCCAATGGGAAAAAAACCTTAGCAAAGGAAAAAGAGTACAATCAGCACACATCCTTTAAAAAATTTACTCCCCCTCATGAGTACATAGAATTTCCATTGTTCATGATAAAAATATCCTTAAGTCGACGCATACCAATGTTGTGCACCATCTGCTTAAAATTCGCAGTTGGTAATGACTTAGCGAACATATCAGCCAAATTATCATATAATCGTACCTGCTTGACATCAATATCGCCACTCTTATGGAGCTCATGTGTATAAAAGAATTTTGGTGCAATATGCTTGTTTCTATCACCCTTGATATATCCTCCCTTAATTTGAGTGATACAAGCAGCATTATTTTCGTATAATATCGTTGGACTTTTTATGATTGATGATAATCCACAGTTCTCACGAATATGTTGAATTACCGACCTCAACCAAACACACTCACGACTCGCTTCATGAATTGCGATAATCTCTGCATGATTTGAGGAAGTAACATAAATTGTTTGCTTAACAAATCTCCATGAAATATCAGTATTTCCATAAGTAAATAAATATCCTGTTTGTGATCGGCCTTTGTGTGGATCAGAAAGATAACCTGCATCAACATATCCAACTAACTGTGGTTTTGATCCATTTGGATAAAATAATCCCAAATCAGTAGTCCCACGAAGATAACGTAAAATATGTTTAATTCCATTCCAATGTCTTCGAGTTGGTGCAGAACTATACCTTGCTAGTAAGTTAACTGCAAATGCTATATCAGGTCGTGTGCAATTTGCAAGATACATCAAAGCACCAATTGCACTAAGATATGGTACTTCAGGACCAAGAGTTTCTTCATCATCTTCTTGTGGTCGAAACGGATCTTTCTTGACATCAAGTGACCGACCCACCATTGGAGTGCTCAAAGGATGAGCTTTATCCATGTAAAATTGCTTTAGGACTTTTTCTGTGTACGTTGATTGATGAACAAGAATTCCATTTGGAAGATGTTCAATTTGCAGGCCAAGACAAAATTTTGTCTTACCAAGATCTTTCATCTCAAATTCATTCTTTAAACAATTTGCTGTTTTTGTTAGCTCTTCTAGAGTCCCTACAAGATTTAAATCATCAACATATACTGCAACAATAGCAAATCCGAATTCTGATTTTTTGATAAAAACACATGGACAAATTGGATTATTCTCAAATCATTTTTTCAAAAGATATTCACTGAGGTGATTATACCACATGCATCCGGATTGCTTTAACACATATAAGGATCTTTGTAGCTTGATAGAATACATACTTCGGGATGTAGGATTATATGTTTCAGGCATTTTATATCCTTCGGGGATTTTCATGTAGATATCATTATCTAATGATCCATACAAATATGCTGTAACAACATCCATTAATCGCATATCCAAATTTTCTTTTGCTACCAAGCTAATCAAAAATCTGAATGTAATTGCGTCCATTACAGGAACATATGTTTCTTCATAATCAATACCAGGTCTTTGCGAGAAACATTGTGCTACAAATCGCGCTTTGTACCTTATAATTTCATTTTTTTCATTTCGCTTATGTACAAATATCCATTTGTATCCAACAGGCATTACACCTTTAGGTGTTCGGACTTCAGGTCCAAAACTTCACGTTTACTTAGTGAAATTAATTTTGCTTGAATCGCCTCTTGCCACATTGGCCAATCATTTATACGTTGACATTCATCAACGGTTTGTAGTTCATATTCATTATCATTACTTCTGGTAATATCAAGGGCAACTTTATATGAAAATATGTTGTCGATAACAATTTTATTTATATCCAATATTTCTCCTATATGTACATAATGTATTGAGATCTCGTTATTTTCAGGTACCTGATCCTCTTTAGGGGATAACTTTTCAGGAGGTTTATTTTCAGGAGATTTTTGTTCATAAATTTTGGATAGATCAATTATTTCTGTGACTTGTTTCCTGGGTATAGCCTCTTTATAGGCTGCAACTTGTTTTTCTTGTACTTTTCTCTTCCGGGGAATTTCATCTTTAACACCTATAGGTCTTCCACTCTTCAGGTGTGGCTTTGATTCATTTGCTGCTGTATTAACTGATTGTCCTACATGGACGTCAATCCGTGCTGGAGTATTAGCAGCTGGAATGTGAGATTTCACTATTTTCTTATTGTCGGTGAATACATCCGGTAATTGATTTGCAATTCCTTACAAATGAATAATCCTTTGAACTTCCAGTTCACATTGATTTGTACGAGAATCAAGATGAGATAACTTCGAAACATTCCAAGTAATCTCACGTCGTGCTTCAGGCAACAACTTTTCTCCCCCTAATGGTGGGAAGATTGTTTCATTAAAATGAAAATTCTCAAAACATGCTTTAAAAACATCACCAATTAGAGGTTCAAGATATCTAATGATAGATGGGGAATCAAAACCCGTATAAATTCCAAGTCTACGTTGAAGACCCATCTTAGTGCGTTGTGGGGGTGCAATAGGTACATATATAGCACAACCAAATGTGCGCAAGTGAAAAATATTTGGTTGTTGGCCAAGTACAAGTTGCAATGGTGAGAATTTATGATAAGCAGTTCGCCTAATACGAACTAATGATGCAGCATGTGAAATGGCATGACCTCAAGCAGAAACTGGTAATTTTGATTTCATAAGCAAAGGTCGAGCAATAATTTGAAGTCTCTTGATAAGTGATTCAGCTAAACCATTTTGAGTATGTGTATGGGCGACAGGATGTTCAACATCAATTCCAATTGACATGCAATAGTCATTAAAAGCTTGAGATGTGAATTCACCAGCATTATCTAAACAAATTTTCCTAATTGGATAATCAGGAAATTGTGCTCGCAACCTAATTATTTGAGCAAAAAGCCTAGTAAATGCAACATTTCTAGTAGAAAGTAAACATACATGTGACCATCTGGTTGATGCATCAATTAAAACCATAAAATACTTAAATGGACCACAAGGTGGGTGTATTGGTCCACATATATCACCCTGAATTCTTTCTAAGAAAGATGGACATTCAACAACAATCTTTGAATGTGATGGTTTGGTAATTAGTTTACCTTGAGAACATGCACTACATGGATAATCACTAGAAGAATCTTCTGGTTCTTTAAGGGATGTCCATGAGAGTTTTCAACAATTCGACGCATCATTATTGATCCTAGATGTCCAAGACGATCATGCCAAAGCATAAAAACCTTTGGGTCCGAACACTTCTGGTGTATTGCAACATTTGTTTCAACTGTTCTCATTGTAGTATAATATAACCCAGAAGAGAAAATAGGCAGTTTTTTTAATATGAGCTTTTGGCCCGATACTATTGAAGTAATATAAAGAAATTCTTCACTGCCTTCGTTATTGGTTTCAATATGATAACCATTATGACGTATATCCTTAAAACTGAGTAAAGTTTTGCTTGATTTAGAAGAATACAAAGCATTATCAATACAAAGTTTTGTGCCCTTTGGCAACATGATAATCGCTCTTCCAGAGCCTTCAATTAAGTTCGATGAACCTGATATGGTATTGACATTGGCTTTGCATAATTTTAAATTTTGAAAATATTTTTTATCTTTAAGGATCGTATGAGTTGTTGCACTGTCTGCTAGACAAAAATCTTCTCATTCATCTCGGAATTGATTTTACTAGTATGATCCATGCATCTTCATATATGCAAAACATAAATTTTAAACATAAATAAAACATATCAAATACTTATCACAATGCCATAATATAATGAAAGACAAATAATTAATTGGTATGGACATTTCCATCACCAATCATACTTATTAGAATATGATAATATAATAAAAGAAAATAATTAATTGGTATGAACATTTCCATCAACATCCTCAAAGAAATTAGAGACATCAAGATGAGTCATATCCACTCCATTTGGAAGGTCAAGATCCATGGGATCTTCAAGATCATTATGATCAACAGAGTTTGTTTCAATTCCCTTTCCCTTTTCTTTTATGGAGGCTTGGTATAGATCTACCAAATGTTTAGGAGTACGACAGGTACGTGACCAATGACCTTCCATTCCACACCTATAACACTTATTTTCATGACCGTTTGATGGTTTATTCTGTAAACCCTTGCCATTTTGATTCTTCTGATGGTAAGGTGTGTTCTCCCTTTTTGAAGAATTATGAGTACGATCCTCTCTATATTGATTCTTCCTCCCACGCCCACGCCCACGACCACGACCACGACCACGAACATAATTTCCTCTATGTTTATCAAATGAGGTTCCATTTGCTTCAGGGAATGGAGTAGAACCGGTCGGGCGATATTGGTGGTTTTTCAGCAAAAGCTCATTATTTTGTTCAGCCACTAGAAGACATGATATCAGTTCAGAATACTTTGTGAACTTACATTCTCGATATTGCTGCTACAGGAGCATATTTGAGGCATGAAATGTAGTAAATGTTTTCTCTAACATGTCTTCCTTAGTGATTTTTTCCCCACATAATTTTAATAGTGAGATTATTTTTAAAAGTGCGGAATTGTACTCACTCACACTTTTAAAATCTTGCAACCTCAGGTTCAACCAATTATAACGAGCTTTTGGGAGGATTACAGATTTTTTTTATTTTCATATCTTTCCTTTAAATCATTCCATAAGACAAGAGGGTCTTTTACTGTAAGGTATGCAAATTTTAATTCTTCATGGAGATGATGGCGAATAAAAATCATTGATTTTGCACGATCCTGTAGGGATGCTTGATTGCCAACCTTAATTGTATCTCCAAGGTTCTTTGCCTCTAGGTGAATCTCAGCATCAAGGGTCCATGACAAGTAATTCTTGGCCGAGATGTCAAGGGCAACAAATTCAAGTTTTGTAAGGTTCGACATCTATATAAATATATAATTACGTAAGAAATTAAATAACTAAATATAAACATAAATATATATATATATTTTATCATACACAATTTTAATGAATCAGTACTACATATACGTGTTCAAATTTAATTGTAATGAAACAATACTTGCATTTTTAAAGATTATCAGTACACGTAATATATAGCTATAGGTATAAGTAAATGTGAAGACAATATATAACAATATATTACTAACCATAACTAAATAAACGTGAATCTCACAATATATAATAATAGGATAACGTGAATCTCATAACAATTTTAATCAATAAAAAATCACTAAAATTATGAGCATAAAATGTAGAGACAAACAAATAAGATAATTACTAATTCCTTAAAAAGAAAACTTACAATAAGTTGAAAGAACTACACAAATAATCTTTGATAGTTGAAGAACAATGGGAGGACAACTTCCCTTCACAAATTGGGTAGAAGCTCGTGCTAATAACGTATTGTAAAATGATAGAAATATATATAACAAAGTAAAAGAAACAAGAGATATATATTGATAAACTGTTATATTCAAGTGGTCATCCACACTTCTTTTGATCTCTCTTAGATGTGTATAATAACAGTAAAGTAATCCCACATATATATAGGACCTTAGAATGCTTGTAGAGTTTATGGAATAATGAGTACACTTATGGATATATATCTTTCCTATAGACACTTATGGATATACATTTTCCCTATAGACTTTACACATTCCAAATAACCTTTTCATTGTCCAAAGTTTACACATTCCAATAAGACTTTATTTCTAACAAGTTGGTACTTAACGGACACATCATTACAGTGCATTGACCGGAGAACTTAAATTGTAATAATACCTCACGTTAGATGTACGGATCTAAATTTTGAAATTTTAGGGGACAAAAACACAATTACTCCAAACTTTAAATGTGTAAATTAAAATTTATTCCCCTATTTTATTTCTCTATCGGTAAGTTTACACAAATTTAGTGAGTTTGAACCCACATTTCATCATTTCTTACTGAAAGAGGTGTTGTTTCATCTAGAGCTCACTGGCTAGCTTATTTGGTTAGGCGCGATTTAAAATCTCTTTTTTATGTGTTTTCTAAATTCAATTTGCTTTTATTCAGCTTATTTCTTAAGCCAAATAAGACAATAAAATTAATTTATTTCAAATAAGGCCCTAACAAAATGATGAGTTCTATTCGGTCTCAATGGACCTAAAACAATTTAATACTCTTTTATAAATCTGAAATTAAAAACCCAACAGAAAATGTATGAGTTCTAATCTAGTAATCTGTATCAACTAGCACAAAACAATTTATCAAAAAAATTTATAACTTAAGAATTAAACACACACACACAACAACAAATAGAAAGAAGAACGAAACTGATACATTAAATACGTTTTAAGGATGAAATTGAAATTTTTTAAATTTGAGGATGAAAATTGATTTTGAAACAAATTTTATGGAAGAAAAATATATTTCCACTATTAATTTATATTTTATGGTATACCTTATAAACGTTTTAAGGATGAAATTGAACATTTTTAAATTTGAGGATGAAAATTGAATTTGAAAAATTTTATGGAATAAAAATATATTTCCACTATTAATTTATACTATATGGTATCAACAGATTTAACACAACCGAATCATGTTTAATACGCATAAAACGAATCGTTTCCATGGTTTATTCCCTTTATTATTCTTTTCACCACTAAATTGTGTCCACTATCCAATTAAAAATATTTATACAAAAAAAAAAAATTGCATCAATTGGTAAAGTTTCTAATAGTTGAATATGAAATTTAGGGTTCAATCCTCGCCTACACCAAAAACTTATTAGTGTGATAAATAGCTATCATCACGAGCAGACACCATAAATTGAAACTATCTCAAAAAAAAAAAAAAAAAAAATCTAAACAAACCAAAATTGTCTAATTAGTATCCTCCTTGGCTCTTTATTTATTTATTTATTTTTTTTGGTAAAATAAGTAAATAACCTAAGGCTGTTATGTAGGGAATTAACTCGAAATTCCCAACCTGTGAGAAACAAAAAATAAAGAAAACACACGCCGAAGAAAAACAATCACACGCACAAGACAATATTTACGTGGTTCGGCAATTTGCCTACGTCTACGGAGTTGCAGGGATTTCACAATTATCAGGGAAAAATACAAGTGCGGCAGTACAGTTTTTTTCACTCTCAAAAACTACAACAACAAACCCTAATCACCAAAACAACGGTTTTTACATCCTGTGCACAGGATTCACATCTTCCGCTCCATAGACTAAGCCTCACAAAATCTCCCATTAAAAACCACGCAACATTATTTCGGGTCGGGTCGGGTTGTCAACTGGATCAAACACAACTAGGCTCCACAAAGCCCAACAAATCTCCCACTTGGAGACTAGTTCAATCACCAACATCAACCGCAATCCTCCATAAACAATCCCTCATCCCTGCAACTCATCCTCCTATCCTCAAGCTAGAAGGCCAACTGAAACTGCACATAGCTTCAGCTTCTCAATAGTGACACCCTTAGCCAACATGTCTGCCGGGTTCTTAAATCCACAAATCTTCTCAAGTATTACCAGCTTATCTTCAACAAGGTAACGGATAAAATGGTATTTTGTCTGTATATGCTTCAATTTTGAATGAAAAGCCGAATTTTTAGCAAGAAATATTGCACTCTGACTGTCACTGTGTAGAATGCCCATTTTCTGCTTCTTACCCAATTCATCTAAGAAGCCATGTAGCCAAATCATCTCCTTTCCAACTTCAGTTGCTGCAACATACTCAGCTTCTGTAGTAGACAAAGTAACAATCTTTTATAAATTTGAAGCCTATGATATAGCTATACCACCCAGAGTAAAAACAAACCCAGTAGTACTCTTTCTATTATCAATATCACCAGCAAAATCAGCATCTACATAACCCTACAGTTTCAAACTTGCACCTGTGAAGCAAAGACATGTATCTTATGAACCCCTCAGATATCTCAGAATCCACTTGACTGCCTCCCAATGCTGCTTTCCAGGCCTACTCATGAATCTACTCACAACTCCCACTACATGTGCAATGTCTGGCCTTGTACACACCATAGCATACATCAAGCTGCCAATAGCTAAGGTATAGGGCACCTTGCTCATATGATCCCTTTCTTCTTCTGTCTTCAGTGACTGTTCTTTGCTTAGTTTGAAATGACTACCCAAAGGTGTGCTCACTGGTTTAGCTTCATTCATATTGAACCTGCTGAGAATAATGTACCATTAGCCTTGTCTCTAATGATTCTTATACCAAGGATTTGCTTTGCAGCTCCCAAATCTTTCATTACAAATTGTTTTGACAATTGCTTCTTTAGATTATTAATCTCCTCAATGCTAGACCCTGCAATGAGTATATCATCCACATATAACAATAAAATGATGTAAGAATTTCCAAAGAACTTAACATAGCAACAGTGATCAGCTTCACATCTCTTGAACCCAATTCTATGCATAAAATTGTCAAATTTCTTATACCACTGTCTTGGAGCTTGTTCTAGGCCATACAATCTCTTTCTCAGTTTGCAGACTAGATTCTCTTGTCCCTGAACAATGAACCCTTCTGGCTGAATCATGTAAATGTCTTCCTCCAAGTCACCATGAAAGAATGTTGTCTTCACATCTAACTGCTCAAGATGTAAGTTTTCTACAGCCACCATTCCCAGTACCAGTCTAATTGTTGACATCTTCACAACTAGAGAAAATATCTCTGAGTAGTCAATGCCCTTCTTCTGCTGGAACCCTTTAACAACTAATCTGGCCTTGTAACGTTTACTACCATCATGCTCATTCTTTATTTTGTATACCCACTTGTTGTGCAAAGCCTTCTTTCCTACTGGTAATTCAGTCAATTTCCATGTCTGATTCCCTAACAAGGAATTCATCTCATCCTTCATGGCTAACTCCCACTTGCTTGAATTCTCATCTTGCAAGGCTTCATCATAACACTCTTACTCACCACCATCAGTCAACAGGAGATAATTTAGAGCGAGTGAATAACGCTATGGAGGTCTAATGGTCCTAGAAGATCTGCAGACTTCTGTTACAGGTGTACTCTGATCTACCTGTGAATCTACATTCTCCTTATCTTCTTCACCCATTTTCTGGACAGTACTTTTAGTCAATTCATTTAAGTTGACAAACTCAAATTTATTTTGATCTATCTTTGTAACATCTAGCACTACAGTTGACATGTCCTTATACGTAACCTGTTCATTAAATATCACATTTCTACTTCTGATGATTTTCCTGTTTTGTTCATCTCAAAACCTATAGCCAAATTTCTCATCACCATAGCCAATGAAAAAACATATTTTAGACTTTGCATCAAGTTTACTACGAGCATCAGAATCAATATGAACATAAGAAACACAACCAAAAACTTTTAAATGTGAAAACTTTACCTCTTTACCTCTCCAAACCTCCTCAGGAAGTCTGAACTCCATGGGAACTGATGGTACTCGGTTTATAACGTAAGCTGCAGTGCTAACAACATCAGCCCAGAAAGTTTTTGGTAGTCCAGCATGCAACCTCATACTCCTAGCATGCTCATTGAGAGTTCTGTTCATGCGCTCAGCCACACCATTCTGCTGTGGTGTCCTAGGAATGGTCTTCTCCATCCTAATTCCCTGTGCAGCACAATACTCACTGAACCCTCCATCTACGTACTCTCCTCCATTATCTGACCTCAAACATTTTACTTTCAAACCTGTTTCTGTCTCAACCATGGCCTTCCACTTCTTAAAAGTTTCAAATACATCAGACTTATTTTTCAGAAAATTAACTCATACCTTTCTGCTTAAGTCATCAATGAAAGTGATGTAGTACCTTGAACCTCCAAGGGATGCAACCGGAGAAGGCCCCCACAAATCAGTGTGTACTAACTCCAATTTTTCAGCCTTCGGTGTCCTGCCAGTTTTCAAGAAGCTCACCTTTTTCTGCTTTCCTATGATGTAGTTTCCCTTTTGATAGCAGCATCTTCATCCTTTTCTCATTCATGTGACCAAGTCTGCGGTGTCATAGGCTTGTATCAGTACTTGCTTCAGCAACTGCAATTGTGTCTCTTGGACTTGAGGTCATATATAGAGTACCAGTCTTCTTTCCACGAGCCAATACTCTGGCTCCCTTTGTAACCTTCCAAGTACCACCAACAAATAGTATTGCATGCCCTTCATCATCAAGTTGTCCAACAAAAATCAGATTCCTCCTTAGGTCAGGAATATGTCGAACCTTCTCCAGTAACCAAACAAACCCATTGGACAACAATATCCGGACGTCTCCCATACCCACAACATCTAAGGTTGCACTATCAGCCAAATACACCTTACCAAAATCACTTGCAACATAATTCTGTATGATTTCTCGGTGTGGAGTGGTATGAAACGAAGCTCCTGAGTCCAAAACCCAATCATCAAGTGGACTGTCTACTGCAAAAAGTAATCCATCCTGTACCTCTTCTGTTACAGCATTAGTAGAATCATCTTCATTCTTCTTCTTAGGACTTTTACATTGCCTCCTAAAGTGACCTGTTTTTCCACAGTTCCAGCATTGTACTTGTTGGCTTGATCTAGATTTACTTCTGTTCCGATTAGAATTTCTAGATTTTGATCTGCCCCAATTTGAATTTCTATCATTACCTCTACCTCTTGTCTCAAGGTTTAGGGCAGAACCAGATCCTTAGGTTTTACCTACATCTCTTCTGCGAATCTCCTCAGCCAGAATTAAATCTCGTATGTCATTATATTTCAGCTTTTCTTTTCCTGTAGAATTGCTTACTGCCATCTTCATTGCCTCCCAACTATTTAGCAAAGAAACCAAAACGATCAGTGCACGAATCTCATCATCAAAATCAATTTCTACATACGACAATTGATTTGTATAGTGTTAAATTCATTTGGATGTTGTGCTACTGATGCGTTCTCTGCCATCTTCAGATTGAACAGTTTCTTCATCAGATGCACCTTGTTGTTTGCTGACGACTTTTCATACATACTAGACAAAGCCTTCATCAGATCTGCTGTAGTCTTCTCCTTTACAACATTGTGTGCAATAAATCTAGACAGAGTTAACTTGATAACTCCCAATACCTGTCTGTCAAGAAGAGTTCATTCCTCAGCCTTCATAGTCTTAGGTTTTTCCCCTAGAAGCGACAGATGCAACTTCTTCCCATAAAGATAATCCTCGATTTGCATTCTCCAAAATCCAAAGTCTGTGCCATCGAACTTTTCTATTCCAGACGCCTTTCTTGCTTCCTCAGCTATTGCTCCCACTCAAACCTAACCCTAGGCTCCGATACCAGTTGTAGGGAATTAACCCGAAATTCCTAACCTGTGAAAAACAAAAAATAGAGAAAACACACGCTGAAAAAAAACAATCACACGCACAAGACAATATTTACGTGATTCGGCAATTTGCCTACGTCCACGGAGTTGTAGGGATTTCACTATTATCAGGGAAAAATACAAGTGCGACAGTACAGTTTTTCTCACTCTCAAAAACTACAACAACAAACCCTAATCACCAAAACAATGGTTTTTACATCCTGCGCACAGGATTCACATCCTCTGCTCCATGGACTAAGTCTCAGAAAATCTCCCATTAAAAACTACACAACATTATTTCGAGTCGGGTCAGGTCGTCAACCGGATCAAACACAACTAGGCTCCACAAAACCCAACATGGTATACCTTTTTTTTTTTAAGCCCAAAAAAAAAAGTTCCTTAAATTAATCAAAGTCAAGCCCCCAAGGCAAAAGTTCCTATCATTGAATCTAGTGGAGAAAAATATCTAGACCCGTTGGACAAGTATATGGGTAAAAATGGCCAAATACCACTTTTTTTGAAAATATTTTGCAATTTACCACTGTTTGCGGAATATTTAGCAATGTACCACTTTTTTGAAACTCGATTTTATGGAAATCGAGTATTCCATGGTACTCGAGTTCATGAAACTCGAGTACCATGAAATTTTTTTTTAAGTTTTTGAAGTAACTGGAGTTTATGGAACTCGAGTTCATGGATATAAGTCAAGTAATTCAAAAGCCACAAGCTAAAGAATCCATGCTATTATTAAACATAAAAAGGGGACAGAAAAACACACAAAATTTTGATCCACATAAGGACCACGAGCTGAAGCTAATAGCCTATGCACTATCTACCAACATACTTGAGAATCCATTCTTTTCAATCAATTTTTCTATGATGATCTTCATTGCAGGAGCGCTCACCTTCTTATCAATGAAGCAGGATCTACCTTCTTCAGCAGCCTTACAAAGCTGTGGATCCAATGGCACCTTCCTAAGAAAAGGCACATCCATTTCCCTACACATTTTTTCTGCACCACCACTGCTACTATCAAACACTTCACTGCAAGCAATCAAATTTTGAAGTTCTAGTGCTTTCTAAGATATTCCCTAACCCGCTCCAAAACATCTATATGTTCACCTGTTTCTGTCATCCTCATAAACTTGAAATCCATCAATGGCTAGCACAAGCCACTCATATTCTCAACAACCCCAAGAACCTTAACTCCAACTTTTTCACAGAAATTGATTTCTTTTCGCACATCAATCATGGAGACTTGCTGTGGAGTGGTGACAATAATTGCACCATCTATTCCAGTAGCCCCAAGGCATTGAACAATTGAGATGTGCTCGTCAGAGGTCCCGGGAGGAGCATCAACAACCAAAAAATCAAGTTCATTCCAGTACACTTTTTCCAGGAAATTCTTGATGAGACCATTCTTGCGAGGGCCCCTCCATATAACAGCTTCATCAGGACCAGGAAGCATGAATCCGACTGACATGACCCCAAGATTACCATCAACAAAGACAGGAGACCAGCCGAGGTTGCTCTGGTGGATATCTTGACCTTCTAGGCCAAGCATCTTTGGAATGCTCGGGCCACAAATGTCAATGTCAAGCAGACCTATCTGGTGGTCCATAGCTGCCAGGGCGAATGAAAGTTGGGCAGAGAATGTGCTCTTGCCAACTCCAACCTTCCCTGATAAAACAAATATCTTATGCTTAACATTAGCCATCCTTTCTGCAATGACAACCAAGTCTGCAAAAACAAGCGTATAGAACATTAAGACAATAAGCATACCGCGTCTGAATCATAAAATATGTTTGCAGAATATTAACTAAAACAGTGTTAGTCACACTTAAAACATGTTATGCATAAATGAAACACCACCCTTGAATAATTAATCCATGCATTTACCATTCATTTTGGGCTGCAAGCCCCAGAGAGTGATGCTCTTTTTGGAATTAACACTTTGTTTCAATTTTGAAGTTTTTGGTCTAAGGGTATGTTCAGTAAACAAGTAAATGAAATAAATTAATGTTCATCATCAGCAAACACCTTATCAGGGAAAACGGAGGAAAAAGGAAAAGAAATTAATTTGACTGGCTGCACTGGCAGTTGATGAATTGCTTGTAATATCAAAGGCTAACTGAAACCATGCCTAGCTGCCAGGATAAGGAAACTAACAATGCAGGAACTTAAATAAATCACCTTTTTTAATAGAGCTCGCTCTGCATACCTTCTCAACTCCCTCCTTTTCTTTTCAAAGAGTAAGATGAATCTGTCTTTCTCCTTTGTGTTTAACAGAAAATTTCAAGATTTCTTTTAACTGTTACTTGTCATTGTCACACCTCAAAATATTTTGTCCAAAGTTGTCAAATTCATCGTAGTAATTTCCTCTCTTTCTTCTTAATAAACGGACAATTTGATATATAGTCTTTGTTTAATTACATGCTTGTTTGGTATATAGGCAGTGTAACTTAACCAATGTAAGAAGATACCCTTTAAAGATTGTTAAATAAAATTGACAACAGCAGTTGGTTTACATGGTTGTTTGATGTATAAGTACTGAAAGTTAGTGATGGTAGTTGATACATTGGCGGGACAAAATGGGACAGTGATTAATGGAAAATTTCATTACAGATTGAGCTATTAGGGCTGTTGTAGGGGGTCGTTGATGGGTATACTATATAATATATTTGCATTTTTTGAAGGTCATTTAGAAGTGGGTTCTTGCTGATTTGGTAATTTCACCATACCCACTCATTGTAAATATCTTTATCGAGGAAGGTTTCTGCTATATCGATTCTCTTAATTAAGATAGAGACGGTTTCCCTCTCTAATTTTTCAAACCAATTAGAGTTGTTGTGGGTGTCGAGGGAAAACATGGAATGGGGACACCAGAATTAATGTGAGCCGTTACCTTCTTTGTGTTCATTGTACATGAAGTAAAGTTATTATCTATCAAAAATATTATTAATGCTGGTTGAAGTTGTGTGCTTCAATGAGCTTTCTGTGATTTGATGGGCAACGTGATTGCTTTGAGCTAATCTTTATTTGATTGTGGAGGGTAAAATTCTATACCTTTTTTATTCAAGCTATAATCATATAACTGCAATGCAGTTGATGCTATTGAAACAGCATTCTGATTCCCTAGTTCTGGGCTACCAAACATGGCAGTTTTAGTCTCTATTGGAATAAGTTCACCTAGTTTTGTAAATAATGGAAACCAATCCTAATAAATAACACACCAATAGATGTTCTAAACCATAACTTCCTCTTTTCCCTTTCATCCATTCACATGTAATCTTCTACACAACTTGTTCCACAGTAGGGTTCTGTTCTAAGTTAACAAGCAACAACAAACACGCCTGTTGCTATAGTACATATACACTACTTCTCTAGAACTCCAAGTTTAGCATGAGACAATAAGAGTCCGGAGCCTAAAAACACGTTTTTAAAACCCAAAACGCCGCTCATTTCAAACCCAAAATGCCATTTTGCAACAGCTTATACAATTGCAACCTAACAAATAACAAGCTTAACATTGTCCTAAATTTACACCTTAGGTTTGTGGGTAACCATATTCTCAATAACACTAAAACCAAACTTGTACAGCACACAAAGATAACAAATTAAAAAATTTCAAAACCTCAAATTTTCAGACAATATGACCTAGGAAAATCCGAATTACTCCACGAACAACGGGTAAAACATAATATAACCACCACAACAACAACATAAACAAAAACAAAATTAAGAATTTTAGAGAGCTGGGAAAAAAAATTAAAGAGGTAGAAAAATCTGGGTCAGGGCCTTTTGGGGCAGTTGCACAAGCTTCTTGATTAGGACAACCTTGACAAGTGCCAGATTTTCTTGCCGAATCTGATTGGGTACCAGGGCAATCTGGAGGCTACCCCATTTGACAAAACCCAGTGATTTTGGAAAGTTTAAGAAGATGAATGGTATGTTTGTTTCGCTGAAAAACCTTCCATAAAGATAGTTTTTCACATTCTCCCATGTTTGGTAGCACAAAAAAAACTGGTCAACGGAAAACAATTGCTTATTTTCTCTAGTTGTTTTCCAAAAAAAAAAATTGGAAAACAATCTCTAACTTTCACATTTTTTTCATTTCAGTCTTCTAATTTTCAGTTTTGTCAATTCAGTCCTCTATCTTTCAATTTTTGTCAATTCAATACTCCGTTAAACTTCAGATACCTGCTGCTGTTAGACTCACTGAAACGACGCCATTTTGAACGTTTTTTTTTTTTAAATTCGGAATTAAAAGAAAATAAGAAAAATCTGGAAAAAAAAAAGAAAAAAAAGAAAAAGAAAACATTAAGGGGAACGACGACTTCCCCTTCCCCTGAATCAAAACAAAACAAAGAAACCCAAATCCCTATCCCATGTAACTTTGAAAGAGAGAGAGAGAGAGAGAGACTGAGTTGATCACCGGCGTCCGATACCAAAACCTCTTCGACATGATGGTGGACGCGGTGGTTAGAGCCATGGCCGTTGCCGGCTACAAGAATATTCCGGTGGTCGTGGTCGAGACTAGGTGGCCGAGCTCTGGCGCCAACGCGAGCGAGGTCAAGGCTAATCCGGCTTACGCCGAGATGTATCTTAAGAACCTTGTGGAGCATTTGAGATCGGGGATTGGCACGCCACTGAGGAAGGAAGGAGTGGCGGAGGTGTATATATACGAGCTGTTTGACAAGGAAGTGAAGCAAAGGAATGATCAGAATTGGGGGATTCTATATCCGAATATGACCAAGAAGTACAAGATCGAGTTCTCTGGGTGTGGGTGCAATGGAATCATCAATCACCAAACTGGTTTCATGAGAGTTGGGTCTTTCTTGGTCTTTGCTTTCTTTTCTTTTTCTTTTTCTTTTTCTTTTTTCTTTTTTTTTCAGATTTTTCTTATTTTCTTTTAATTCTAAATTAAAAAAAAAAAAACAAAACTACGTCGTTTTAGTGGGTCTAACGGCAGCAGGTAACTGAAGTTTAACGAAGTATCGAATTGACAAAAATTGAAAGTTAGAGGACTAAATTGACAAAACTGAAAGTTAGAGGACTGAAATGAAAAAATGTGAAAGTTAGAGGGTCAGTTTTGTATTTTTGCCTAAATATTATATTCTTCTGCAGTCGTGGAAAACATTTTTTTTTTTGGCGTCTTCTCTCATGGTAAGCTCTCTCACTTTTTCTCTAATCATATATTCTTTGCTTTTGAATATCAAGCTTGATTTTTTTTTATATAAGAAATTTTCGGTTTGATGGATTCCAGGCAGAAGTTACTTCTTTTCACTCATAAAAGTGCAAAAAATTATATAAAATAAAAATAAAAATAAGAAGAAGAAAGAATGAATAAAGTAAAAGACGAAAACTTTAACTGCTCGTTTGGATTGAAGGGAGGAAAAGGGAGTGAATGGGAATAAAGTAGAGTTGGCTAAAAATAGACTAATTTTGGGTTAATTCTACTCTACTCTACTTTACTTTACTCCTCACCTTCCCCTCAATCCAAACGGACCATAAATATGGTGCCTATATTGCTCTAAATTGCTTTTGCATGGGACAATCTTTACGTAACCAAAGAGGGAAAATCTTACGCTCATTGGCATCTCCAGGAATATCACCGTTCGCCATGGTCGACTTTTTTTTTTTGCTGCTTTTGCCTTTTCTGTATTCCTTTTTACTTCGCTATGGCCTTTTATATGGGAAAGGAGAGAGACCAACCTAGGACTAGAAGCGTGTTTATTTATCTTCGGGTTGTGACTCTGTATGGCGGTTGAATCGGATCAATTTCCACCGTTGGATTGACGCACCTTTTGACCCCAAAATTACAGTATCCCATTTTCCAAGCAAACCTAATACGTAGGGATGTGTAGCCCACCCACCAACCCGCTAAAGCCAACTCGATCCAACCAAATTTGTCGGGTTGGGTCGGTTTTTAGGAGTTGGTAAGTTGGGTTGGGTATGTAAATTTTTTTAATAGTGGAACGGGTTGAATTCAGGTTATAACAATCACAAACCCGCCTAACCCAATCCGAACCGCCTATATATTTAAAATTTAAATTATATATATTTAAAAATATATTATATAATTAATGATTTTTTATTTGATTTTTTCCTCTATTTCCTATATAAAGCCCAATTCTCTCTATGCTGCCTCCCATTCCCACTCTCCCACTCCACTCCTATTTATTTATAACTAAGTTGGGATACTAGTTCATGTATATTTTGTTTATCAACTCAGGTGGCAAGTATGATACTTTTTTTTTGCTCAATTTAATAATAATAGTAATAAAATAAATAAATAAATTGTCCAATCCATAGGTTCAACCCAATCCATGTGGGTTGGGTTGGAGGGTTGGATTGGATTGAACCCTTGTAATGGATTGGGTTGGGTTGGATTTTTTTTAACCCACCATGGAGGATTGGGTCGAAAAATCCCCTCAACCCGACCCAACCTGACTCATGCATACCCCTACTAATATGTTGAAACTTAACCAAAAACTAATTATCCAATATATATATATATATATATATATATATATAGGGTTGGGTTCAAGTTACACCTAGTGTAACTCTAAGTAATGTTACACTACCCAATAACTTTTTATAAAATTCATATTTTAAAAATCTCACTATAGAATTACATGGTCTATATATCCTTAACATTCATGTCAATTTTTATATCAATTGGATGTTATTTATCATTTGATCCATAAACTCATCTTTTATACATTATTTTAAACTATAAAAAATTGAATTTAAACAATTGATTGATAACATGGCTATTAATCTTTGATTACCTTTAAATTTTGCAAGCATAGAGAATATATGAAGATAATGTAATCTAACGGTAGATTTGTCAAAATTCGCATCCAATTAAAAATATTAAGTGGTGTAACATTTTTTAGAGTTACACCAGGTGTAACTTGAATGCAACCCATATTAATATATATATATATATATATATATATATATATATGAGTTGGGTTCAAGTTACACCTAGTGTAACTCTAAGCAATGTTACATCATCCAATAACTTGTTATTGAATTAATATTTTGAAAATCCAACCGTTGAATTACATGTTCTATATGTTCTTAATATGCATGCCAATTTTCATATCAATCGGATATTATTTACCATTTGATCCATATACTCATCTTTTATGCATTATTTTAAACTACAAAAAATTGAATTTTAATAATTGATTGATGATATGACTATTAATCTTTTATTACCTTGAAATTTTGCAAGCATGGAGAATATACGAAGATAATGTAATCTAACGGTGGATTTGTTAATATTCACAAAAAAATATTGAGTGGTATAACATTACTTAGAGTTACACCAGGTGTAACTTGAACCCAACCCTATATATATAAATATATATATATTAATATATATATATTAATATATATATATTAATATATATATATATATATATTATCATCTTTCAATCACTAAAACATTGATAATAATCACATTAAAAGAATTACCCAAACGGATGATAATTATGGAATGAGCGCGTGAGTCTCTTTTATTTTGTTTTTAAAGGTTAGTAATTTTCATCATCATATTTGGAGTTGCTATATTTTCCGATCAAAGAAATACTTAGGGGCGTGATGAGATATATAGGCTAGTGTATATATATACTTATCTAAAAACTATATCATTTTATTGTCCAATAATTCAAAAAAATAAAAAATTTAGAAGAACCAATAATCAAACTTGTTCACAACAACTTGATTAAATTGATATTCTCTCTGTGGGGTGCTTTTTTGCTCCAGGCCAAAGGACTTGGTCCTTTGTAGCCTTCGGCTTTTTGCTGTCCCACATCGAAGGCAACTCCCTTCCCCCTCTGCCTTATAAGCGTGAGCTGAAGAGAAAGGAGTACCATCAGTTAATGTGGGACAGCAAAAAGCCGAAGGCTACAAAGGACCAAGTCCTTTGGCCTGGAGCAAAAAAGCACCCCACAATAAAAGGAAGCTTCCTTTTATTGTGGGGTACTTTTTTGTCTTCCCAGGCATGCTTTTTTTGCAACGTCCTGGGAGACTCAATTGCAATCCCACATCGAAGAATTCTTCCCCCACTTTCTGCCTTATAAGCTCTGAAGCGAAGGAGTAGTGTACCATCAGTTATTAATAACTGATGGTACACTACTCCTTCGCTTCAGAGCTTATAAGGCAAAAAAGCACCCCACACTCTCGTATAAACAGCATCGACTAAAGTTTTTTTTTACTTTACAAATCCATGTTAGTAATTAATAAATAAATTACAGTTTTTTGCTAAATAATAAATAAACTAGTTGATAGCTATGGGAAAATTTTAAAATAATATGATTTTTTTTCTCTTTTATTTTTTTGTCTATATATGAAATTTTATGATAATTAATAGATATTTATTATGAGTGTATTTGTATATGGAACTATATAGTATATATTTTAAGTTCTAACATCAAGCATTTATTATGATTGTGTGTGTATATATATATATATAATTATATATTTTACTACTTAAAGAAAATATAATGTACCAAGATTCTAATGGAATGGAATGTTTAAATATAGAATAAAATTTAAAATTAAGATTTATATTAGAATAGTGATGTGTAAAATTATGAGGCTTCAAAAGCTTATGTGACATAATATTCTAAGATCAACCAAAAGTCATATGTCTTTGATTTTATATATATTAGATTAGATTACAAATTATTGTTGAAATTATGTTATTTGGGTTACTTATAGAACGATTTTCTTTTATAAACTTATAAAAATTATATTTTTCAATCTTGTATTGTTAAAATTATATATAATTCAATCCTAAACAAAATAATTATATATAATTCATATTATGAAATGGATTATTTATGTTATCAATATATTGCAAATACTAATTCAATATATTAAAAACTTATTTAGTAATTTACACAATCCAATATCAAGTCTATATAAAATATAATATATTTTATATTTGCGTAACTCAAACTTATTCTTATGCCATGATCAGGCAATCAAAGCTTGTTACATGCATGGGCAGCTATATATGGACTACTGCCAGTAGCAAGCAGCCTTGGCCTGTAACATGTATGGGCATCAAGGGCTACTGTTAACAGGCTATGCCAACAGCAGACAACTTTGGCTTGCAACATGCATGAGCAGCCATGGCTTGCTGCATACATGGGCCGCCAAGGGCTGCTGCCATATATATATGAAAGTTTATTTGGTGTTGTGTTATTTTGATGTTTATTTGTCATAGTTTCTTTTGTTTATTATTATTACTAAATTACAACTTATACCCTTAAAATTTGGGTTCAATTTGATTTTGCCCCCTTAAAATTTCAAGTTTTGGACACATACCCCTAACATTACACAGTTACATATACATTGTTCGGATTTAAGTCCTTCCATCCATTTACAGTGATATTCATTAAATGCCACCTCAACTTAAAACGATGTAATTTTATAGATCCAAAATTTGAAACTTTGAGGGGGCAAAATTAAAATTACCCCAAACTTTAAAGAGTATTGTGGGGGGTCGGGGTGTGGCTGCCCCATGGATTTTGGGCCAAGAAGAAGATTTTGAAGATCCCCTTCCATGGCAATCTATGCATGTATATATAGGCAGAGAAGCTGAAGTAGGTGATTGGGAAAAATGAATAAACAATAGAATCAAGGAAGCTACTAAGATAAGAACTTTGGGCGGTTGTTGCGTTGTTGGTAATGGTTGGTCTATTCACTCTTTTGGGCTTTTAAGTTCTTTATGTTTTATTCTCTTTTAGTGACATGAGGAACCTCCTTACATGTAAAACATGCCGACTGGTTGTTTTCATGGACAATGATTGCATATTATCCCTCTCATTTGATGCGAACCTCAATCGACACGCTTTGAGACCCAACAAATAATATTGGAATACTTGCCCAAGAAAGCTAAAATTCAGATTTTGATAGCAACCCTCAACCCAACATTTATAAATGAAACGCGAACCAAAGGTATAAGTAACAGACCTCGACCCAATGATTATAACTGAATCACGAATCGAAGGTATAAAATTTGAATGCCACATGAAAGAATCCCTGATAAGTTCACCGTTCTTGAAGAACCAAAAGAAGAAGCAAAACCTCACGTTTTTTCTGAATTTTATTCAATAATCCTTCATTACAATAAGTGCATGCTATTTATAAGACATGACTGAAAATAGGAAAATATATAAAAAATGTACTAAATAATAGAAGCCTAAATTAAGGTTGATATGGTTGCTTCTCAAAAAAAAAAAAAAAAGGTTGATTTGGTCTGAAATTAGCAGCTCCAAAATAGGAAAATAGTTAAAAACGTACTAAATAATAGAAGCCTAAAATTAAGGTGGATTTGATCTGAAATTAGCAGCTCTAGAATAGGAAAAATAGCTATTAATTGGTATGAAGTTGGAAAGTCACACAACCATTAATCCACACCATAAATTATGCCTAATTAAGCCAAATCAGCCCATATCGACCATTAATTCACACCATAAATCATGCCCAATTAAGCCAAATTAGCTCTATTAATATCTTGGATTAAATTTATTACGCCTTCATCTTCCTTTGGGCCAAGCTTGGAATGTCCTGTGTTAGAATCAGCCCAAATCTCTTGAATCAGCCCATTAAGTGCGTCTTTGATCTTGCTCTAGTAATAGGCCCAATTGGAACATGCAATGGATCCTTTAATGGTGTTTGTTGATTCTCATCATCCTTTTTCTAATAAAAAGGAAAAAACATTAGACATTAGTTGAAAGTTGAATCCTCCATGGTGTGCACATGCATGCCACCTTGCTATCCATGCATGCCAATTACATTTATATGTAGAAGGATAAAAACTAGTTCACACACATTATTATTACTAAAACACCAACTATTAAAGAGTTATATATATATGGAAAAAATTTAGGTACAGTACCTTAGGTGCTATTCCTTAGGTTCCCCTCTTAAGATTCAGCCATGTGGCTACTTAACTAAAAAATACACTTTTATCCCATGAGGAAAAATCCACATGGCAAAATCTTAAAAGGGGAATATAAGGAACAACATCTAAGTACTGTACCTAAGTCCTGCCCTATATATATAGTTTTGGTAAAAAAGATATTTGATTTTACTTTTGAATTTATTTAAGTATTAAACAATTTAAATAAAAAATTAGTGGCTGATGCATGTCATTGGGTTTCACATAATCGTCCCGAGGTAAAGTGATCCAGCCAAGAAGCGGTCAGCTAGCTCACTAAGGATATCGTTTCGGCTATCTTCCTGAGGAACACGAAGAAGAAGATGCAGAGCTCAATGTAACAATCACCTCTACATTAATGAACTCTCTCTACCTAATGTCAACCCCATTAAATGTTAAATGACTGGCCTAAACAGTAAGAATACCCCAAAAGTCTGCCTCCATGATCAAGAAATGGCAGAAGTGGAGTCTGATGGAACAAATACCTTCACAAATCCAGCTAAGAGAGGAACAACAGGAAAGGAGGGAGGGGGAGTATAAAAAAATTATTATTATCAATAGATAAGGGGGCCATGGCCCCGGAAAATTATTGAATACTCCGGGAGTACTATAAATGCGTACTCCCTCATCTCACATAAATTGTAGGTCCCACCATAAATTTAATTAGTGGGACTTAAAGTTATGTGAGATGGAAAAGTACACATTTATGGTACTCCGAAATTACTCAATAATTACACGCATGCCCTTAGTCTGTTGAAATTTCTTTAAATAGTAATAGTATATATAAAATACTGTATTTTTTTTTTAATTTCAAACAATTCGTACATGATCCCCCAAAATTAAAAATTATTTCCCAAAAACTGTCTAGTTCCACCTAAAAGATTGCTCTACTTTTTTTTTAACCATCAATTAGATGACTTTACAATTGAATATTATTAAGTCATTATTGATTACATATTTTTATGGTATGATAAATTCTCAATTACAAGATTTAAATCATTGGTTTAGACTTTTAGTGAACATACACATAACGAATTTTGACATTAGGACTTCAAAAAATTGTTAAATGTTTTTTAATGGTACCAATGGCTAGTAAGGACTAGAAAATCAATTGCTTTCCAATTTGTGGTATAAAGTGGTTGTACTTACAACTACTTTTTTAATTTCTATTGTAACTACGTAATAAGTATTTTCAATTATGAATATTTTCAAAACTAGATTTTACAACAAAATGAAAGATAATATTCTAATAGACCCTTTGATTTTGTATATTAAAAAGGAAATTGTTGCCAATTTAATACATAATTAATCATAGATGATTTCAATGTTTAAAAAGTCAATTTTCATTTTGATATATCAATACCATAAAACCCACCACAACCCAAAAAAGACATTCCATTTCGATGAAAAAGCTAGTGACACTTTCGGTTTTAACCAGATTTTTCAGCTTTCCTCGTGAAAAAATTCTTGGAGAAAAACTATTGCGTGATCCTTCAGCTTCAAGCAAGATAAATGGTAACATAAAAATGGGACCTGAACCTTTTCTTATGTTTTTTTTGTTTTTAAGCTAAGGAAAAATTGATATCGTGGAAACTCATGCCATTACGTAGTGCATGATATCATAGTTGTCACTCATAGACAAGGAATCAAAGATTATGCCAAATGCAAAATTAGCATGTCTTAAAATCAACTTTTAACTGCCCACTTCTTCAGGACGAGTTTTTCTCACCAACATATACATTTCATGACTAAACAAATTAGCAGAAATCGGAGGTCACAACTAATACCACTTCATGAGTCAATCATAAAATTCTGCAATCTATTATCTGACATTCTATATTAAGGAATTGCATTCATTAAAATTTCCTTAATTATCACCTGTGCTTGCCTGTGATACTCATAAAGAATGGTGTGAGAACAGTTTTAGTTTTAACATGAAGATACTTCAATCAGGGCCGGCCCTAGGCTTAGGCCAATTAGGCCATTGCCTAGGGCCCCCTTACTAGAGAATGTCCCAAATTTGGGGCTAATTTTTTATTTTTTATATATAAATATTTTTGGGAGATATTAAAACATTTTAGTTTACATCTTTTTTTCACTATTAATAGGGCTCAAAGAATTAAGTAATGCTAGAGATAGAGATAAGAAAATTTTAAATAAATAGGTTTTACAAATAGACGTGTTACTAATCACAAGTAATGAAGTAATTCAAATTGAAAAATGTTAAAAATACTATAAATTTTACTACATAACTTTTATTTATTTAATTATTTTTATACAAGATAAAAATTCTACTATAGTCTAATCTTAGTGTATATGTGTGCAAAACTCTCTTATAGAGACTTAAATTTCGGCCATTACTACAAACTCTCTTGTGGAGTTATCACTGCACCAAGGGTGTGTGGTAGTCTCCATAACTTTTATAATTTGATGTAACAATGAATATAATAGGTAGATTTCAACAAACTATTGAATGCATTTTTGAATGAATATTTGTGATTGGTGATATATCTTTGTAATTCTCATGTTGTAAATTTTATAATATTTCTAGTATTTTTGTAAGCCTCATGTCATTGATCACATTCATTACAACACTAGTTTGTAGTAAAATTTGTTATAATTTTAACATTTTCTCAAAAAAAAATCATATTAAAAAGTAAAAAAAATGGATTTTAAAAAAAATATTAATTAAAATGCTAATTAAATATTATTTAAGCGATAACATAAAGGCCTTATTTGAAGATTTCGCCTTAGCCTCCGAAACGCTTGGGCCAGCCCTGACTTTAATCATTCTCCTATTTCAAGACTATGGGATCACCTTTCATGAACTCACCAGTTGACATCTAGACTAGTTTGTCAACAACACCAACCAACTGCATCATTCTTTCCACTATTTATAGATAGTGAGAGATATATTCAGCTACAACATATAATTTCATTAATTTTGGGAAAAAAACTCGGAGACTATGTATTCCTCCAAACCAGAAGGGAGTAATCTCCTCTAATTCATTACGTGGCAATTCATAAAACTATTTACTTATATCAAATTAGATGATAATTTAAATTATAACTTATAAGTATGATTGAAAATACAGGTGTATAGTGGTTGAGTAAAATTCGGTAGAGACAAGAAACATACCATACAACTTTTTATTGCTCGTTGCTAGTAAATATAGTTACTAAATATGTCTTTTCAACCACTGAAGTATCAAAATAGTTAATAGTACAAGAGGACTTAAGACCCATTCAACCCATTCTTCGTGATCATTCATAACATGCACCATGCAAAACAGTAGGCAAAGAGAATCACATCTGGTAAAAGCAAAAGTGATCACTGTTTGTGAGGGAAAAGATTAATGTAAATTAGTTGCAAAAGATAAATAACAATTATCATTATTCATTGTGAAACTAATGAAAAAGGTCTAAGGTTACATTATCAAGAATGAGATAGTACATACAAAAACGGATATATGATCATCCGTCATTTTCTGGTCAAGTGTAAGACAACGAGGTTGCCAAGAAGTAAGAACAAAACATAATACAAACTGGAATACTAGACTAAAAATTGATAGTTTGATACTGTACAGCTTTGCAACAAAAAGATCCTATGAAAAAAATAAAAGATCAGTCCAGCTGCAACAACTGCCTACATTACTGGATATATCAGAGTTAACACAGAACACGAACGCCCTGCTACTTCCAGTACTTGCTGCTGACAATATGACTCCTCATCTGCATCGATCAAATGAATTCCAACTTTTATGACAACAACAGTCACTTCAGCAACAGCAACCATTAACAGCAACAGATGCTACCTCGCTTCCACAGCCACGCATACAAAATAACATCTTCATTGTCCTCAGACGATGCAAATATGGAGGTTAGGAGGCACTGATGCATGAAATTTCCCTTACTAGAAATAAAAATTAGAAACCAAAAACCTACTTTTGCTTTTACCAGAATCCCCACACCCCTTCTCTTTTTTCTTCTTTCTTTTTTTCCCTTTTATTCCCCTTCTTTCATCCATCTTTTTTCTCTTTATTTTCTTCTTTGTCCTATTTATTTCCTTTTAAAATCTTCCCCTAACAACATCCTAAGCTAGATTCCTATATAAGATAGTGTTAACCTAGAAAGCACGGACATGGACACCAGAATGGGTATGACACGAGCAATTTCTGAAAAATTATAACATGAAACGGCTAGTATGACACCGGTATGACGCTGGTACGACACGGATACGACACAAGTACGAAATAAATAGTCTGTGCTTCCTAGGTGTTAACAAGGCATGAACTATGCAGTTATAGGTCTGCTACAAGTTCATTTTCTGCTCTGCATTCAAAAGCTGCATGTTCTTCATGGTAACAGCAGATTCCACCTTTGGCATTTGAGCAAGTGGCTTTTAAATCACTCAATGGACAGCAAATGATGCATATTCTACTCCAAAACCAACAGCAATTGACAATATACAATATCTTCTCCATCAGCCATAAAAGCAAAACTGGTAGCTGGCTTGATGAATGATAGTGCACTTAGAAGAACCTTCTTTGCCTGGCCCATCTTGGCAATCAAGTAGCTGATTCCAACAATCCAAACAAAGTAAGTCTAGACAGAATGTTTCCTCATAATCATGGTCTTTAATGCAGCATCCACAATTGATACAACGTGCTGTGCAGAGTATGCAAGCCCTGCACAACTGAGCAGCCTGATGTTTCCCCTGGCAACTCTCTGCTGGACAATCAAAAACTAGTCTCAATTCCTGGCACTTGGGGCAGACCTCAATATCAATGGCACGATCATCATCACAAGAGAGATATGAATTCCCCCCACAATAAATCTGTGGTTTGCGGGCATTCAGCTGCACATGGTTATCTACATTCAGCAAGAATAGCAATTCTTTGAACTGCTCTTCTGTTACACCACGGACACCAGCAATTCTTAAGTGCTTTATTCCAGGTGAGCCAACAGACTTGAAGGCCCTTAAGTTATTCAACATGCCATCAGCACTAAGTCTGACACATCCTGGCACACTTAGCTGCAGGCAAGAAGAGAAAATGTGTAAGTTTATTAACCTTGGAAGAACAAAAACAATATAGAAACAAACCAATAATGAGTCAACATAAAGTTCAAGATAGACATGATGAGCACAAACAACAAGGAAATCTCTAACAACAATTACAACAGTCAGAAGTTATTAGTTTGGTCAACTACAATTTTAAATTAAAACCAATAAAGAAAATTACCATCAATATGGTACATCTGCAGCATCAAGAGCTGCAAAAGATGTCAAATTTTGTGCTACATAATTACCAACATAAATAGAATGGGATCACCAAATGCAATCCTAAGAAGCCTATGTTTTACACATGCCTTTTTTTCAGATAATTAATTGCCATCAGAAACACAAGAAATCTTTCAAAAGAAATCTGAAATACAATATACTCCTCAAGTTGTATGGGATGTCCAAATACTCTATATGATTTGATTGACACACAAAAAGGCAAAATACTATATCGAGTCACACATATAAGAGAAAATAATATATGAATATTTATGTATTCTTTGCTACATGTAAAAATACTACCTAGAATGGAAGAATAGACCATACTAGCCATAGTAACTTAAAAATGAAAGTAGTTTCAAGGATTATATATATTCACAACCTAAAAATCAAAATAAAAGCATCTGTTAAAAACCATAAGAAGTCCCAACAATTATACCAGAGATATAAACAACATATGATAAGCATAAAACCTATTTCTTAAAGCATACCAATTAAGTCACAAATACAAACCTTTGTCAGTCTTGGATTGGTTTCAAGCACACGCTTCAAACCACTATCTGTGATTCTTATGCACCCCAATAAATTCAAGCACTGAAGAGTGCCTTGAGCCCTGTCAGCTAACTTCAGAAGAGCATCATCAGTGATCCTCCCACTCAACGGATGATCAATGTTAATACTCCTCCATAGAAGAGGATCACTCCTAACCATAACACGCAAAGATTTGCAAACCCTTTCTACATTCAGAAGGTCCTGCACACCCAAATAGCCCAAAGCAAAAATCATGGCATCATGAGGTGCACCTCCTTCACCATCAAAACTAGATTTCCCATTCCCAAAATCCTTCAATTCTTGAGCTCCTTTGTTACGAAACCAGTTGCCCAAACGGCTAAAACTCATAAACTCATCCACATTTCCATCCAATCCAAAAACACCCTCAAGCAATCCAGTCTCAACCCCACCACAACCATTAAACTCATCACATGGAATTGATAACCCACCAATCTTCATGTTACCCAATTCTGGTTCAAACCTCATAGAACCATTCCACACCCAATTCAGCCCTGTGACTAGCTGATGATAATCACCCATCTTTTTCTCAGCCTCATCAACCCCAAAACCAATAGAACCCAAATCAGATTTCTCTCCCAAGTTTTGAAACCAACCCGTGATCCTAATCCTAGACTTTATATCCATTCCAAAAGGATCAATAGGCAACTTGTCAATAACATCATCACCAACCGGATCACCATAAGCCAACTCAGACCCATCCATTCCTTGGCAATAAGAGGCCTCCAATTCAGACAAATTCTTGATTGAACTGCAAGAAAAATCTAGAGGCATTCTTGATTCTTGGGGACCAAGAGAAAGAACAAAAACCCTATGCCAAAGAGACCTAGTCTGAAACAACAAACCCAATCATATCCATAATTTTTTTTTTCTCCCCCTGAAAAAGATAGAAAAGGAGCCTAAGGAGCCTAATTAATCTAAAGGAAACCCTGGCAACAAACCCCAAAAGAACAAAAAAAAAGAAATCCCTTGATTCCTGTGGCAAAGAAAACAAAAACAGCTCTAGAAATCAGAGAAATCAGATTGAAGAATTAAGGTAATCAGGGAGTAAATGAAAGTTCAAAACAGACCCTTTTGAGGAGGATGAAGCAGATCAAATTAACATACCAAAAACAAGGAAATTAAAGGGAGACCCAAGTGAGAACTGAGAAGAAAGAAAGGTTTTTTTGGGTATTTGGGTGTGTGTGTGTGGGTTTTTTTTTTTTAACAAAACCAGGTACAGAGAGAAACAGAGGGAAGCTAATGAGATATGGGCTAGAACTGGAAGTTGTGTGTATGTGGGGAATGGGGGTTAGTGAAGAGGAGAAAGGTGAAAGACAAATTCAAGCGTCTCTTGACCCACACATGCAACAAACACAAACACCAACACCAATGTAGAGAGAAAAACAAGGATGACAAAATATAATAGGAAACACAGAGAGAGAGAGCGAGAGAGAGAGTGTGGGTGTGTGTTTGTGTTTGTGTGAGAAAGAGAGAGAGAGAAAGAGAAGGAGGCGGTGAGGAATCAAAAACCCCAGATCCTTGACCAATTAGAATGTGGGACTTCGCTTTCGGGGATTGGATATGTCTTGGTTTGGCTCAATGACTTGTAAGTTGTAAACTAACAACTTTATTATTATTTTCGTTTTGCTTTTTCCCTTTTTCTGTTTTTTTTTTTTTTTTTGTCTTTATTTTTTAGTTTTCCTTCTCTTTTGGGATTTTTTTTTTTTTTTTTTGGTTTTTGATTTTCCTTCTCTCTTTATTTTTTGCTCTATATTGTGTTCTTATCCCTACAATTAAAATATTCTTTGTAAGAAAAAAAATATGTAATTTTTTAAAGTAAAAAATGATAAAAAGGAAAACTCTTAATATCAAATATCTTGTAATAATGTGGAAAGAGAAAAAAAAATTACAATTGGCGGACAAGATTAAGGTTGTTGCCAATGTCTTGTAAGCCAATTGGCACGTCTTCCTCCTTGAGTGGAGAATGTCTCGAAATCGAATCTCCCTAACCCTCTTATCTATCTTTTTTCCGTTTATTCGGTTCATGTACAACTTCTTAGAGCTTTGTTTCTTTTTGGTATAAGTGTACTTTTTTCCAACTTATATTCTAAGCTAAATAAGTCAATAAAATTAAGCTATCCTTAACCTATAGGATTATCACCCAAAAAAATGTTGTTGATAAAAAAATTAAAATAAATAATAACAAATAGAGTTAGAATTACCATATATGCTATTGTTGGTTAATTAATGATGTACATGATATGTGGTAATATTAGGGCCTTTTATTTTTTAACAATTTGATAGTGACAACAATGGAATGGGGATTTGAATGGGGATTTGAATCTAGATATCATCGTTAAAAGTATCAAAAGATAACTAATTGAACAACAAAACTTTTCGCAATATTAGAGATTTTTTTTAGCATGGTAATATTAGGACTTGATTGTAATAATAACAAAGGTAATATTAAAAGCTTATCTATCTTGATTTTTTTTTTCTCAAAAATATATGTAACAAAGAGTTGTTAGATGTGGGCCCAATGGGTCCCACTTACTTTAGCAAAAACAAGAAGTAGAATCTTTTTTTTCTTTTTTAAGAGGGACTCAGATGCAATTGCAAATTAACCTATTGGACTAAATACTATTACCACCCCCAAATTAAACCTCATTGGATTTCTCTTTATATTATCCTTTGTTTAAAAGTTTGTAATGGTGAAAAATAGATGAAAGGTTGAAAAGAAAGAAAAGTTATCCATTTGTTTGTATATATATTAATTTAAATCAATTAAAAAAGACAGGAATAGATATCTCTATCATTCTTTCTTTTTTTAGTCTATCATTATTTAGTTGTTAGGTGGAAAGAAGAAGAAGAATATATATATATATATATTTATATATATTTGACAATGGAGTGAGACGGTTGATAAAAAGGTTTGTTTAGAAATTATTTAAATTTTGACAAATTGTTCAAGGAAAACACTAAATAGGAAAGCTTTAAAAGAAAATCATTGAATAAGGTATCATAAAATCATCTCCCTCCAAATTTTAATACGTAATTCAAAGGAATTTTTAAAAATGCTAAATCCTCTCAAATTATCTCCTCCCACCCTAAAAAATCAATAAAGCATTTAACTTGAAGGAGTGTAATTTGTTATGTCTTTTCTTCCTTCATCTCTTATTCTACCTAGCAAATGAGTCAGCTCGATTGTAAGAAACAACTCATCCTAAACAGGTTGCAAAATGGGTTGATCAATCCAATATGACCCATAATTTATTCCTTGAAAAAAAAAAAAACTTGATAATATTTCTTTGTCTTCTTTTCAATACAAATAAGAGAACAAAAAAACAAAAACACTAAAAAATAAAAGTTAAACAATACATATTCTTAACTTTACACAGTTCAAGATTCACTAAACTGAAACCTTCAAGCATATATCCACCACATTAAGAAAGAATCTATGAGTATCTGTGAGAGGGAAAAACTTAGAAAAGAAAAGAGAGAGAATTGAAACTGCAAAACATGCTTACTAATAGTTAGAAATCCTAAAAAGAAAAAAAGAAAAAGAAAAACAAAACAAAACAAAACAAACAAACAAAGTGAAGGAAAAATCCATTTGAAAAAAAAGTCAATCCATGTGATCGATAGGCCAACTCGACTCGACATTTCAGCAGGTCCAGATTGAGTTTAGGGGTGTTAAGACCTGACCATGGCCCGAAAAACCGACCAACCCGCCCGACGTTGATCCAATTTTAGCCCGAACTAAAGCTCTAGTCGATTGGCGGTAGGTTTCTGATTCCAAGAACCGATACTAGCGGGTCAAGTGGCAGGTTTGCTTCTCCAAAACCCGAGCAACTCAAACCCTACCGAAGCTATATAAAAAATCCGGCAAAAAAAAGCTAGATCCGGCAAGATCTTGACCAGATCCAACGAGATCTCTACCAGATCTGGTAAGATCTTGACCAAACTCGGCTAGATCTTGACCAGATTTGGTGGGATTTAGCCAGATCCAGCAAAATCCTAGCAATTTTTAGTGAAAAAAATGCAGATTCCGATGAAAATGCAGCAATTGACGACTTTTTGTCGATTCCGACAACGTTTTTGCATATTTCAAAGACATTTTTCAGATTCTGGCGACCGACAAACTGACCGATGCTTACCCCACTCAAAACCGACTCGACCGATTGATGCCAGCGATCGGTTTCGGGTTCCTTCGCCCTCCACCCGACGTCAGCGGGTTGAGTCCGAGTTGGATCCAAAACCGACCCGGCCTGACCCGTGGACAAGCATAATTGAGTTGATTCATTTTTGCGGGTCCAAAAAATCCTACCCTAATCAGTATTTTTCCTTCGATTTTGCGTGGGTTATTAGGACCAGGTCCAATTTTAAAAGTCCTACTAGCTTGCATACTTAATTTATTTTCAAAGATATGAGTGGTGTTTTTGAACCAACTTTTATTGGAGTAAATAAAAATGACACATTATATACTTTGAGGAGATGGAAACAATACAATGCAAGAAATCGGGAGGGGGAGGGGGGGACTGGACATATCAAGGGAATAATTAGATATTCAAAGAATTCTGAACACTCAACCAAAAAAAAAAAAAAAAAAGGAGGAAAAGAAAGTGGAGGATAATCAGAATATGCTAATTTATATATATACACACATAGTCTTCTCCTTTGTTTCCACTCCCTCCAGCTCCATCCAAGTTAGGCTTTTGTTTCTCGTTGGACATTACCTTGATACAACAGATGTTATATGAATATCAACTTGGAAGTTGGAAACAACGCCTAAAGTCTAGGATGCTATATTTAGAAGGCGAAGACCAAATCAAATTTTATAAGTACTTTCTTTTGAAAGGAAGTATACGAAAGTCCCTAGGAAAAGATAGTGAAGCGAACATTTTACTATAGCTTCAAGCTTTCAAAGGTTTAGGTTCCACCAAGCGGTATTTGGAGTGATGGAGATTTGTAAATCTCAATTCTCACATAAGGGGAGTCTCGTATTTGGGAAAAATATACCCGGATATATGAGTCCTCTCTCTCACAGTTAGTAAGAGAGAAGACTCATGTATCCGTATAATAACAAACATGGTATACCTCCTCCTCATGTTTGTAGGGTCCATCTCATGTGAAAGAGATATTATATATAACAGTTACACAAAATATTTCCTCTCAACTCTCATTGCCTATTTTAAATATAATAGTAAAAAATAACCATAGAAGATTAGAAGGTAATAATATCAAAGTACTCTTTTGCAGGAGAAAGTGGGAAAAAAAAAAAACTCACTTGTTTTGATTTTCATTGAGAAAGTGATGCAATGACTCATCCAATGATTGAAAAATGTTCCAATACTCTAAAGTCTGGGTTAGATACACGAGAGAGCCTCAAACCATCCAAATACATAGTTGAGAGCTTGACTTATCTGTTTAGCCATGAATAAGTCTAGTAATACAAAATTTCATAATTTTTATCATTTTATTATATTTAATGAGGTAATATATTATGATTGGTTTACAATAAAAATAAGATCAACAATAGACCTGTATGAAAGAGATGTATCAATCACAACTTACCACTTCAACATGTTGTGAGAAAAAAAAAATTATATATATATATATATATTTATATATATATTGCGTTCTTAACACAACTATGAAATTTATGATTTTGACCAACACGTGAGTGAGACATGAATTACCCTTTTACTACATAAACTTTACAAAATTTAATGCATTATCAATAACAAAAAAACAATTCAAACATTTGCTTGTTAGGTTGTTGAAATAACACCAATCATATTTATCATCATATTAGTTTGTAAGTATTTTATATTAGTATTGATATTAACATGAACATTTTCCTCATTTATGTTTCGGGAGTCACAATTACCACAAAAGACAGTAGTTCAATCATGTGAAAGTGGACAAGTGGCTCTTCTTATATACTCATTTTTCTTTTCATTTTTTTTTATGTCGACATAGTAAACAAGAAAAATGGAGCTTAAAAAGTGCGGAACAGTATTTGCTCAATATCTCTCTTTTATTTTTGAAAGGTAGACCGTGCCTGAAGCCATGAACATCAACAATTTATTTATAATGATAATACAAATGCATCGTGCTGCTTGCATAATGCAAGTATTTCTCAATACAGACCATACCATATTCTTATTCTGAATAAACAGTATGTAAAAGCAAATTTTTATGACATACAATACCAAGTGCAGGCAACATCATAGATACATAACAAAAGGAAGCAAGCTGCATTCTACAAGGTGGGAGGGATCCATATATAACCATGTGTTTGAACATAACCAGCTTTTGCTAGCAGTTCGTCTGCTTCTGCAGGACCTCGGCTGCCTGGTTGGTATGGAAGTGGCTTCATTTTACCATCGTCAATTCTGTGCAGAAGAGGTGTGAAGATCTCCCAGGCCGCCTGTGATTGACAGAATATTACCATCAGAGTGGGAACTATCACTACATGCTACTATATGTGATGCAATGTACAATGTTCATACCTTCAACTCATCTCTGCGAACAAAATGCTGCTGATCACCTCTTATTCTGCAAAACAAAATTCCCATTTTCAATAATTAAGAATTCAATGCATTGCTAAAATATTAATCCTCAAATCCCTTGTCCCATATTAATATTCACTAGAATTGTGTATGGAAGGGCAAGGATCGTACGTGTCAAGAATTAAACGCTCATAAGCTTCTGGGATTGTAACCCCTTGATAACGTTGCCCATATGACAAGTCTAATTCACTTTGGGCGGTAGACATCTCCAGTCCAGGCTGCTTGACCTGCATGAGACACATTAAGCAATGGGTTTTCAGAGCAAAATAGAACAATTTTAGTGACCCTTATGAGAGGATTTCAGTAAAATTAAAATTTATATTATTTTTCTAAAAAATTTTGTAATTGTAAAAGCTGATAATATGAGCAGTGAACAAATATATATATATATATATATATTAAAACACGCGCACAAAACAATAGCCATAAAAGTATGATATAGTATGATGCTACTAAAGTTATTGCAATCCAAATGCTTGTATCATTATTTTCACTGATCAATGCATACATGAAGCTAGTGGGTATCTCCAATATGGCATACTTAAATGATCACAAGTAAACAATTAAGATACACAGAACCGGTGGAGAAAGAGCCATCCCTGATCCAAGATAGGTGAAACATGAACACATACACTGGCATACAGGGTTCAGAGCTTTACATTGGGACCTATTTTCAGATCAGAACCAAATTTTCAGATATGCACTAAAATGTTATTTTGAAAGATAGTCCAGGAAAAATCTGCAGCCCATATAATTTTACAGACAAGCAGAAGTGTAATGTTCGTTACTTTACATGATGCCCCACAAAGTCTTCAACAACACACACACATGAAACCATAAAGCAGGTACCAGCTCAAACATTGTGGGAAAAATAATTCTTGTAATGACGTAATTAGAATCACTAACATACCGTAAGCTTCATGTACATGGCTTCTGAGGGTTGAAGGCGTATTACAAACTCATTTCTCCCTTGTTTTTTACCTAAACAATGACATAATGTTCAATCAACAAATAAATCAAAAACTTGCAACCAAACATGTGACAGGACAAGCATAATACAAAAGCAGCATTTATGGTCTTAAAAAGTACAGACAATGAATATAGAAATCAAGTAGTTATGAGGCAGCAAGAAGAGTAGCTATTATATGGTATTGTATAATAAGCAAGAAGAGTACTTATCAAAATAATAGTAGTAAAAAACAATCTTATTTCAGAAATAGACAATGAGTGATTCTTCTTATTCCCCAGTGCAATAATCTTCACAAAAAAATGTTCACTTAGCTAATAATCGTGACTATTCACTTTTGATACCAAAACTATAGTACAAGAAATACCTTAGAAAATTGTTACCATACAATCATTCATGCCCCAGTTTGATCATAACTACAAGACATAAGGCACTACCGGTAAAAAGGAACCCCCCCTCCCCCCTAAAAAAAATTGTAAACCAACATCCATTGAATATGCTAAACCTATTGAAAGTGATTGTCTACACAAATTAAGCCAGATCAGAAAGCTCCTTTCTGCATATCACTTAACATACAAAACTATAGAAGACATACAATGGAAGCAAGCAAAATATTGAAGATTAGTCACTGAGAATTCTTAAGTTCTGGTGCGGTGCCATACATTTGAATATATCACCAGGAACATCCTTAAATTGAACTCTTATTTCTGCCTTTCTCGAATTCAATGCTTTCCCAGCCTTAAGTACAAACGGGACACCTGAGAAGATATTGAAAACAAAATTGAGCTTTCAATTTCATTAATCAATGCATAACTCTGTGTGTGTGTGTGTGTGTGTGTGTGTGTGTGTGTGTGTGTGTATCAGGCCTTTAAGATATATACAGACACCCCAAGGTAAAGGTTCAGAGATTATTTTTCACTGAAATATAAATGAGATTCAAAAGAAAAATAAATAAAATTGTAATATAGATTGTACCTTCCCATCTTTCATTATGTATTCTCAGAACTACAGTTGCAAAAGTTGGAGTGTTTGACTGATCAGGAACTGTTGGATCATCCCTATAGCCTTCATATTGCCCAAGAACAACCTCTTCATCTTTAATTGGAAGAACTGATTGAAGAACCTGAGATTCAGGTAATAAAGAGCAATCAATGTAAGGAAGCATGTCTGGAACTCAAAGCACGTAATAAGAAGAAAAGATTTTATAGAGAAAAGAGCTTTATGCAAATGGCAAAACATGAATATTTTTTTTTTTTTAACGTCTTTGGAAAGCCCTTATGCTCCTCAAAATCAATAAAAAAAATAAAAATATATATATGCTCCTTTTATTCATTTAGAAAGTAGATTTTCATCAATAAATCTCGCTTTCATGATGACATTTTGGTTTCTTGCTATATCAGAGAGGTTTTAGAGCATAAATATCAGTAGATAATAGCTAAAATGACTTCCCTGCAACAAGTAGTGAAGATGCCTACCTTCACTTTCTCATCCCGGATGTACTCAGGTTTGAGAGAAACAGGCTTTTCCATAGCAACCAGGCAAAAAACCTGCAGTTGGTAGATAATTAATGAATAATATAAATACGTCAAAATTAAAACACCTTTCTTTTCATGTGATATGTTGGGAGTTTGTATGGTAATGGGTTGCAAGGAAAGGTTGGGTAATAAAAATCTGAGAAAAGAAGGTTACAGTTGTGGAGTTTTTTTTTTTTTTTAGATAACAGTTGGAGATGTTGATACTACAGACACAAGGTCCACCAAGTTCCTATAAGTATCCTATCCCAAGCAAATGTCAAACATGAATAACCAAAAAGAACTCAAACACTACAATTCAAGACACAAGATGGCACTGTTGCTTCCTAAATGCTCAAGCAGAAATAATTAATCCAGAATAAAGACAATCAATCATGCAAAGCTGACAGCATTAAGCATATGAATCTACTTCATCTTAATACCAAGGCGTTACCTGCAAGAGATGATTTTGAATGATATCGCGAATAATTCTGCGCAGAAAAAAAAAATTAATTAGTTAGTTTTCTTTGCTAATCAAGATTCATTATTATATAAAACCAGGTAAGCAAACACAACAGATTCTCAAAAATGTTAAGCCATTTAGAACTGAAATTTTTAAAGTTTCTTTTCCATATCAGCAGAATATAGAAATTGAATTAATAATGAAAAATAATACCAAATTTATAGAATAAAACATTGCAAGTTTTAAAATACAAGAAAATTGAATAGTAAAAAGAAAATTTTAAAGAAGGCAAAGGAATGAATGTTTGTGTTGTACTGAGCATACCCATATTCATCAAAATATCCACCACGACCATCAGTCCCAAAATCCTCCCTAAACACAATCTGCCAGAGAAAAATAAAAGCAAGATATAAATTAAAATTTGTGGCTTATTAATGCTTCATAATATTACAGCTACAGTAGGTGAAAATGAAAGTCACAATATTAAAAATTGACAAGACTATACATGTAATTAAGGGGACCACAAGATTATCACTTGAACTAATAGTTTGCCCTTACTTTTATCACCATTTATGTACTTTCACAGCCTCACCACTGGTGAGTAACTTTCAAGTTTCAAAAATTATCAGTGAAAAAAGGATTCTCACCTGTACATTGTCAATGTTGTCACGATTCCAAAGGGGCAAGAAGAAGCGATTTGCAAAACGAAGAACCAACTGCATATGTAATATAAGAATAGAATCAAGCAGAGTCCATGAAACTAAATGAATAATAACTAAGATCTAGTTATACAGATATTTGGCCAAAATAAGTATATATTTTATACATATATTACCAGATTCTGCACCAATTCCTTTCCCAGATAGTGATCAATACGGTAAATTTGTGGTTCTTCAAACAACTCTCCAATCTGGGTGCTGAGTTGCTCTGCAGATTCTAAATCTTTGCCAAAAGGTTTCTCAACAACAATCCGTGTCCATCCACCAAGATCAGCTGGAAATTATTAGATGAAATCATTAAAAAATTTCTGTATCAGATATTCTAAGTATGCATCTTATTCAGGAACTGCAATGCCATCATGCAAGATTCAACTATCTAAAATTGCCAAATTGTCAATATACCTCTTTATGCAAACACAGGATGCAGACAATCAACAAAATAACAACATAGACGGAATTGTGACATTAAATGGGAAATCCGAAGGCCTACTTTTCATTTTCTAAAATCCAACTATGTAAACAAATATATATATATATATATATATATATATATATCTTTCAGAATTTCCCCTTACCATCAGAACAATGCTAGAAAGAACTCAATGCTACTAGCAATAACATCTTTGTAAATCCAATGACAGAATTCAAGTTTCTAAAGTCACACTTAATGGCAGAATCAATTTCTATGTGCACAGTGAGATATGAAGCATGAATGAAAAGAACAGGCACCTTGTATACACTACATTACTTTTTAATCTCCCCTTCCCCCTCTAGTTGGGGCCAAAAACTCACTTATAAATTTTTTTACTTTACATAAAGAAGCATAAAAGAAGCCTAAAGTGAAACTTCTAAAGCATTGCTAGACTAAAACATAGTGCCCTGTCTTCTTCAACCAATGGCTCCTCAGATGCATCCATATGTTTCCTATTTTTAATCTTTAAGCTCCTATTAAGAAGCATGTCAAAGAAAATTTAGGAATGTATATAGGAAGACAACTTCATTGTCTATTTCTGAACAACAACCTTCATGAAATATTTTTGAATAACAATATGAATGAAAAATGTACCTTCTAAAAATAAATGACCAAACAATAGTAGCCAGTGTTTATTAATACTTCCAGCCATAAACCAAAGATGGGTTAGAAAAACTAACATTTATTCATGCTGAAATTCCTTATCATCTTGCAGACAGATGGATAAACTGATGGAGGAAGTGCAAGATAAAAGAGTCTCCGAGATGTTCCCTCCACACTATTTTTTGATAATTCATGCTCTGAAATTTCCTTATCCAACAGCCGGAAGCCCTCCCCAGAATCATAAGAACCACTTACATATTTGATCTACAAAAATAAATTAAAGCAATTACATGTGACTTGGGTGCACCACAGAAATGATTCCAAAATGATGCATAAAAAGGGGGTTTTTTATTTTATAAGTAAGTTTTGGCTCCAAGGGGTAGAGGAAGGAGAGATTCGAACTAGCGGCCTCCACTTCATAGCCAATTGTTCACCCCTTGAGGTTGATGCAGGATAAGTTCTGTACTAACCAGTTCTAGAAACTTGGATAATTTCTCCACGTGCTCTGGTGAAGCATTTTTGTCATTAATAAGATATCTGCAGTTATTAGTCATATCTCAATCAATCCTCATCATTTGCTATTCTTATAAACAATTAAAATAACATTTTGAAGAAACAATTTGTATTAGAAAAAACAGCACAACATTTTTGGAAATAAATAAAGAAAAAGAAGTGAACAGACATAAGATAACAATCAAAGATACATGAAAGTAAACAAAACAAGGAAAAATTAGCAGGTGCATTTCTGTTCTTCCTTCTAAGTACTGAGCAAGAAAATAAGCTTTATTATATTTATTAATTTATTGAAATTATTGCAAGCAGGGAAGGGGGAACAAATTATGGATGATGACATCAAACATTGTTGCTCTACTCGTTATATTCATTTTGATTAGGATATAATATTTAGAAACAGACAACAGAAACATAACTCACCCCCGTATGCGGTTTCTTAACTCATCATCTGAAATCTTAGTCCTTGCGTAGCCAAAAATGTGAACCTCATCAGGTTGTAGAAATCCCTGGGGACAACCCAGTGCATTTCAAAGTGAGTATTACAGTTCACAGCTCCTAAGAAAAACCATGAACTCTAGTTCCCAAAAAGTCTTAACAAACAGAATTCTCAGTTGTCTATCAGAGTTGCAAGAGAATTCCATCAAATGAGAACACTAGAAAATCGTTCCGTTTATACATTTTCATGACCAACTATATTGAAATTCCAATAGAATAAGTAAAACATTAAATTTTCAATCTTTGATTCTAAAACTGATTAACAACCTCCAATAACTATAATTCTAGTAAACTATATAAAAATGCTACAAAGGGGTCCAGCCAAACCTGTCGAAAAAGGTTGAAGAGTGCCGGAAAAGTCTTCTTCTTGGCAAGATCGCCAGAAGCACCAAGCACAACAATTGAGAGGCACCCAGTTTCAAGGACAATCTCATTGTCTTTCGGGGACGAATCGCTTTTTAAACCAGCTCTTTTCTCAACGTGCCAACATGCTGATTCCATCTTTTTAAGCTGAACAGAAAATTCTCACAGCTACCTTAACAATTGCTTGTAATCTGCAACGAAAAATAAATAAATACCATGAACTATAAAACAGAGCTACTGACATTGACTGGTATTGGTGTACGCATATATAATGATTTCATTTCTTTGCCACATACATTCAATGACCCATTTTTAATTCACACCCAACTACTTTTTTAACCACTCAGATCCATCAGACTCTCAAAATTCAGAAAAATATAACTGAAAGTCAAACTCAAACCCCACTAGTTTTCTGTTTGGTTACTCAGAAAATATAGAATCATAACCCCAAATTAAAATTTTTTTTTTTTAAATGTGCTTCAGAATTACCTACCTGACCGTTGGAACAAACAAACAATCAGCTTTTAACAGTGGAGAATCCAAAAATTTTTATTCCTCCTCGGATTTCTCGACAGCCAAAAGACAAAAATAAAAATAAAAATCCCACAAAAAAACTATAGAATTTCACTCAAGAAACGGATCCCAAACTCCAAAAAACGCATTAACTGACAGATCCAAGCTGGGAATTCGAAATCAATGAAAATGGAATTCAAAAGCAGTACAACAGAACGACAAGAAAATCAAGAATCACGAACCGGGTCGTGAAAATGATATCAAGATAGGTATCAGAATCAGATAACACAGCAAAAAAAAAAAAAAAAAAAAGAGTTTTGATTGATTTCCCAGGAATTTGCAAATTTTATAATAAGAAATGACAGCTCCAGAAAAAGAGAGAACGTGGGCGTGTGTGTTCACGTACGTGTTAGTAATTGTGTTGAATAAAAGTAGTACCTTTTTATTATTTGATGCAGAGCTTTGGAAAATATTGAGACAGAAATGGTGGGCTTTTAATTTTTGTGATTTTTTATCTAACAGTTTTGTGTTGTCCAACTTCAACTTCTCCACCAACTCTCTCTCTCTCTCTCTCTCTATTTCACAGACTCTCGGGTCGTACTTGCTTTATACTTTAGTACCTACCGACGTCTAGGAAATACTATCACATTCAGGTATATGACCGTAATAGATTTTCACACTTCACGCCAAACTCCTCCTCCTTTTTTTTCTTTTTCTTTTTTCCAAAAATGAAACTATGTTTTGTGAAAGTTTATCCAAAAGTCATTTTAATGCTTTAAGTATGAATTCAGTTATTTTATTTCGGTAACTTTGTTCAAAAAAAGAATTTTTGTTAAAAATGGGAAAGGGAAAAAAAATTTGGAGTTTTTATTGCTTTGCTTTGCTGGGGAAATATTTTTTAAGGGTGTTTGTTTTGTTATGTTAGTTGAAGTAGAAAGAAGACATGGTTAAAACAATTTTTTCTAATTTTTCTTTATTTTATTTTATTTTATATTGATGAATTAATAAAATAATATTTTAATTCTTAATATATTGATATAGCATCATTTTGAGTTTCAATCGGTTATTTTAGTTTGGTAACTTTGCTCAAAAAATAATTTTCACTAAAAATTGGGGCTAGGGGAAAAAAATTGGAGATTTTAGCTTTGCTATGCTGGGGAAATTTTCTTTTGATATTAAATTATTATTGATTCTAATTTAAACTTCTCACTAAACTTTTTTTTTTTTACACTAATAACAACTTACCACTTAATATTTATTGTGAAAATATTATGAGCATAGTATTTTTTTTTTTTTTAAGGGTTTTGTTTTGTTATGTTACTCGAAGTAGATAGAAGACATCGTTAGAACAATTTGTTCTAATTTTTCTGCTTTTTATTTTGATGAATTAATAAAATAATATTTTAATTCTTAATATATTGATATAGCATCATTTTGAGTTGATTAGAAAAGTTACCGGATTAAAATTACTAATTTTAAACTTAAATGACTAAAATTATTTTTTGAGAAAGTTACCAAACTAAAATGACAAACTGCAAATTCTAAAACTAAAATGATTTTTAGGTAAAATTAGTTGCTGTAAATTGCATTTTTACCATTTTCCTGAATTAAAAAAAATATATATGTATATGTGGGGTCAATAAATCTGGATACCCCGGCCCAACTTTATACTAAGCCTAAGGCCCACGCCGAGGAAGAAGAAACGTCCGGGGACGAACGGAGAAAGTCCTAACCACCAAGAAGCATCACCGAGGACAATCATGTCCTCGGGGAACCGAGATCATAGAAGGGAAGGGCAGCACGCCGTCAAGGGCAGTTTCGTAGAGCGTCCCAAGAGAGAGGACAAGTATCGTGGGTCAACCATGGGAGCTTGGGAGAGCAATTCAGGGAGGAGCTGTCACCTCCACATTAAATACCCACAACTAACGTTTTGGCCGCATTAATGAGGAAATGACCCCTGAACAGTACCGCTTTGGTCGCTGCAACTCACAGAAGGTTTGGGACGGCGGCTGATGGGACAAGCACTCAAGTAGTGACCTGCACGATCAACAAATGGAGGGCCAAGATCAATCTAAAGAGGGTATAAAATGTAAAGAGGTCCTCCAGAGAAAGGATCGAAGATTGGAAGTAGAAAACACTGTAGCAACTTGTATCATCTTTGTAACCTCTGTATCCAGGCACTGAGGAAATAATAAGAACAAGAAGGCTCCTCGGACCAACGTCCAGGACAGATTCTAACACTTAAGACCCGTTTTCTTGCTATCCACTTTACCCATAACCATGTTTATTCGTTGCAATTCTCACTAAGGCCTAGCTCTTAAACCCATCCTCTACAAATTTATTGTTTAGGGCTAGTTGGGCCTGAATCCACTTTCCCAATAGTAGAAGTGCTCAGACCCAGTCCCTACAATTGGCGTCGTCTGTGGGAAGAGCTTGTGTGTTAGTGGGTGCAACGGTTAATCATGGCAGGATCAAGCCCCCATTAGCGAGAGTCCCTGGTGAAGACCACTTTGGCGATGGCGCATACTACGCGAAGGCTTCCCAAAAATTTCCAAGAACACACAGAGTCGTTGTCATAACTCGGCCTCCGCTCAGGTCTACACTTTGAAGTGCTGACTACGCGGGGAGGATTGCTAAATGGCGGACAGTTCTAGGGGCTTGTGACGAAAAGTATATGCACCGTACCTCGGCCTAGGGGCTAGTTCTCGCGAGTCTAGTAGCCCGGTTCACTGAAATCCCATTGGAGGAAGAAGCCGAGAATCAAGGCATGGATGGAAAATCGGTTGGCACAATCTCCCTGCGAAAACTTCCATGCTGGAAGGAATACATTGATATCTTCTAAGTACTAGACAGAACCAAGGTCTTGCATGGTCCTCGGACTCAAACCTATAGGGAAACTAGCTACTTCAAGAAAATCTAAGTGTTAGACAGAACCAAGGTCTTGCATGGTCCTCGGACTCAAACCTATGGGGAAACTAGCTACTTCAAGAAAATCTAAGTGTTAGACAGAACCAAGGTCTTGCATGGTTCTCGGACTCAAACCTATGGGGAAACTAGCTACTTCAAGAAAATCTAAGTGTTAGACAAAACCAAGGTCTTGCATGGTCCTCGAACTCAAACCTATAGGGAAACTAGCTACTTCAAGAAAATCTAAGTGTTAGACAGAACCAATGTCTTGCATGGTTCTCGGACTCAAACCTATGAGGAAACTAACTACTTCAAGAAAATCTAAGTGTTAGACAGAACTAAGGTCTTGCATAGTCCTCGGACTCAAACCTATGGAGAAACCAGCTACTTCAAGAAAATCTAAGTACTAGACTGAGCCGAAATCTTGCATGGTCCTCAGACCACAGTCCTTGAAGAGATTAATTACTTCAAGTATCTATCTGAGTGATGAGCAGAATCTAAAAGGAGTCTGCCTCCTCGAATCACCTACATTAAATCCAACATTCTCTGACGGTCGCACAATTTGCGATAGAAAGCACATGGTTATGTTCTTAATCGTTCCTACATAGTCAAGCTATTTAAAATTAGCAGCCGGGTGCTACCACAGGTTTTGTTAAAATCAGGATGACAACCTTTTGTTACCATCAACAACATCAGTTCTAAGTCTCAATCAAAAATAATAATAATAACAAAAAAATAATAATAAATAAATAATAATATAACAATAAATAAAATTGTAGGAAAATGAAATTTCGTAAAGAAAAACTGCAGTCCTTTTTATTAAATAAAGGAAAAGTACATCACATGCCGAATAGCTTAAGCAGGCTTGTTTCATAGCTAACTTTAGAAAGAGAAGCTAAGGCAGGCTTGTTTTAAAGCTAGCTATAAAAAAAAATAATAATAAAAGCGGAGAAAGTCCATGGGAATGGCAGATTCACAGTCTTGCTCCAGCAGCAATCGAGCCAGTATGGACGGTACCGGCGATGAGAAAGAGGAAGAGGCGGAAGCGCCTGAACTGGTTCCCATCTGCTAAGGCCACTCTGAAGCGTACTCTTATCCAGAAGCTAATATCTGTACTCCTAAAAAATCGTCCTCCAGAAGTCTCGTCAGCTGCTTGCAATGACAAAGATGGCCTCCTTTCTCTCCTAACTGCAAAATGTCCCACTATCAAGGCGAGATCCAAACCTTGCCGCACCGAAAGTCTGATGCAATCTACGCCTGCTACGGCTCCTGGCTGAAGGAGGAGGGTTTTCTTTCTTGCCCGATTGAAAGGTAGGAAAATCTTTGGCCTCTGCTTCCTTCGCCTCAGCTGCGGTAGCCAAGATCTAGGTGGCATTCTTAGTTCCAAAAGGGTTGAGAATTTTGAGTTCCTACAGAACTCAGGGGTTCGAAGACATGAAAGAACGATCCTCCCAAGGTGCCTTATATATAGCGAGCGAAATCTAGGGGAACTTAATTTGCACGAAATTCAAAGGAAGAATTACAAGCGAAATAAGTTCTGTCCAATTTCCAAGGAAACCCTCAACCGTTAGATCCGCGTCGCTTCATAAAGGCATTAATGACGGCGCGCCTCGTGTACCGAAGCGCTAGGAGCGTGCCTTGGGGAGGTGAAAAGACTCTAGCGCTGACGGAGGGCAAGACTTGATGAGCCATGATGAAAGGCCCGAGGACATCAAAACCCTCCTCTCCGTCCGAAGAGCCAGATAGCAGGATTTTGAATGGCTATTGTGGGGTCAATAAATCTGGATACCCCGGCCCAACTTTATACTAGGCCCAAGGCCCACGCCGAGGAAGAAGAAACGTCCGGGAACGAACGGAGAAAGTCCTAACCACCAAAAAGCATCGCCGAGGACAATCATGTTCTCGGCGAACCGAGATCATAGAAGGGAAGGGCAGCACGCTATCAAGGGCGTTTTCGTAGAGCGTCCCAAGAGAAAGGACAAGTACCGTAGGTCAGCCATGGGAGCCTGGGAGAGCAATTCAGGGAGGAGCTGTCACCTCCACATTAAATGCCCACAACTAACGTTCTGGCCGCATTAATGAGGAAATGACCCCTGAATAGTGCCGCTTTGGTCGCTGCAACTCACAGAAAGTTTGGGACGGCGGCTGATAGGACAAGCACTCAAGTAGTGACCTGCACGATCAACAAATGGAGGGCCAAGATCAATCTAAAGAGGGTATAAAATGTAAAGAGGTCCTCCAGAGAAAGGATCGAAGATTGGAAGTGGAAAACACTGTAGCAACCTGTATCATCTTTGTAACCTCTGTATCCAGGCACTGAGGAAATAATAAGAACAAGAAGGCTCCTCAGACCAACGTCCAGGACAGATTCTAACACTTAAGGCCCGTTTTCTTGCTATCCACTTTACCCATAACCATGTTTATTCATTGCTATCCTCACTAAAGCCTAGCTCTTAAACCCATCCTCTACAAATTTATTGTTTAGGGCTAGTTGGGCTTGAATCCACTTTCCCAACAGTAGAAGTGCTCAGACCCAATCCCTACAGTATATATATAGGAGCTTATAATTATTTGGCTTCTTCTTTTCTTTTTTTCCTTTATTTTTTCAAGATTAAGATATAATTAGAGATTTATATCACACTACCAAGCAATAAGTCCACCATCCGAATACCATCTGGACTTTGTTTTTTTAAAATTTTTATTAAAGATAGAGTTTATTGGTGTTATAGATACTGTTCAAAGTTATTTGGCAAAATGAGGAGAGAGACTGAATTTCGGCAACAAACCTTAAAATAGATCGAGCTTCAACTCTTTGCTCAGAGAGTAGGCTATCATTTTCAATCATCTCAAGTACATCAACTGTGGAAGAGAACATCAAAATCAAGTTGAGGATTGTCCTATAATGTGATCCCCAACGTGTATCACCAGCACGTTTAAGACTTTTCTCTTGGTTCAAACCTTGCCCACTTTCAAGTTCACCCAAGTTTATTGCTTCTGTAATTTTGGCAAGTTGTGCATTTCATAAAAATTCTCGTCTTTTACAAGAAGCTCCAACAATAGTGACTATTTTACTAACCAAGCTAAAAAATTCAACAATATCAGTATGTTTGTTAGCAACAGCTACAAGAGTCAACTGAAGTTGATGAGCAAAGCAATGGACATAAAATGCTGATTTATTCTCCTTCAGAATTAAAGTTTTAAGACCATTGAATTCACCTTGCATGTTACTGGCCCCATCATAACCTTGCCCATGTAGTCTTGATAAACTCAATGCATATTTACTGAATAAAAATTCAATTGCAGCTTTTAGAGACAAAGCGGAGGTATCTGCTACATGTACAATACCAAGAAATCGCTCTGTAACAATTCCCTTTTTGTCCACATAACGCAAAACAACAGCCATTTGTTCTTTTATTGAGATATCACGGGACTTATCAACTAAAATTGAAAAGAACTCATTGCCAAGATCTTCGATGATGGCATTGGTAGTTTTATATGCAACTGCATTCACAATGTCTTTTTGAATATCAGGATGGGTTAGCTTGCTGTTTTTTGGAGTTTTCTGCAACACTTCTTTAATAACATCATTATGATCTGCCAAAAATTGTAGAAGCTCAAGGAAATTTCCTTTATCACTTGAATCATCAGATTCATCATGACCACGAAAAGCTAACCCCCGATGCAAAAGGAATCTTATGCAATAATTTCGGCAACACCGTTGCCGAAATTCAGTCTCTTTCCTTATTTTGTCAAATAACTTTGAACAGTACTTATAACACCAATAAACTCTATTTTTTACAATTTTTAACCAAAAGACTCCCATGGGATGTATATACTTAAAAAAAAAAAGTTAATAAGAAATGGGGGATACGACAAGACATGAAATATCAACCCCATACAAGTGGGGGATGGGACCTTTTTTTACAATCCTTTATTGGCTTTTATTTAAAACGTTGGAAAATGGAAACCGAGACAGGGGACCGGGGTGTTGGTTTATCTTTATCCAGTATGGAAGGTGAATTGATATTGATTTGGACGGATCGCACACATTGACGGAGCTAGGATTCATGTGTGGGGGCAAGATACACTCAAACTCAAATACTAAAAAATTTTGTTATAGTCTAAACCTTTATATTGTAGATCTAGATTAACCCAAAGACAACCATGTTTTTTTATCCAAGTTACTTATAAAATAATATATATGTGTGTGTGTTTTTATCTCAAACTTTTTTGGAGAACTTTATCAAACGCTTAAGCTGCAATTAACCTATACTAATGCTTTAAAATAAATTTCATAAACCATTTAGAACCCAGACAGAAACTCACAAAAAGAATCAAAATTTAATGAAAATTTGAATAAAAAAAGTGTACTTTTTGTGAAAATATGGAAGTGTTGAACAAAAATGGAGTATGAAAATTCAAAACCAACCTTTACATATTTTATATTTTGCCTTTCTCATTGGGCTAGGGCCCCCCCTGGTCCAAGCATAGCTACATGTAAACCGAATTTTATTACTAGTCTTTACTCTAAATCTGAAACGACCATGAGTGGGTGAAGGTGAATTACGATGGTGCGATCTTCACGGACTTAGACGAGGCAAGACTGGGGGTGGTGATTAGAAATGATAGTGGTTTGGTCATAGCTGCATTGTCGAAGAAAATCCCTATACCTTGCTCGATGGAATTGGTGGAGCTGCTAGCAATAAGGAAAGCAATACATTTCGCAGCTGAACTTGGCTTTCATCAAGTTTGCTTTGAAGGGGACTCTAAAATTGTGTTTAAGGCATTATCGTTGGCTACTCCCCGTCCCTCTCTCCATGATCATTTTGTTAAAAACATTCAGTCTATCTTGAACTTTTTTAGAGCTCACTCCTTCTCTCATGTAATAAGGCAAGGTAATTCTGTAACCCATGCTTTAACTAAGAGAGTTAGACTTTCTTTCCTTTTAATTGTTTGGATGGAGTCTGTTACTCTAGAATTTTCTTCTCTTGTAATTGCTGATTTTCCAACGTGATTCTTAATAACATCAGGATGGATTCTCTAAATAAAAAAAAAGTTTAGTGGATTATAGATTAAGGTTTAACGAGTTTATATCATATTAGGGTTGACTGATGCATTTAATAAATGTGTTGTATTTATATTCAATTCACAAAATCCGTTTGACTCGTCTAATTTGTTTAACTAAATGTTATTTTACCAATATACCCTTTAAAATCCTAAATATATAAACTTATTTTATTTCCTAGTAGCATTCTCCTAAGCATGGACGGAGATACGTATGGACTTGGGGGGCAATGCCCCCACCCCCCTCCACCAATTTTTTTAAAAAATATTAGTATATTAATAGGTACTAATTTTAGCAATTTTGTTCAATAAAATTACACTTTGCCCCTCGTAACAAAGCCATTAATTCTTTTAAGAGTAATGTTACAGTTACAAACTTTTTTACAAACTATTGAGGTAGTAAATTTTTATTGATTCGCACACTTGCATCACTTTTTACTTACCAATAACTACTCACCACATTAGCAATTTGTAAACATTTTTGTAGTTTTAGCATTTTTCACCTTTTAAAGACCATAAAAAAAAGTAATAGATTAAATCTAAAATAAAATATACAAGCCCAAAAAAATTAGCCCAACAATAGAAATTACCAATAATAAAGCTAAAAAAAATTAAGCCCAATTAACCTATTTTACCCAAAACAAACAACCTAACCATTCAAAAAAATTTAAACAAAAATCCATAGTGCTTAAGCAATAGAATCAAAGGTCAGAGCCGCCGCACACAATGAACAATAGAGCCACCTCCCTTAACTCCAAGTCCTGACTCCGTCGCTTCTCCTAAGCCCCATGGCTGCCTTTCACTCGCATAAGTCATACCTTAATCTCACCTCACTTCACCTTATTTTCTTAGCCACCATCACCCTTTTGTCATTGCAATGCCAAGCTCTTATTGCCCTCGCCCTCCATTTCTCTATATCACTTGAAACCCTAGTCGTCCTTGTCCTCTACTTTCATCTCTAAACTATTTTTCCCGTTTTTTTATCACATTTTTAAGATACAAGTATACTTTAGCACACTTTTAGCAAAAAAATTTCAATAAAAAACTAAATAAACTGTTCCCAAATAGACAAGAGTCTCCAAAATTTTGCCTTTCTCTGATGTACTCAAACTCTTAGAAATGATTAAAAATATAAATTTGAGAAGTAGTCTAAAATCAAAACATAACACAAATGGGAAACTGAGTCCAAGTGCCGAATTGGCACTCAAACTCAAAGTCTCCAAAACTCAACCTCTCTCCGACTTTTTTCGATTTCCCAGCCCACAACTCCAAATTCTTCGGACTAATTTAGTGAAATGAAAGCTTTGAAGAGTCTTAAACTCATTCCAACTCTCTAACCTCAAGGCTTCTCTCCCTCTATAAATATAGGAGACTCCTTCAATTTCAAGGTGCATACAATTTTTCAATAATAAAATAAATTAAATTTGAACGTGTAATTTTGTTTGATGATGGGTTCGAACTCAATTAAATAAAATTAAATGAAAAAATATAAACCCTTTTTTTTGTTTTTCTCCTTCAAAAATAAAATCTTCACATTTTTTTTTTTTTTGGTTTGGCCAACGGCATGGATTAAGTGAAGACGAGATTCAATTAAGCAATTTAAGGCCAAACCGAAAATATTAGAAGTGAGCGGTTAACGTGGAATTACGATGTGCTATACAAAATACAATTTGCTTGTTGAATTACTACGAACGGAAACCGCGAAAAAGACTTCCGGCTTTCTAAACTGTTGATTTGGTGCTTCGAAGACCACAGAAAATGGCTGGTCTCATCGAATCGTATTTTTTTGATCATTCCAAAGGAAAGTCAAAGTTTGACACAATTGTTTGGACCACGTTTAATTATTGATAGAGTCTCATGCTCCCTCACTATATGGCCACGTCACCAGTCTGGACTTTCCGGACATTGCAAAAGATTCACTTGGGGTCCACTAGATTATACACAAGTTTTATCTTATGTCATTACATATATATTTTTTTAAAAGGTTATGGGATTATATTTAAAATGTATATTAATTTGTGAATTCTAATTAACTCAATTAGAAAATTTTATTGTCTCTCAAATAAGAGATATGAAATTCAATTTCCGTCTGTTTACACTAAAGATTTAATAGTGTTTTGGCTTGATAATAAAGAGTAATCAACGTAAATCGAACACTATAAATTTAAAATGGAAATTAAAAAAAAAAAAATTAAGAAACCCCACTTTATTTCTTGAATACTCCAATTTAAAATGAAAAATTATGAATACTCCGGGAGTATTATAAATGCGTACTCTCCCTCGCACATGAATTGTTGGTCTTACTATGAATTTAATTAGTAAGACTCATTATTATGTGAGAGGAAGTAATATGCATTTATAGTAATTCGGGAGTATCTATAATTACTCATTTAAAAGGTTCATGTTAACGGGTGTCTTTAAGGAAAATATTAATAAATTATTCTAAGAAAATTTTGACCCACTTTAATGAGAAATATAAAACGCTGTCAAAAACGTTATTGAATTTTTTCTTTTATCCATAAAACATTTTAAAAAATATATCATAAACCAATACCTTTAGGATATCTATTAACATTTCCTAATTTAAAATACTATATTAATGATTAGAAGAAACAAAAAAAAAAAAAGAACCAAGTTTTTTGTAAATAAGCAATTGAAATTATGTAGTCGGCAAACAAGAACCCAAAGAGAGGATGGATCCAAGCGGAGCATAATATCACACAGAGGAAAGAGCAATGCTATAGAGACTTTCTCTATCACAAAACTGTGGAACACTATGATGGTGAGGTCACAGGTGATCTCAGGAATTGGCTTATCTTTTAAACTTTCCAGGTATGATGATGTGGTTCAGTGGTTGGTAGTAGGTGTTTGGTGAAGTTTGGTTCTTTTGACCTCGTTTTGGAATAGGGAAAAAGTTTTATTAGAGCATTCACAACCAAAAATGTCATCCCATTCTATTTTACCATCCAAAAAACTACTTTATCGATTATACCATACCATTTTTCAATACACTAAACATCCCAAAACTCTATTTTTTTCCCCAATTTATTTAAATATTATTTTTTTACTATTTCTCTCTCTCTCTTTTCCTTTTCATCTCTCTCCCTCAACCTTTAGCACAAGCCACAGAAGATAAGAAGAAAAAAAACAACTAGCAAGGTCTCTCATAGGCTTACTTAAACCACCGTCAAACCAAAACCAAATTAAACCACCATCAAGTAACGCCACCGCCCTAAAGCAACGCCACCACCATCAAACCAAAACCAAAACTACATTAAAAAAAAAAAAAAAAAAAAAAAAAAAAAAACCATCAAACCCAACGATCAACCCATTCAAAAAAAATCACTATCGGAGCCATTGGAGCTCCGATTCAAACCCATTCAAACCCATCGAAGCCATCACTAGCAAACCCATTCAAAAAAAATCACCAGCAAACCCAGCCCTCACGCTGATCCAAACCCAGCCCACCGATCCAAACCCAGCCCACCAATCCACACCAATCCAAACCTACCATCAACCGCTCCCAGCCCACCACCATGCCCAGATCAACCCATAACCCTCACGCCCATATCAACACAGAAACCCACAAATCCATAGCAACCCCATCGGAATCCATAACAAACCCATCGGAATCCATAGCAAACTGATCTGAGATAGAGAGGAAGGAAGTGCTGAAATTGTATAGGTTTCGGGTTTGAAGAGAAGATAGTAGAACGAAGTAGAGAGAAATTGGAGAGAGAAAGTGAAATGAAATGAGAGAGAGGAGAGAGAAGAAGCATCAGACAAATAAAAAACTAATTTTTATTATACAATACTGCTACAGTACCATCTTACATATAAGATGGTACTGTAGCAAGATTGTAAATTTTTTTGCAATGGGATGATTTTGCAAGTCCGATTGTTGGGGGCTTTTAAGGCTTAGATGCTAAATACCAGTGGCATATGGCATTTGCAAGTCCCACTGCTGATTGTCTAATTAGTAGCTTACATTTCAATCTAAAAACCAATTTTATTTTTTGCATTAGACATTAATAAACTGAGTATTCTGTTATTCTTAAGAATTAGAAATGTAATGAATGAGTGTTTTTTTTTTTTTTTTTTTTTTTTTTTTTTTTTTTTTTTTTTTTGCTGAATGTAATGAATGAGTGTTCGTTAAACGCATGTTTCAACTACAAATCTACAATTACTACTTATGGTTAGGTGGGATCCACCAATTCAGACTTTTTTTTTTTTTTTAAGGAAACACTAATTCAAACTTAGAAGTCTAATGTCCAGTAATAATATCCCATATAAGTGCTTGCGGTGTAGGGGCAAAGGCTGTGGTTAAATATTCAAGAGGGAGTTTCACACACATATATATTTAAATTAGGATAGAGTAGAATTTCTATATTGTATATATAAAAAAGAAGAAGGTATTATTAACTAAGCTTTCTCTCTCTCTCTCTCTCAATATATATATATATATATATATGATCACCTGAGTGGTACCCTTATGCCTTGAGCTCAAGCTTATAAGGCATAGGGGGGCGCTTCTCTAGGCGATGTGGGACAAGCTTCCCATGTCAACTAGGGGACAAAGCCGTGAGGACGTTGCCTAAGCATGCCACCCAAAGGGTCGAACGTTGCAAAGCATGCCCAAAACGGACAAATAGATTGTATACCCTACATATATATATATATATATATATATATAAATATATATATATATAAGGCAAAGTTAAGAGAAAATCTAATTAAATTCTAAATTTGAGTCTAATTTTGCGCTACGTATCTTATCTAATTTTTAAATTTGTGTGTCAAGTGAATTATTAGGTGTAAAAATCAAATGGTCTAAATTCAATTAGATTCTAAATTGAAGTTCAATTTTGCGCCATGTGTCTCGTCTAATTTTTTTAAATTTTGTGGCAAGTGAATTATTGAGTGCAAAAATTGAAGAGTCTAAATCCAATTAGATTCTAAATCATATATACATATAAATATATATATATATATATAATTGTGATTGTGATTGTATATGTATATGTAATTGTGATTGTTTTTAAATGTACTCGTACATATGTATGGAGTTGTGAAAATTGGTCTTCCTTATTGTGAAGACACGTAGCATTGTCGCAGGTAATTAATGTGTGTTTCACAAGCTTTCTTTCTCTCTCTCTCTCTTTCTCTCTCTCTCTCTAAAAAAATTTCATAATTAGTGAAGCAACAAATTGTGATTTGTTGCTAACAATTTACTGTTGTGTAAAAATTGTACAAAAAAATTACCCCAAACTCATTTAAAAAATAACAACATTTGTCGGTGTTATGAACATGTTAATAGGAACTATATGTAAACCAAAGGATAACTATTTCTTTTTTATGAATAAAGGATATATAATTCAATAATGTGGCCCTATTTTATTTCTGTGCAAAATATTTTTAAAAAATGATAATTTTTATGCTTCTCTGTATTTGGTGCAATTGAAAATTTTAGTAAATGAAAAATGATTTTGCAGTCAACATAAAATTACACCAGAAATGATAGAAAACATCTTACGATTTTAAAAACCATAAAAAAAAAATTCACTATAAATATTTTATGTAGAAAAACATTTTAAATCAAACAAACATAGTGATAATTGAAAGTGAAATAATAAAATAAATATGAAAAGAAAATAATAAAAAAATACTTTAAGTTATGTGGCAATTCACAATGTATATGATTTAAAAAAAAAAAAAAACTAAAAATTTATTGAACCATTAAAATAATTTAAAATAAATAATTAAATTGATTTAAAATTTCTTTAGACTTTTGATAATTTATTTTTGATTTAAGTAATATTTTAAATTTCTTAACACTTTTTAAATAAAATTTCACTTAGAGCAAATTAATTATGTTAATACAATTAATGAGTTATAGTTTGTTACCCTCACACAATAAAAACATGTCATCTGATGTGAATGCTCATGTTAAGGATTTTTTTGGTATTTTGTTTTAATAACTCGGTGGTTGGAGGAAGGGGATTTAAGCTCTAAATCTCTCCGATAAAAATGTCAAGAAGTGCTAACGAGTTGAACTACAAAGTTCTTAGACATTAAATTAGATAATACAAACATAACATTTTAGTCTTAACTTTATTTATTAAAAAAAATATTTAAAATAATTTAAAATAAAAATGAAACTTAAAAAAAAATTAAAAAACTTTTTTGCAATAGAATTTATGGAGATATTTTCAAGTTGTGTTGTTCACTTGTTTGTTTGTCTTCTCCTTCCTTTCAAAGTTTTAAGGGTGAAAGTGTATTTCAGATTAGCATACCAACATAGAACCGTAGAAGCCAAAGCCCAGCTTGAAAAATGGGACTTTAAAAAAGGAGAAAGTTCATATACAAGTTTTCCCACTATAAAAGTTGTTTCTAAAGTTAATCATTGTTCAAGCCGCATTCAATTTTCAAGGTCAAAACTTTTTTCTTGTATCTTCGTACTTTAAAAACTATTTGGAAATTTTTTTAACTACGTTTATTTTCTTTGTTCTTTCTTTCTTTCTTTTTCTTTTTGCTAAAAGGGGATACATCATTGAACAACAAAATCATACAAAAGATTAAGTGGCAACAGGAATTCAAAGCTCCTCAGGGAAATTCCCAAGGAGGAGAGTCTCAAATCACCATGGTGGAATGCCCCTAAAATATAAACAACATTATTACAATTCTACGTAATTAATCCGATTAAAGGAACTCACACCTTAAAGTTGGAGATGATATTATATCATTATGTGTATCTGATACATCTATTTACTCCATATGAGAGGGTAGATATATATATATAGGATACATGATAGATTTTCTCCTTAAGTTGGAGAAGCCAACATTTGATGACAACTTCGTTTGTCACCCAACAAGTCTTTGGTAGGAGTTTGAGGGGTCAACAACTACAGATGCATCACCTTCAATCATAGCTCACTTTACATTCAACGCTAAGTTTATAGCTCAACAAGCAGAATAGGCTTTTAACTACTACAGATTTTTGGTCCAAGCCTTAATATGAGTGAACCATTATTATTATGGTCTCTAGGAAAAACTACCATACAAGCCTTCCCAACTGATAAAAGCTGCATGAAAGTTGAATTTTTTCCCAAAAAACTTCATGAGTCTAGGCCAATTTGGAGATGAGGGAAGCAACTTTTTTTTTTCTAGGATCTGGATTTGGAGAAGAAATTTGTCGAAATCATTGTCAACCCATGACATAAGCTTATCACATTTCTAGGTTTAACTGTATATTTCCCATATATATATATATATACAAAGCAAATTAAACCAATGAAACTAAACAATGCCAAAAGACTACAAATGAATTTTTATATACTATTTAGGGTCATTGTCTAATAGTTGGTTGGGGGTATAGATATGAAATAAATATTGAGTTTGAACATTTAAGAGTGATGGCACATGATGCTGGTTCAGCTAAAAAAATATTAATTTTCATCACTTGAATCCGAAACTATCAGATTCTAATTTTTAAGTGGGATTGAGGTTAGGTTATGGCTCAATTCATTTGAGGGTAGGCATGTAAGGTGTAGGATCTTAAGACGCTGGTTCTTCAACATATAAGCTTTCATCGCTCTTCATAAATATATAAAGAAAGGATCAAATTATATATCTAATATAATTTTAAGCCATGTTCTATCATCAAATAACTTTATATGGCCCATTTTATAGTGCTAAATTTAGCATTAAAGCTTGTACCATGTCTAATCCTACCATTTTGACTTAATTACATGGCTAAATACGGGCTGTGTATGCAAAAATTTTAAGACCACATAATAAACCATAACTTTGCCATAATTGTCCATGTGGCATACTTAATTAGTAGAAGAAAAAGTGATGGGTCCATGTGAAAGTGATATGCAGCCAGTCACAATTCACCAAGTAGAATAGTTGTGGCAAAAATTATAACTTTTTATGTGGTACTAGAATTACTCGCGATTATAACTTCTATGATACCCACTTTACCATACTATTTCAACTTCCATCAAACTTAATAATTAAACATAATACCCACATTATTGTCTCCCTGGCTAGTCTTGGTACATGCATCAAAATTTCATCCAATTTTATGACATATTCAGCCAATAATAAAATCCTACAGGGTCAATGTTTTGTCCTTTCCATAAAACAAGCCTTGTAGGTTTGGAACCAGGTGCTGGGTTTGGTGTGGATAATATTAAACAAAATTTTCAATTATATATCCCATTTTGTAATTTGATATTGACCGAATCTCTCTTACCTACTGAAAAAGGAACCTTTTGAGTATATCCTTGTTTTAATGGAATGATATTTTTTTACCCCAATCAAGAGTACACACACTGGTGAAGTATGAGTTAAACAACTGAGGGCAACATATAAATATTATATGATTAATGTCCACACTCCATCACAGAAGTGGGAACTAAATAAATTTAATGACAATGACCTAACATATTAGGGAGGTGATGTAAGAGCAATTAAGACATGGTGGATAACGTTTCATTTATTTAAGAACAATTTTTCAATGACCTATTTGTGTTCGTGATAGCTCTTCTGCTCTAATTCCAACCAACTACTTGAATTATTCAGTTCATCTCACCAATCAACTAGAAAAGCTGCCAGAAGACATGGCTACAGTTTTTGGCAAAATTGATAAATTTAAGGCCTCAGTTTGTGACTCGTGAGAATCAGTTTAGGGATAAAAGAAAGAAAAAAAAAGGTGGGTTTAATGGTGAATGATTCTCAAAAAATACATCTACATAGAGAGATCAAAAAGAATATATGGGTTTCTTCCAATTTTAGTTAGATTAGACATTGATCACTTCAAAAAAAAAAGGATATATATGAGATATATTCTATTTTAATATCTTATAAGAATATAATATTGTCACCAAAATGAGGGAACTCTTTTTATATTTAAGAGGCCTAAAGGCAATTTTCCTAAATGAGAGCTAGCTTCAAGAAAAAATTCTTGATGAGCCACACAAGTTGTCTTTATTGGTAGACATCAAAGTATTACGTTAAATTGACGACAGTCAGAGTCTTGTTTCTTTGCCATCATTAGACGAGGAAGAATATCATAACCTTATTAACTAAATGGAGGGATAACTGAATAAAATAAGCATATGAGAAGCATTTAGGACCTTTGCAAACAAAAAATGGACATCTATTTATGTATGTAACTATTTACCCATGCCACCTAAATTACCTAATGTATAAACTTTTATTTTATTCTATCATGAAAGCTAGACACATATGTATATAGTTGTGATTCATTCTTAACTTGTAACTATTCATCTAAGACCCCTTATTATATTACGTGATTCTTTAAATTTTGTAGTCTTGCATCTCACTTTAACTATATAAAAGAGGCAATCTAAAAAAAAAAAAAATAGATTTCTTGCTTCTTCCATAGCTTCTCTTTTAGATATCTATTTGTGTTTATGTTATTGGTATTAGAGCTTCCTACATACTTCTCTGAATAATAAAAATCTACTATTTTTGAGAATTTTGTAAATTAAGTGTGAAGTACCCTATATACTACCTTTAAGAGTGTATAAGGTACGTTTGTATTTTTTTTTTAAAGATTTGTAGAGATTGCAAGGCTATCTATCAAACACGATATAGCAACTTGGATTTATATTTATTATTCCCTTCACATTGGCAATCATTAGAAAATAAAATAATAATAATAAAAACTAGAGGAGAAGAGTAAGAATTTTAATAAAACTGGCTATGTTCTGAAAATAAAAGGCCAAAGTTTTATTTTATTTTTTCTTTTTAACATCAAGGGGTAGCACAATCAACTGGAGATCAAGTCTTTTTTCATCCGCAAACTCACTACTCTTCATTCCCCAAATAATCCATGTTTTATCCTTAAATTTGGTTGAAGGACCTTCCATGGCCTCGCACTAGCAGTCGATTGTATAATGCATGTTTAAAATATGAGGAGGGTATAAAGAAAGACTATGATTAATTAAACTGTGCTACAGAACCTCGAGGATAGGGGTGTGCATTCAGCCCATAAACTCAACCTAACTTGATCCAATCCAAACTCTTGGATTGGTCTTTTATGGGCTAATGGTTGACTTTGATCCTAGACTGTTTTTAAAGCTAGGATTGGGACTGTTTCGGATTGACAAAGATTTGAACATGAGTAGACCAACCCATGATATTAGCATATCAATAGTTTTTTTTTTTTTTTTTTTTTTTTTTTTCATATCAATAGTTAATATATATATATATATATCTTATTTATTTTTTACTAACACTAGTTATTAACTAGTAGTTAATATGTCCGATCCTTAATTCTTTCCTCGTGTCCAATGCCCAAATATACAACTTGCAATCATTTATTGACTAATGGACTTAAATAATTAAATGAGAATACAATTTCTTAACTGTGATAAAATGACCCTAATCCGACCATCCAACCCCATCCCTGCAAGTTGAGTTGAGGATCTTTTAACTTGAGGGTTGATTCCTCAATCTCACGACTATTTAATATAGAAAATTTCTGGTTTTTATAGGACACGGTCTAGAGGGTAATCTCCAAAAGGTAAACCTAGTACGAGAGGGCTGAATAAGTCAAGAAACGGCCTAGACTTGGAAATGGTATCCCGCAAGACCATTCTCAGAACATGGGGGATCCAAATGTGTGGCGGAAGCCACAGAACCCACACATATTGTGAGAGGTAGTTCTCATGAGATTGTCTTATAAGATATTTTTTCCTAGACTTGCAACCACCTGTAATCCAACTGAACAACATCCTTGTTGGTTTGGTTTCTTTTAGAGCTTATTTAGCTTATTTGTTCATGTACAATGTATGTAGTAGCAGGAAAGGGGATTGCTTTCAAGAAGAAGAAAGCGGGAAGGGGATTTGCCCACATTGACAAACGAAACGAAACGAAACTTGATTTCAAAGATACAAGTAAAACGAAAAAAAAAAAAAAAAAAAAAATCCATTATCCAACAACCCTGCCACTGTATGAGTATGAATAACCTTAACAAAAGGACAAGGGTGATGATAATTACATAACCTACTACCAAGGTCACATGTTGAAGCTTGCCTGCAGTAACCAAACCTAAACCCAGAATCAGCATAATGAGAAGAACGGAAATCACCCCAGTTGAAAATGGAAGTTCGACAAAGGAACAAGGAGCTGACCTCCAGAGTCAGCCACATCACATTTTCAGCCACTTTGGCTTAACAGGTTTTTTCTCAGCAGGCTTCCGTTCTTGGACCACGGGGGAGGGTGCTGCTGTTACAGGTTCCGGTGCAGACTGAGCAGGTTCTGCCTGCTGCCCCTGCTCAATAATGAGTTCCAACCCTTTCAAAGACATGATCTCTTCCTGTAGGAAGGGACCTGAATTGGCATCTGTTGTATCATCAACATCACCTGAAGAAGCTAAATTACATTAGTTACTGCTACATATAATTGCATAACACAAAGTCAGAAGCAAATTACGCAAAAATGAGAGAGGTGAGGCTGGCATTCTTTGTCAGTGATACAAATTACAATTTTGGAATTGGGCCACCTAGATTTTAACTTAAAAGTACTTCTTCATGAACACTTTTCCACAGTAGAACACTTTCACTTGTACAAGCTATGAAATAGTATTACATGATCTGAATTGAGTAATTAAATACACATGCAGTCAACAATGAAGTGCATCTCATTTACATATCACTCTAGATTTTATGTTTGTACAGCTGATAGTTGAACTGTTGAAGTATATGTCATTTACATATTACTCCAGTTTTGTGGATATACACTTGTTCTGTGTTTTATTAACAGGCACGCTCATCAGGCTTACCAGGTGCATTGGGTGACTAAATTCATTACTTTATGTCCTAGCATTTTAGAATATTTACTTCAATTAATATGACCGACTTTTTTCTTTGGGATAAGAAATATTGTAAAATGGGTGCAACCCAATACGTGGGATGTATACAAGAGCTACCCAAAAAAAGTAAAACTAGGATCTAAAATTCAGAGGACATTATATGATCTCAAACTCAGTTTTGAGCTCCAAATGGTCATATGATAATTAATAGCCTACAAAATAATTTAAAAGTGCTTTTTTTTCAAAGGAAGAGGGGATTAATGGATCAGGCAAATAACCTGTGGTAGAAAAAAGGTCAAGTTAACACTATCCTTCTCCTTTTTTTTCATTTTTTTTTTTTGATAGGAAAGTTAACACTATCCTACTCTCCAAGACAAGCCACTAAAATGTCCAAATGAAGAAAAAAAAATAGATTTCCTCTTCTGAACCATAAGTAGTTGTGAACAAAGGAACCAGCCCAAGATCCTTAACCTCAATAGTCAACAAAAAATTGGAAATTCTTCCCAGTTTGGACAAAGTTTGGCTATAACTCTACCCAATATCTTTTTATTAAATGCAAATTTTGACAAATCTACCATTGGATAACATTTTCTCTTTATATCCTTCATGCTTGCAAAATTTCCAGAAAATCAAATATCAATAGCTATGTCATCAATCAAATGTTTAAATTTTAAGTTTTTGTAGTCTAAAATTATGCATAAAAAATAAGCTTATGAATCGAATAGTATATAATATCCAATTTGCACAAATTTTGACATGCGTGTTAAGAACATAAAAAACATGCAATTCAACGGTTAGATTTTCAAAATATGTAACCATTTTTTTTTTTGTGAAAGTTGTAGCCAAACTTTGTCCTCCTAGATAGTCAAAAGCATTTATTGGCTATCAAAGTTTCAAAAACAAGTCCATCTTTTAGAAGACAATGTTCTTAAGGGCTTCACAGCATGAGTACCATTGCCATGCAGATCAATTATGAATCCAGTGATTTCCATGGTAGACTCTTAGAGTTAGAGGTCAACAGTTTCATTCAAGCAAGAGTTGCTCCTAGATTAGGCAAAAGCATTTATTGGCTAACATAGTTCAAAAAATAATACATCTTTTGGATGTCAATGTAATTAAGTGCTTCACTATACAATTGCTCCACCATACACATCAATGCCATGTTGAAATTTAAGCATGCTATTAAAATCAATCATACTTATCAACAACAAAAAAAGGTAAAATCAGTCATTGTCTAACACATAAAAGAGAGTAATCATAAAGGACCAAGAAGAATAAAATCCTCAGCCTAGTGAGCACATATAGGACAAAGGCATTATCATAGAGGAAAAAAAAAAAAAAACCCTAATTAGCATTATGGTAGGTATACAAAAAATATGGTCGAGAAAAAGTTACAATTAGACATGAACATTCAGCCATAAATATATCTGTAGGGTTAAGGGCCCAAGTCATATATTGGGCCTTGGGGCTTTGGCCGAGAGCGTGAGCAGTCTGAGGATGAACGAAAGATAATGAATGGCTCAGACCCAGGACTTAATGAACAAGATACAAATGGAAAGGTGGTCCGAGGAGGAACATATCCTCGGATATGATAAATACGGCTCAAATATGTATTCCAACAATCGAGGTAACCTTCCAAAAAACTCAGTGACAAGGACGTGCATCATAAACGCATAAGGACAGTGAGAACTCAGAAATATCTAACTGGTATCACCGCATTAAATGCACTGCAACTACTTTTCTGGTCGCATTTATGTTGAGAAGACTCCTGAATAGTGTTGTCTTGGCTACCGCAACCCACAGAAAGTCAGAGAAGGTGTCTGATGGGACGGGCACTCAAGTAAGGCCTTAAATAATCAACAAGTGTAGAATCAGAATGGTCCAAAGGGAGCTATATAATGTAAGGGACCCTTCATGAGAGAGGGATCGGAAAAAAGGAAGAAGAAACATTGTAGCACTCTAGAACAAAATTTGTAACCTCACTTAGGCATTAATAGAAGAGAAGCAGTCTCCTCAGACCTAGCCAAGGACATTTTTCTCAAGCCTCGACTTGTATATTTTCATCCTCCTGTTATCAAGACCTACCTTATTGTTTGACTAAATCACTAAAGCCTACCATATTGTTTGACTAAATCACTAAAGCCCAATTCTTCGACCCACTCTCTATAAATTTATTGTTTTGGGTTGCTTGGGCCTAAGTCCATCCATCTTTTGGGCGTAGGATCCAAATCAGGTCCATACAATTGGCGCCGTTTGTGGGAAGAATTTTGGTGTATCAGTGAGGCAGGCTTTCAACCATGGTAGGTTCAGGTCCACACCAGGCAGAATCTATAGGGTCCCAACGAGAGAATCATTTTGTCAACCTCGAGCGTAGAAGAAACCAGGAGGGGAGTGTGCATACTGTCTGGACTGGTAGGAGTCAGTCCCAGGGGAAAAGCCACCTCTCTCATGAGGAGGATACCAAAGCCTTGCAACTAGAGGTTGACCGATTGAGGAGAAAGCTGCGCCATGCACGGCAAAGGCGAACCCCCTCCAGCTCTAACGCTTCCTCTAATGGTGGAGAGGATGCCAGTTACCAACGAAGGTCAATGACCCCACCCAGCGAGACTTTCTCCTATGAGGAAGAGCACCATCGCAAATGTAGGTATAAGAGCCCGACTCGCAGAGGATTGGGAAACGATGCTATGAGCAAAGCGTTGAACCAGATTTCCAAATCGCCCTTCACGCGCAGAATTGAAGGGGCAACACTTCCTCAGCGTTTTCATCAGCCAACGTTCACCATCTACAATGGACGAATGGACCCGGTGGAGCATGTGAGCCATTTTAGTCAGAGAATGACTGTCCATTCTAAGGACGAAACCTTGATGTGCAAGGTGTTTCCATCCAGTCTGGGACCCGTGGCGATGAGATGGTTCAACGGCCTAAAGGCAGACTCCATAGGTTCCTTCAAGGAGCTCACCAGGGCTTTTGGCTCTCGTTTTATTACGTGTACCAAGGTCCCTCGGCCCATAGATTCCCTACTGTCTTTATCCATGCGAGAAGGGGAGACTCTGAAGACGTACTCGGACAAATACTGGGAAATGTACAACGAGATTGATGGTGACTTTGATGACGTGGCCATCAACACCTTCAAGGCCGGCCTCCCAGCCGAGCATGGTTTAAGGAAGTCTTTGACTGGCAAACCTGTCACTAGTGTGCGCCAACTCATGGAACGGATTGATAAGTACAAGAGGGTTGAGGAGGACCAGCAGCAGAGCAAAGGGAAAGGTAAGGCTATCCCCCAGGAGAGGGGGGATTTCAGGTCGGACTGATATAACCATAACAGACCCCGGAGGGATTTCACTGGGCGGTCTAGGCCTACGGCTCCTCAGGCGGTTAACGTGGTGTTCCGAGAGCCAGTTCATCAAATATTGGAGAAAATCAAAGGTAAGCCATACTTCAGATGGCCAAACAAGATGGCAGGGGACGCCACCAAACGCAACCAGAGCCTTTATTGCCAATACCACCAGGACTGAGGACACACGACTGAGGACTGCAGGAATCTTTGGAATCATCTGAAACAATTGGTCAGAGATGGAAGGTTGCAACAATTTTTGTATCGGCCCAACGGGCAGAGAGACCAGGCAGGATCAAGGGCTCAGGGGAACGCCTTTTCCGGGCCCCCTTTGGGTACAATCAACGTCATCTTCGCCTCTCCAGGGAGAACCGGCTCGCAGCCTTCTAGGGTAATGTCCGTAACTTAGCTACCCGCCGAGGACTCTAGTAAAATGCCGAAGAGGGCAAGAATGGAGGCCCGACCAACATTGAACTTCTCGGATGAAGACTAGGCGGAAACCATACAGCCACATGACGACACATTAGTGATCACCCTCAAGATAGGAGGGTATGACGTGAAGAGGGTGATGGTGGATCAAGGCAGCGGAGTGGAAATCATGTACCCTGACTTATACAAGGGGTTGAACCTGAGTCCCGAAGATTTGACAGCCTATGATTCGCCTTTGGTGAGCTTCAATGGGAAGGTTGTCATACTAAAGGGTCAGATTAGGCTACCCATGCAGGCGAGATTAGAGGTAATGGAGGTGAATTTCATTGTGGTGGATGCCTATTCTCCCTACACAGCCATCGTGGCAAGACCCTAGCTTCATGCCCTGAGAGCCGTCTCCTCTACTTTGCATCAAAAGGTGAAATACCCGTCTGGGAACCGAATTGAGGAAATAGTGGGGAGCCAATCGGTGGCGAGGCAGTGCTTGATCGTCGCAATAAGGCATCAGCCAGGAGAGGAGCCCTCAGACTCCGCAGGCAGGGGCTTATAGCAATCAAAGGGCCCGACATTACCTTCGGATGGGACAGCCGAGAAGACAAAATGCGAGGATTTAGAGAAGGTTGTTGTTGGGGACGACCTAGAGAAATTCTTTCAAGTCGAAGCCCGACTGCCCCCTCAGGAGAAGGAAGACCTAGTGGAGTTCCTTAGAAGGAACATAGACGTGTTTGTGTGGAGTGCTTACGAAGCACCTGGAGTGGACCCAAGCTTCATATGTCATCATTTAAACGTTAGCCTATCAGTTACCCCTAAAAAGCAACCACCTCGGCGCTCTTCTAAAGATCACTCTGATGTTGTCAGAGACGAAATGGCGAAACTTAAGCAGGCTGGGGCTATTAAGGAGGTGTTTTATTCTGAATGGTTGGCCAATACTGTAGTGGTAAAGAAGAAAAACGGGAAGTGGCGAGTTAGACTTCACCGACTTGAACAAGGCCTGCCCAAAAGACCCTTTCCCCATGCCTCGGATCGATCAGTTAGTTGACGCGACAGTTGGTCATCTGCGGATGAGCTTCTTAGATGCCTTCCAAGGATACCATCAGATACTTTTAGCTTTGGACGATCAGGAGAAAACGACCTTTGTCACCCCCACGAGGAACTACTATTACAAAGTAATGCCTTTCGGCTTAAAGAATGCAGGGGTCACTTATTAGAGAATGATGACTAGGATGTTTGAACCTCAGCTGGGAAAAAGCATTGAGATCTATATAGACAACATGGTGGTTAAGAGTAAAGCGGAGTCCGGGCACATTCACGACCTCGGGAATATCTTTGAGATCTTGAGGAGGTACAAACTGCGACTAAATGCTTTGAAATGCTCTTTTGGAGTCGGATCAGGAAAGTTCTTGGGGTATATGGTCACTCACCATGGAATTGAAGTCAATCCTGACCAAATCAGGACAATTACCAACTTACAACCACCTCAAAATCCCAAAAAGGTTCAGAAGCTGACAGGAATGACTGCTGCCTTAAACCGATTCATCTCTCGGTCAGCAGACAGGTGTAGACCAGTGTAGTCAAAGGCGTTCCGGGCGCTCGCCTAGGTGCCCAGGCGAGGCGAGGCGCCAGAAAAGCGCCTCAAAGGCGCGCCTTTAGTGAGGCGCTCGCCTCTGGAGCCTAGGCGCTCGCCCAGATGTATTTTGTTAGGCGAGAGGCGAGCGCCTGAGGCAGATTTGTGTTTTTAAGGGCTGTAATGGCATGTTTTGTAAATTTAAAGAGGTGTATGGTTGGTTTTAAACTATTACCTCAGTGGGGATGAGCTGTCTCCCACTATATCAAATAAATTAATATATAAAAAAAAAAGCATAAAAAAAGATAAAACAAAGAAGTTTCGGGAACCACTTAAGTTTCAGAGCAAAACAGCAGTCATTCAGCAAAAAAAAAAAGAGTAAAGCAGCAGTCAACCAACATCAGAGCAAAGGTGTTTTGTCTTCTTCTAGGGTTTGGAAGAGAGTGGGCCAGTGGCTGCCGGCAGTGAACCAACATCAGGTAATATTTTCCTATTCTTTTAGTTTTTTTTTTTACACTTTTTCTTTTCTTGAGTTCTCTCTCACAGCGACACTGCTTTGGTAAGTTTGTCGTTGTCCACACTTTCAAAGCATATAAAACTCTCCTCTCTATTTCTTCTCTACTTTTTTCCCCCCTTTTCTCTTCTCTGTTGGACTCTCTGTTTTTTTCCCCCTTTTCAGAGCATATAAAACTCTCTCCTCTCTGTTTTTTCTCTGTTTTTTTCCCCCTTTTCTCTACTCTGTTGGACTCTGTTTTTTTCCCCCTTTTCAGAGCATATAAAACTCTCTCCTCTCTATTTTTTCTCTGTTTTTTTTCCCCTTTTCTCTTCTCTGTTGGACTCTCTGTCTCCAGCAACTTTCTCCTCTCTGTCTCCAGCAACTTTCCCTTTTCTCGAACTCATTACTTCACTCAATTTTTAGAGCTTAAACCATAGTAAATGATACATAGCTAGCTTAATATAGAATCCTATTAAATGTATTGTATTGGGTTTTATTTTTTTATATGTAGAATGGCTTCAGATAATGGGAGGAGAAAAGATCCGGGATGGAAATATAATTATTTAGCTAATGTTGAAGACAAAAATGCAGTGACTTGCCTCTTTTGTAATAAAGTCACAAAGGGAGGGATACATAGAGCAAAGCAGCATCAAGTAGGGAATTTTAAAAACAGTACAAAGTGTTTAAAATGTCCTGATCATGTTAGAGAAGAGCTTGCACAGTATATGACAGAGAAGAAGAGTGACAACGAGAACTATGACAAGATGCTTGATTTTGATGATATAGATAATATGATTGAAATTGAGGATGTAGATGATGATGAGGTAGAGGAAGTAGAAGTTATCCAAAAAGGGAAAAAATCATGCTCTAGTAAGAGAGGGTTGGCAGTAGCACCCAAGTGAAAACTATGAAATTAATGCCAAAGTCTAAGAAGTTGAAAGGCCCCATGGATTCTTTTGTAAGATTAAAGCCAGAAAAAGTGGTTGCACTTAGGAAACAGGGTAAGATGAAGCAAACTAACATCAATGATAAACTTGACAAAGAGAAAAGAGCACAAGCTTGTCAGTATATTGGCCGGCTATTTTATCTAGCCGGTATACCATTCAATGTTGCTCGCTTAGATGAATTTAAATGGGCAATTGAAGCTATTGGGCAGTATGGTCCAAATATGAAGCCTCCTAGTTACCATGAGTTAAGAGTTCCAATTCTCAAAAAGGAGGTGGCTTACACAAATGAGTTATTGAGTGATCACAAGCAAGATTGGAAGAAATATGGCTGTTCTATTATGTCTGATGGGTGGACTAGTAGAACCAATAGGACCTTGATTAACTTTTTGGTGAATTGCCCATCTGGAACCATGTTTGTGAAGTCAATTGATGCATCATCTTTTATGAAAACTGGGGAAAAAACTTTTGAATTACTTGATGCATTTGTAGAACAGATTGGGGAGGCTAATGTAGTCCAAGTAGTATCGGATAATGGATCTAATTATGTGTTGGTTGGGAAGTTGTTGGAAGCAAAAAGGCCAAATTTGTATTGGACTCCATGTGCTGCACACTGCATTGACCTTATATTGGAGGACATTGGAAAAATTCCTAGAATTGCAAAAACTTTGGAAAGGGCCATTCAATTGACTGGATATATCTACAACCATGGGAGTGTCTTAAATATGATGAGAGAATACACAAAACAAAGAGAGCTGGTTAGGGCTGGAAAAACTAGGTTTTGCACTTCATATCTTACAATAAAATCCATTTATAAGCAAAAGCATAACCTAAGGGCCATGTTTACTTCTGAGGAGTGGGTTCGTAGTAGATGGGCAAAGGAAGCAAATGCTAAACGAGTAGTAGAAACGATTTTGATGCCTTCTTTTTGGAATACTATAGTTTACATTCTTAAAGTTATGGGCCCTCTTGTTCGGGTTCTTCGCCTTGTTGATAATGAGAGAAAACCAGCTATGGGTTACATATATGAGGCAATGGATAGGGCTAAAGAAGCTATTATAAAAGCTTTTAATGAGAATGAAGAAAGGTATTCAAATATTTTTAAAATCATTGATGAGAGATGGGAATGTCAATTACATCGGCCTTTGCATGCAGCGGGTCATTTCTTGAATCCTGAGTACTTCTATTTTGATGATAACATAGCAACAGATCATGAAATTACAGCAGGATTGTATGCTTGCATACAAAGACTAGTTCCTAGTGCTGAAATTCAGGACAAGATCATGGCTGAGCTACCCATCTATAAGAAAGCTGAAGGACTCTTTGGCATTGAATTGGCTAAAAGATCAAGAAAGACAAGGGCTCCAGGTAAGAAAGCATTTATATCTAACTTATAATGACTAGAACAGTGGCACTTTTTACAACAACAAAAAAAAAAAAAAAAAAATCTGACTTCTATGATATATCATATATCATTACTCATACTTATTTTTTTAACATAGCTGAATGGTGGAGTTTGTATGGGAGCTCAACTCCAAATTTGCAACAGTTAGCTATAAGAATCTTGAGCTTGACTTGTAGTGCATGTGGTTGTGAGCGCAATTGGAGTGTGTTTGAGCAGGTGAGTTTTGAAGTATAATAAGTAGATTTTATCCTTTGATGAGCTACTTTATTTCATAGAAAATTCCAATGGTTTAATTATTCACTATAGTCTAATACTTAGTTTTCATAAATGGTTGTAGATTCACACAAAAAGAAGGAATAGACTTGCACAAAAACGACTAAATGATCTGGTCTTTGTGAAGTATAATCAAAAGATGAAGGCACAATATGATAAGCGTGATGTTATTGATCCCATCTCCTTAGATGATATAGATGAAAGTAATGAATGGTTGTTGGGGGAAATGGGTGCTGAACCATCTATGAATGTTGAAGATGAGTTGGTTTTTGATGATGATGATGATGATGGTTTGACATGGGGTGTAGTGGCAAGAGCTGCTGGTGTTGGAGAACCAAGGAAGAATACTAGATTCCAAACAAAATCAAGGGCAAGCTCAAAGGCCTCAACATCACAACCAAATATTGAAGAGGAAGATGCTAATTCTGATGAGACCGAGGAAGAGAATGTTGATGGTTATAAATCAGGTTCAAGTGGCTTTGAAAGTGATGGAAACTTGAGTGAAGACTCTGATGATGACCTTTAGATTAAAAATAACAACCACATTCAGGCTATTAAATAGGCTAATAGGCAGAATGTTCAATCTTCAAATGCTTTTGTTTTGTCATGGATAGTCATGAAGTTCAATCTTCAATGTTTTGTTAGGAGTTTTCTTCTTTCTAATATGAAGTTATGAACAATATTTTGGTTTAATATTCAAATTTAGTTGATATTTGGATGGAGACTAATTTTTAAATGGTGATTTATGTTTATATTTAGACTTAGTTGATATTTGATAATTATCTAGACTTAGTTGACTGGTGATATTTGGATGGAGACTAATTTTTTAGAATTTGGCGCCTCGCTTCACTCGGGCTAGCGCCTTTTTGGCACCTCGTCGCCTCGGGCGATACAAGGCCTTGGCACCTTAAGGGCGCCTTTCGCCTTTGACTACCTTGGTGTAGACCTTTCTTCCAGTTGTTGAACAAGTGGAAGGGATTTGAATGGACCGAGGAGTGCATCCGGGCCTTTCAACAATTGAAGGAATACCTTTCTTGGCCACCCATTATGTCAAGGCTCAAGGTGGACGAAGTTTTATTTGCTTATATCGCCGTGACCCCTCATGTTGTGAGTTTGGTCTTGATACGAGTTGATAGTGGCATACAAAGGCCAATTTATTATGTGAGCAAGTCATTACACGAGACCGAGATCCGTTATCTACCCCTGGAGAAAGCCATTCTGGCAGTGATACACGCTACACTTAAACTCCCCCATTACTTCCAGGCACACACAGTTATCGTCCTAACTCAACTTCCGCTCAGAGCTCTCCTCCACAGAGCTGATTACACGGGGAAGATTGCTAAATAGGTCGCGATCCTAGGGGCTTTTAACATCAAGTACATGCCTCGTACCTCTGTTAAGGGTCAAGTCCTCCCCCATTGCTGAATCCCCATTAGAAGTAGAAGCAGAGAAGTGCGGCATGGATGGAAAATCGGTTGGCATGATCTCCCAGCAAGGTCCCTCATCCTGGAAAGTATACGTTGATGGTGCAGCAAATCAGAGGGGATCCGGAGTGGGGCTAGTTCTAGTATCCCCCGAAAGGATTACCATTGAGAAATCATTAAGACTGGACTTCTAGGCCACAAATAACGAAGTCGAATATGAGGCTCTGCTGATGGGAATGGTCATGGTTCGAAGTATGGGCAGCAAGGCAGTAGAGATGTTCTCAGACTCAAGATTGGTCGTTGGCCAAGTGAAAGGAGAGTTCGAAGTGAGAGATGAAAGAATGCAAGGGTACTTGGAGTCAGGTTAGACACTTGCAGTCAGGGTTCGAATCTTTCGACCTATTACATATTCCTAGAAGTGGAAACACACATGCTGATTCCCTTGCCACACAGGCAACCTCCTCGGCGCAGAGTTTACCTCGGGTCATACTTGTCGAGGACTTATGCAGGCCTGCTATGATGAGAGAAGACACGGTCCAGATCCATCAAATCAGGGTAGGGCCGAGCTGGATGGACCCTATTTCCTTAAGGAGGATATCCTACCCGAAGAGAAGTCAGAGGCCGACAAGATACGGAGAAAGACCCCTCAGTTCTGGCTATCCGAGGACCAGAAATTGTACAAACGTTCTTTCCCTGGGTCATATCTGCTCTGCGTACACCCTAAGGCATCAAAACTATTCCTCGAAAAGTTACATGAGGGGATTTGTGAAAGCCACACAGGAGGCATCTTTATCTCATCGAGCCATTACCCAGGACTATTGGTGGCCAAACATGCAGAAAGAAGCTCAAGAGTATGTAAAGAAGTGTGATCAATGCCAGAGATACGCGCCAAACATCCATCAACCAGGAGGAGTCCTTAATCCTCTAGCCAGCCCTTCGCCCTTCGCCCAGTAGGGCTTAGACATTGTAGGTCCTTTCTCCAAGGCAGCAGGAAATAAGAGATACTTACTAGTCGGCACGGACTACTTCACTAAGTGGGTCGAAGGTGAGCCTTTGGCAAACATCCGGGATGTGGACGCCAAGAAATTTGTTTGGAAAAACATTGTCACACGTTTCGGGATTCCTCGTACCCTCATCTCAGACAATGACCTTCAGTTCGATAACAAATCCTTCAGGAGATACTGTTGTGAACTAGAAATAACGAATAGGTATTCTACCCTAGCTTATCCCCAAGGGAACGGACAAGCTGAAGCTGTTAACAAAGTTATAGTGAACGGACTCAAGAAAAGGTTGGATGATGCAAAAGGAAGATGGGTGGAAGAGTTGCCACACGTCCTTTGGACATATCGGACTACGCCTCGCAAGTCAACATGAGAAACACAATTTTCAATGACATATGGGGCTGAGGCTGTTATTCCTTTAGATACTGGATTCCCAACGCTGAGGACGAGTTCTTTCACTCCGAACAACAATGACAAGCTATTGGGGAAGAGCCTAGACTTAATTGAGGAGCGAAGAGAAAATGCAATGGTCCAACTGGCATATTACCAACATAAGCTCAAGCAAAGTTATGATGCCAATGTGAAGCTAAGACCGTTAGCTCCTGGAGAATTGGTGCTGAGAAAGGTTCTAGGTACTACAAAAAACCCAGCGTGGAGAAAACTAGAGCCCAACTGGGAGGGGTCATACCGTATCACGTCAATGGCTGGCATAGGAGCTTATTTCCTCGAAGACCTAGATGAACGTGTAATACCACGACCTTGGAATGTAAACAACCTGAAAATGTATTATTATTAATGAAAGTTTCCTTTGTCATATGACTAATTTATTGTATAAATACATCGTACTTCCCATTATGACATCTTTATAAAGTGATTAAACAAAATCTTAGTCATGCCTGAGTCCTCGGACCATATGCTTTGGGAAAATTAACACTATGACATCTTTATAAAGTGATTAAACAGAACCTTAGTCATGCCTGAGTCCTCGGACCAGATGCTTTAGAGAAATTAACACTATGACATCTTTATAAGTGATTAAACAGAACCTTAGTCATGCCTGAGTCCTCGGACTAAATGCTTTGGAAAAATTAACACTATGACATCTTTATAAGTGATTAAACAGAACCTTAGTCATGCCTGAGTCCTCGGATCAAATGCTTTGGGGAAATTAACACTATGACGCCTTTATAAAACGATTAAATAGATCCTCAGATCACATACGAGGGAAAAATTAACACTGTGGTGCCTATTGGTCCTTCACTAAGCATCAAAACATATCCAGGATTATGCACAACTCCTCGGACTAATAGCTTTGAGAAGGTTGAAGTCCTTACTTATTTACCTAAGTAATGAACGGGGTGAAGGTTGTCTACCCCTTTTTAATTTTTTACTTTCTGCAAAGTATACATATTTTTATCTCCATAAAATCCAGCCCTCATTACAGAAGGTCCAACCCTCAATGCAAAAATGTGGTAAACCTCTCTATTGCTGGCACATGATCAAATTACTTAAATCGTTAGCTTTGTATTATTGCTATCTATGGTAACAATAAGGCATGTAAAGTAAAAGTACAAGGGATGAAGGGCAAAACACTTTCATTAAACAAGAGTTGGAATACATTACGTTTGGTGGCAGAATGCCATTACAAAAAAATACACATGGAAAACTACAAAAGAAAATCTTATATCTAGGCCTTGGCTTGGAGAGGGTCTTTCTTGGGATCAGCAGCCTTGGACTTAGCCTCCGCATCCTTGGCCTTAGAAACTACGTCCTTGATTGTGAGGTCGTCCTCGGACTGAATGGCCTTTTTTGTTGATAGAACCTCCTTACCCTTTCCGGCCCCCGCTGAGACCTCAGCATCAGGAGTAGGGGCCTGGATAGGAAGGAGAGGATCGGCAACGAGAAAAGGTGGCATTGCTAGGACTTCTCAAATGTCCTCAGGGAAGAAAACATTCTCGATCCTCCTCAACTCGGAGTCCGCAGGGACTCCCGCCCGGTCAAGCGCTACTGCCCATGACTCGGCGCAGTAGTCTCTGCATACTCCAGCCACCTCTTCGGCCAGCCGGGTCTCTGTTTCCTGCACCCCACGCTCATAGGATGCCTTTTCTGCGGCCTCGGAAGCTTCCCTGGCCATCTGAACCGCATCCTTGGCCTTTTGGAGCTCCGCCTTGAGATCCCGAACCATCTGTCTTTTGGTGGCCAGATCTATTTCAGTTAAATGCAGCTTTTGTCGCTGATTCTCGGCCTGCCTCTTCACGGTCTTTAGACCCACCTCGGCGCTCAGGCCTTCAGCTTCTCGGACAGCTCCGCCTTTTCTTGCTTAAAGGCTCCGAGAGCCTTCTCAACCTCGAGACGGGAGTGGGCCTCAGCTCTAACTTCATTATGAGCATTCCGAACCCACTCCTCGGCCACGAAAATTTGCTGGGTGACCTGCATAAAAATAATAAGGGGATTATATACATATACGTATAAAAAGTTGATGACAACGAGTTGAGGCGCTTCTTAGCTTACCATAGCAAGGTCTCTCTTCAGAGACATGAAGAGATCAGGCTGCCTTATGCGCCTGAGAGCCTCCATATCTTTAGAGAGGAGAAGAGGCTGCTCTAGAGCTTCAGCGAGGTAGGCGGCCTGCCCTTTTTGGGACTCCCAGATGGAAGCATCCCAAGAAATGGCAGCTCTCTCCAGCTCTATCCGAGGAGCCCATATGCGCTGCTGTCGGTGCACTTTAGCTTCGTCTCGGCTCTCCACCGATTTGGCCCTCTTGTCCTTGGGATTTTTGGTGATCCTCTATTGTTTAGTGTCCTTTTGAGGGGCCACCTCACCTTCCTCTAGATCCTGCACTGGCCTTTTCTTCTTCAGATTCGGATTGGCGTGCAGTCCAAGGTCAGTAGGGGGCGGAAGAGGAGCAGGAGGATTCGGAGAAACTTGGGTCTTGGGAACTTCTCTCAAAGATGACCCCTTGTTCCTATTGGCCAGTAGACCCTTTAAGCCGGTCCTTTGCTTCAAGTCCATACCTTCTTCTTCGTCTTCTGAGCTAAAATCGATCCGAGCAACCAATAACCTCGAAGAATAAGCAGCTGAAAATCTATCAAAATCGACCTCAAAGTCCGAGAGCTTTACCGGCCTTCCTGGCGCTTCACCTTCCTCCCCAAGGTGGAATTGGTCGATCTCAGCCTCGAGGGATAAGTGAGTAGAATCTGTCTCCTCTCTCGGCACGGCTACCTCTTGAGGGACGTGTTGAATGGGCAGCTCAACAGGTGGAAGGTCCCTCCGAGCCAAAAACCCCGGCTTAGAGACGTCTATGCGTGCTAATCTAGGGTTACCAGCCCTTATTGCCTGGCCTGCGTCCTGAAATACGCGAGACAGAGGCTCGTAATCCAAAATTAAGTGAGCGGCCCATAGCTGTCCGTCTTCACTTATGAATATCTCAGATCTCAGCAGTTTGTTGAGGCCCGGTGCGTTGACCAAACTGAGTTTCGAAGCAACGTGATCTTTATCTGCAAAAACATCCGAGGAGGAAATGGTATTTAGATCAATAAGAACTGTTATCCGAGAAGACGAAATGCTAAGGCAGTGAAAAAATAAAAAAACTAAGAAGGCTAGAGTCCTTGCTAAGGGACCTAATCTTAGGGTACCCCACCTGGTTCTCCCGCCCGAGTTGGCCAGTGAAGACCGTCATTCCATTCCCCGGAGACAATCAGGTAGTCATCCTTCATGCCCTTGTTAGACTTAGGAAGGCACGATATCAGTCTAACGACGTCGGATCGAGACTTGAGATAATATCCCGCACCAGCGAGTTTGTGGCACTCGTACATGTGAACTACATCATGCCACGTGAGCCCCAAGCCCATCTGCTCGTTGAGAGCATCCATACAACCCAGGACCCTAAATAGGTTAGGGGCGCACTGATGGGGAGTCAACTTGTGATTGCGCAGGTAGTCTTTGGTTATCCTACCCATGGGAAGTGTCATTCCTCCCTCTATAAAGGCGATCATTGGAATGACAACTTCACCCACCTCTCTATTCGTAAGTACTTGGTCCGAGGCACAATATTGTAGGCATACTCCCTATGGGATATGGTATTTGGCCCTAAAACCCTCCATACAGGTCGGAGAGTCCACTAAGTGCTTAAATCTACCCATCTAAGCAAACGTGGATGACAAGGAGAAAGTTTTCTAATAAGGGAGAGGGCCGAGGATGTTGGCCGAGGAGAAAAAAGAAGAATTTAAAGGAATAGAAACTTACGGGAATGAGTACTTGTGTTAGTCCTTGAAACCTTTAGAAAGATTTTCGAAGTTCTCTTGAAGAAAAAGGGGTGGTGAAGTTTGGAAACTTAGAGAGCGCTGTGAGTTTAAGTGTTGGGAATCTCTGAAGGCTCGAAGACTTATGAAATAAGGGGAAAATGATTTCCCTCAAACCTTTATATAGGGGATGAAATTGAGGGGGAGTTATCCCGCTCAAAATGCTAAAAGAAATATCGACCGTTAGATCCGCGCGTCACCATTGGATGCGGGGGACAGAACGCCGCCTGGAGCAATTAATGATGCTTCGTGGGCTTCGAAACGTCAGTAGCAATTATGAGGCGCGTCAAACGGCACTCCCGCACGTGTGAATCAAGGAATCAATTGGTGCTAACTCTTAAAAAATCAAAACCCCACTTTTCTCCTCGGATGAGAGAAAAAAACCGGAGTTTTGAGGGGCTATTGTAGGGTTAAGGGCCCAAGTCATTTATTGGGCCTTAGGCTTTGGCCGAGAGCGTGAGCAGTCCGAGGACGAACGAAAGATAATGAATGGCTCAGACCCAGGACTTAATGAGCAAGATACAAATGGAAAGGTGGTCCGAGGAGGAACATATCTTCGGATATGATAAATACGACTCAAATATGTATTCCAACAATCGAGGTGTCCTTCCAAGAAACTCAGTGACAAGGACGTGCATCATAAACGCATAAGGATGGTGAAAACTCAGAAATATCTAACTGCTACCACCGCATTAAATGCACTGCAACTACTTTTCTGGCCGCATTTATATTAAGAAGACCCCTGAACAGTGTTGTCTTAGTTACCGCAACTCACAGAAAGCCAGAGAGAGTGTCTGATGAGATGGACACTCAAGTAAGGGCTTAAATGATCAACAAGTGTAAGATCAGGATGGTCCAAAGGGAGTTATATAATGTAAGGAACCCTTCATGAGAGAAGGATAGAAAAAAAGGAAGAAGAAACACTGTAGCACTCTAGAACAAAATTTGTAACCTCACTTAGGCATTAATAGAAGAGAAGCAGTCTCCTCGGACCTGGCCGAGGACGTTTTTCTCAAGCCTTGACTTGTATATTTTCATCCTCCTGTCATCAAGACCTACCTTATTGTTTGACTAAATCACTAAAACCCAGTTCTTCGACCCACTCTCTATAAATTTATTGTTTTGGGCTGCTTGGGCCTAAGTCCATCCATCTTTTGGGCCTAGGATCCAAATCAAGTCCATACAATATCAATTGAATTTTGACATTCAAAATAATTACTAACCTTTTGGTAGATCATATGAAAAATACACTATTGCCCCAGGAACAAAGCCAGCACTGAAGAAATCCTGTGCCATGTCTTTTATCTGCTTCTTAGGAGGAGTAGTAACTGCAACATAACCAAAATTTATGCTTTAATTGCTTCAGTTTTAGAAATCCCTATTTACATCTTACTTTCAGATAACTATTACCCAAAAAAAAAAAAAAAATGTTATGGAGGTAAGTAATAGTTTGATTCCCATAGGCATACATATATAGAATGGTAGTTCAGGTCGAGCAACCACTTTCGTGAGAAGATCAATCAAGCTCTGAATTGTTTCAGATGGGTGAAATGCGACCTCTAACGTGTGATTATCAGGAAAGCGAATCCTAATTACAGCCTGCAATACATGAGTCAAAAAAATTCAATGAAAAGGTTAATGCTCTACTGAATCAATCCAAAGTTGGGCTTTCTTGATCATAATTATATGTGCATGATTAAAAAAAGTCTAAAAAAGAAAAGGTCCATTGAGCACCTTTGTTATTTTTGACCTACGAGCTGCCTCTTCTGCTTCTCGAAGTTTTCGTGTTTTCAAGTATTTATCTGTTGATTATTCCATTATCGCATTAGAAGAAGTATCCAATATCACACACATGCACATTCACTCACACGTGCACATTTTTATCTACATGTGTATAAAGATGTGTTAAACATGCCGAATGGGATTCTATTGAACTTCTATTGTTCAATTTTTATGTCCATACTCAGGAAATATAAAAAACAAGAAAATACATATATGGGGACACGACTTTCAAGAAATAAGAGCAAAAGAGGTTTTCAATTCCTTGCTTATATTCATAGCAAGCCATGGACATGAGTCCTAATTTAAGGTCCCAAATTTCACAATTGCAAGCCAAACATAAATCAAACCATTTAAAGGACCACCAATAAGATAATATTTATCAATAAGAATTACATATAGTTCTTTCTGAAAACTGCAACTTCAGAAATGGTGCAGCGTAAGAAGAGCCTTGTCTTTTAACATTACTACTAGTAAAATAGGGTCATCATTCATATTACCTTGCTTTTTCGTTGCTAAAATGCGATAATAATCCTCTGCTGTGAACTCATAGAAGTCATCTGTCTCCTCTATGATAAACATCCAAAAAAAAAAGAGATATAATCATCACGGTATGAAAAAAACTAGTCTTATGAATCTTCTGAAACATAACAGGCCTGACAGGTAACTTGTAGGACTTTGTGCACATTTTGGAATAGGGTAGGAATATGCAAAAATTAAAATGCTTCATACCACTGTTGGACACTTCATTTGAGGACAGAGAAAGTGCTGATGTTTCAAACACACGAATTTCTCGTCCTAATTTTTCTTGAATAGCTGCAAACTTGGCCTGATACCGTTCCAAACATAGTAAAAAAAATAAAAAAATCAACATAAGGTCACAGCAGGACAATAGACTACAAACCATAAAACACTGAAATGAAAACAATCTTGGTCTGAGATTGGTAATTAAACTTTCACCATTCAAGATCGTATAAGAAACTAGACAACCTGTGACTTGAGGCAACAAAGAGTAGATACTAACTAAACTAAGAGAAACAAAAATACAATGATTCTCACTATGATAATGTATTTATAATGCTACTTGGAATACCTTAAGACTCACAATGGTGGAAATATGATATTTAAAACTTCCATTAATTGATCTCTCATGGTAGAACCATCATTGACAGAGCAATTGGTTGGTAAGCTTAATTGAGATTTTTTTTTTCTTAAATACATCTTAAGTGGGGGAGAGGGGGGATTCAAATCCTTGACATCTTAGTTGGAAACACTAGGAAGTGCCAGTTGACCAAAAGGTCATTTGGCGGCAGCATAATTGGGAGTTAAAGTCCATAACCTCTTATATCAAGCCGCCATAATACTCATGTCTTCTTCTAGAATTACAAGACCTTTCAATAACTATTTAGCTTTTCTGGGATTTCATTGCTGTTTTCAATTTTTAGTTCTAACTTTTGAGAGGATGTATTTTGATGATCATGTGTAATTAAATGTTCTTCCTTTCAATAAAATTGTTATTACTTACCAACCCCACCCCCCCACCCCCACCCCCCCTTCCCAAAAGCAGAAAAGAGAAAAAAAACCTATTTAGCTTCCTTCAAATGAGATGACTCAACAACTTTCTTCAAGATTTCAACAGGATATACCACCATATATTGGGGAAAGTAATGCACATAGAGAGAAATCAAAGTAGCAAATATTAGTTCTACTAGCCAATTCAAACTATTAAAGAGCTAGAAAAGCATCAGTTGTTAACATGGCTTGGAAATTCGTGTGGGCAATCAATTGATAGCCGACTTTGACTTGTCGGAAGTTGTTTATCCGACTTATTAGTCTTTAAGCTCTCTCTATATTTATGCTACTTTCAGGTCTTCGGCCAAATTGAAAGAGTTCTCTCTTAGAGTGTGGTGCTGCAGCAAATATTACAATAGGAATAGAATTTCATCTATTTATTTGCTATTGTGTGAGAGAGCTACTTGGGCGTATTTGGGATTTGGGTTGTGTGAGAGTATCTCTACACCAAATTTATTAGTGAAATTTCTTTGTTGTCACCAGTGGACATAGGCTGTTGCTGTACCATGTAATTCTTGGTGTGTTTGCATCTATATTTCTTTTGGGTTGGTTCTCTTCGTTCATAATATTTGTTTGGAGATCTTTCTAAAGCCCAAAATATTTTCAAAATCAATCTTGGTATTTTGAGCTTCCGCTATTCTACAACATCAGTGATACCTGTGACTCTAATTAAGTCAAGGTTATGTAATTTTCATTTAGCACGCACATAAGATTGCATTGACTAATTGAAGAACATAGATGCAACTTGATGAGGCTTGAGAGCACACAAACAAAATCTGAATTAACAAAAAAGAGTGTGCCAGCAAAAAAATAAAACGATACTTAATATGCCAAACTGATGAAACCATAAAAGATTGTGCCAGACAATATGACAAATTGTAAACTTTATATGCAAAAAAAGGAAAGAGCTTTTCATACCACCTAAACGCTACAAAGCTTATTATCCATAAACTAAATTTACAATACTTTCAATCTATACTATCCATTATTGTCTGCCTCAATGTAAACCATCACAAATTCCTATATTCCCTATACACTACAAAGCTTATTATCCATAAACTAAATTTGCAATACTTTCAATCTATATTATCCATTATTGTCTGCCTCAATGTGAACCATCACAAATTCCTATATTCTGCCAAACAATTTAATTATTAAAAAGAAAAAGAAAAAACTACCACTGGATTCTGTTCCCGAAGCCAGGGTTGAACTTTACAGAAATCTGAAGAGTAGAAACAAGACCACACCAATTTGAAAAACACAAACAATACTGGCACCAAACCCACAACCAGAATCTTCCAATATCCAAGAATTAAAGCACAAATAGACCATCTTAGACAAAACCCAGATAGACCTAATATCAAAAACAAAGATTTGAACAAGTACATAGATTAAAAATCAAGAAAATCTTGCAAAGGGTGAAGTTCATGGAAAAAAAAAAAAAAAGAAAGAAAAAAGACAAGACCTTAGCAGTTTCAGCCTCCATGGAATCAATGCTTGTGAGCTTTCTTCTTTTCAAAGGTAGTGGAAAAGGAGCATCAACAACCATCAGAGAATAAAGCAAACCGATTCGTACGTAAATATGTCTTATTGTTGATGTTCTTGTGAATTTTGTATGTTCTGGATTGGTCTTTCTTTCATTCACTCCTTCTCGGACTTGTAAATAATTCTCTTCCTTTCCTTTTCCTACAAGGCTACTCTTACTACGCGTGGGAATCACACGTGTGTAAGTTTCTCAATTAAGGCTTTTTTATTTGGGTCGGGCCATGCTTTCTGTAAAGGGGCACAGAAAATTTGAGCTACTCAGTTTAAAGATTTTTGCATTCACAATGGGCCTATCAGTCCAAACTAACATTGGCTTTTCGATCATCCAAACCCAGCCCAACAAACAAAGCCCTCTTAACCATTAAGACTTTAGAACCTTCAATATGCAAGCCCTCACAACCCTTAATAACTCAAGTCTCAAACATTCCTTATTTTATTCAGTCTCCTGTTTCGAGGATATGATTTTTTTCGCTCTTGATGATTGTTTTTTATTATCATATTAACATACTAATAGGTTTTTGGTGTAAGCATGAATCGAACTTAATATCTCTTATTCGACTATAAGAGATTTTATCAATTGACCTGATTTGAACTCACAATTCAAAGTAGAATTTGATAAAATTTTTAAGTTTCTTAATTTACCTATATAAAATAATTAAGAGTAATAATAATAAAAAAAATGGCCTCTTGGTCCTTTTACATGGCGTGTTTAGGGTATCTTCTTCTTCTAATTAAAAATATAACATTTTAAAGTTGGGATAACAAATGGTTATAGTTTGAGTATAAAAGGTATTTCCTAATTTAATGTTTTTTAATGTTTTACATTTACTTTTACTTTTTATACCTATTTCTTTTAATCTTTTGCTTATTGTGCAACGTCCCGCCACATATCCCTCACGGCTTTGTCCCCTAATTGACGTGGGAAGCTTGTCCCACATCGCTTGTAGTGGTACCCTCATGTCCTGAGCTTAAGCTTATAAGGCATGAGGGGGGCGCTTCTCTAAGCGATGTGGGACAAGCTTCCCACGTCAATTAAGGGACAAAGCCGTGAGAGATATGTGGCGGGACGTTGCACAATAAGCATGCCCAAAGCCTGCCCCAAAGCAGACAAATAAATTGTGTTACTACAGATAATATGGTTATTTTTTTAAGTATAGGAAAGTAGACACTAAATCATTCTACTCCAATTATATATATAAAAAATAGATAAAAATGTCTTCATCGAACTTAATCATAGATTATTATTGATACAAAAATCTTAGGCTCAAAGACTCCCTCGTGTGTCAGATTGGACTTTTTCTTGATAGATGAGATGTGAAGTGGAAACAATATTTGTATTTAGAATCATTTGTGGTTATGATATCAAAATAATCCATCACTAATCTTAAAAGCTAAAATTAATGATAAATTATGAATTTATTAATCATATAATCATTAGTGTAACAAGTTTGGTCATTATAATAATTGAAACAACGTGCATTCACAAGAAAAGAAAAGATAAAGAAAATGTCAGGAAAAATATTAAACACACATATTGAAAAATAAAAAAGCCATTTATTTCTCACACGCAAAAGAAATAGTTAAAATAAATACAAAAGACAGTTTTTTTTTAATAAAAAAAATAGATAGACACAAAAATAATATGAAAAGGCCATGTAAAGCTGGCTGACCAGCTTTTTGCATAAATGTGCTGGATGAAGCAATCAAAGGGAGATAAAATCAATGGCTTCTATTGGAAAGTGAATTATATATATATATCACCATCAATAACCAATCATATTATAGTGTCGTATATACCATTCTATTTTACTCATTCTTTGCACTTTTGAGGATTGAGGAATTATTGACAACCAAGCTAAGCAACGAATACAATCCAGTAACTGGCGTTGGAAGCATAAGATTTTTTGCTAATGCAACGGAGATATTTAATTTACATTTTATGATTTTATCAAATGTGGTAAAAGTAGCATAGGAAAAGGACTTTCCATTGTGTTTTCATTTCTCTTTTAATTCTCCCTGCCCTTCCAAAAAAAAATTACACCAAATACAGGAAGAATTCTGTAGTTACTAGTTATAACTTATAACTTATCTATGATTTTTTTTTTTTTTTTTTGATGAACTTGTCTATGAAACTGGCTTATTGATATTTACAATAAAGAAGGTTTATGGAATTAAAAATTTTGTGTATTTTATTTTCTTATCCTCACTTATAATTTTTTCTTGACAAAACTTTAGCGATCGTTACTAGAGATGATGACAAGATGGGTTGGGGGCAAAATGATAAATATCCTATCTCCTCCTAGTTAGGATAAAGTAAGTCCATTCAAGCTAGGATAATAACATGTAACCATATCTAATAGAGTGGTGGCGGCATTGAAGAGAGTGAGAGTGAGAGGGAAATGAAAGATAACCATGCGAGTTTCAAAAGAGATGACACAAATGTGTTCGTCGATGGTACATGAGAGAGAGATTAATGATATTTTATTGGAAAAAGTTTAACTACAAACCAATGGGAATCTTCTTTAAGCCTAATACACGACGGTTGAAAAAAATCATTAATATGGAGTTTTAGTCACATGACTTATTTAAATAATACACGTGAATAATTTTATAAATCAGCATATAATGGAAAAAATTCCTCCAAATTAGAAAAAAAAAAAAAAAAAAACTCGTAATTTCCTTTGCATTATGTTGAAGAGTTTGTAAGAGTAAAACTTAGACACAAACATCTAGTTGCATTGAATTTATGAAAAATTTTAACACCAAACTAGTTTGCAACTATTTTCCTCCAACCTAGTATATAGCATTTTATATATAATATTATCAATGTATATTATTTTAAAAAGTTTTATAAATCGTCACACAATGAGTTGGAAAAAATAACTTCAAACTGATTTAGACCTAAACGTTTTCCTTGAACTTAATTGTTCTTAGGAATGAAAACAATATTTGTGTTTTATTGGTCAATACAACTAGATGTTTGAATTCAATTAAAGAACCTAATGTACTCTACTTAATGAATTGTATCTCACTTTTAGCCTATAATAATAAAATAACAAAATGAATACCATCACAAAAGAATAAAATAAAATAAAAATTTCCTGACTGTTTGATGCACTCAACTTTTTCTAAACATCATGTGAAACAATACGAAGACTCTTACTACAAAGACACACCAAGTGGTAAATAAAATATATTATTTAAAAAATCAATTTTCAATCTATATAGCATGTCATAACTATTTATATCTTCCAAAGTTCCAACCATGAGTGTAAAATAAAAAAACATTAGTAACGACCAAATGAAAAGATGGCCGGCAAACAGTTGTTCCGGCGCACGTTAGTATTGGCCCACACTCACCCTCTGCCCCCAGCCCCTTTTCAAAAATCCTAAAATAACCGTGAGAGACTTCGAATCGATCACTCCTTTTATCATCGTCATGGGCCCAAATGGGCCCCCACACACCCTTTTTCTCACACTACAGCATAATAAACAAGCAAGCAACAACAACAACCGAAAAAATATAATAACAATTTTCCCAAATTTACAAACTCACCCCTAACCGTTCAAATTTCCAGATCCACTTCCACAATTATATATTTCCCCAAGGACCTTCGTTTCAAAAAAAAAAAAATCCAAATTTAAAAAAAAAAAAAAAAAATTTGAACAAGTAAAACACAAACCAGAACAAAACACACAGAGAAACAGAAACAAATCTCTCTCTCTCTCACACAGGTTTGGTGATGACGATGGACAGAGAGAAAGAGAGAGAGATAGAGCTAGAGAGTGCAATGTACACCAACTGTTTGCTATTGGGCCTGGATCCGACAATTCTCGGTGTCGTCGGAGGCTCCAACGGAACTCCTCCTCGGGTCGGAAACTTCCGCCACTCTAACCCTAAATTGGGCGAACAGCTTCTCTACTTCATTCTCTCTTCTCTCCGTGGACCCATTCAATCCTCCAAAGTACCCATTCTACCCTTCTTTTTACTTTGATCTGCTTTGGTGTTTTTTTCAGTTTCTGTAATTTGGTTTTTTTGGGGATCTTCAGGATTTCGACAAGGTGTGGCCAATCTTCGACTCGGCGCAATCGAGGGATTTTCGGAAGGTGAAATTTTATTTTTCATATTGGGATTTTTTTGGTTTTTGTTTTTTGGGGGTTTGAAATTTGAAATTTTTGTGTGGGATTTTGGTTGGTTAGGTTGTGCAAGGGATTATTAGTGAGCTCGAATCACAAGGGGCTCTTCCCAGAAGCAATTCCAGGGTTTCCTCGCTCGCCACGTGTTGTGGACCCAGGTTGGTTGTACTGTATATTGAGGGTTTAGTACAATTGTGTTTGGTTTGTGAGAAAACTGAGGAAAGTTAAAAAAGAAAATGGAAGTTTATTATCTGATCTTGAGTAAAAGCCAAAATGGGTGGTGTTGGGTTTGGTTTAAGTGGGAACTTTTGGTTATTTAGGAAACTGTATGATTTTTAAGTTTCTTTCTTTCTTTATTTTTGGGAATTATGGAAGATAAGTGTAATGAGGATTAGAGAAATGGTGCATTGTGAATAGTATTTGTTAGAAGCCCCAATTTTGTAATTCATGAAATGGGGGAACGAGCACGTAAACACTCGTGCTTCTTTTGTTCTGACTATGCTTATAAGCTTTACATGTTCGCTGCAGATTTGTAGAACTCTTGTGGCAACTTTCTTTGCATGCTTTGCGAGAGGTTCATAGACGGACTTTTGCAGCTGATGTAGCTTCTAATCCACTGCCTGGATCGCTGACCGATGTAGCCTTTTCCCATGCAGCCACACTACTTCCTGTAACAAAGGTAGTACTGTTTTTATGATTTTTTTTTCCCTTTCACATTTGAATAATAGTAGCAAAGCATAACTATTTGAAGTTAGTGATAGAAGGTGCCAGAAATGTTTATCTCTGAATTTCTGAAGTTCATGATATCTCTGTATTCATATAGGGTTTATGTCAAAATGAGGTGTTTGAGTTTCACCGGTTTCTTTCTTTTAGAAAACTAATTTTCTTAATTCTAATATGATGTGGCCTTTGACATTGAATTGTCTTCTTTTGATATAAAAAAGCCTTACATACAAATATTGTTGTTTCAAGGATGTCACATATATTCTGTGTTGGGTGCACCAATGTTAATATGATCTGTATTAACTACTTGGTGTTCTCTAATACTTATTGTTAAAGTGTAATGCTAATAATGGTTGCTACTATGTTTTAAAAAAATCATGTGTGTGTGTGTTTTGACTTGTCTTACTTCTTCTTCTTTTTGTTTAAGTTTTTAATTGGCTTTCTCATTAGCGTCAGTTTTCAAATCTACTTGACATTCAGTAGCAGTGATATGAACCTCATGTCTTAAACAGGCAAGAATAGCGCTTGAACGGAGAAGATTTCTTAAGAATGCAGAAACAGCAGTACAACGACAAGCTATGTGGTCAAATTTGGCTCACGAAATGACTGCAGAGTTTCGTGGTCTTTGTGCTGAAGAGGTATGGTGCAGACTCATCAACATTCATGGGATGGGCTTTTGGTTAATAACTAGAAGATTTATGTTCTTGCACATGGCTTTGTAATTTTTCTTATGCTTTTTCTTGGAAAACTTGGACTTAGGCTTATTTGCAGCAAGAGCTGGAAAAACTGCATGACTTGAGAAATAAAGTGAAGTCAGAAGGGGAGCTCTGGGATGACCTTGTATCTAGTTCAAGTCAGAATTCCCATTTGGTTTCAAAGGCTACTCGCTTGTGGGAGTCAATATTAGCTCGTAAAAGTAAGCGTTGGAGCACTGTGGTTCTTTTCTAATTTTCTTACAGAATCCAAATTATTTCATTTTGGTCTCCTTGATTTATTGAGGTTGGTAATCTATATCATTTAGGGATTAATACCAAGTTTGGAAGGATGAGTGCTTTTGTTTCTAAGATTGTATGCCTTCCATGATTTTGTTCCCTTCTTTCTAGAACAGTGGTTAGGCATTTTACACTGGGGAGAGTAGATAATTTAGTTCTTGTCCTTTTATTTAAATCTTGTCTCATGTCTTTAAAAAAAAAAAAAAACATTTGAGTGCAGACTAGTACAATACATCAGTTCTATGGTTGAGGTAGTTTGTGCCTGCTGTTTTGTGAAGTTTAGATGCAGATTATAGGTTAAGAAGTGGCCTTGGTCATAAGGCTTTCTCTCCTAATTATTGTAGTCTCCTTCTAAGGCTATTATTGTTTTTAGTTTTGGATGTAACTTTATTTTAAGGTCGTATTATGTCAAGGGAAATTCTGAGATTGATTATATCAGTGAGATTTTGCAGTAATTACCAAGGAAATTTTTGAGAAATACTTGAGCTGTCTTTCTCTGTAAACTGACATGTGTCTTGGAAAATAATCCATGTTGCTTTGGTTTCTGAATGAACAAGAATAGCTGAATTTTTTTTTCCCTTCTTTGGCTTACTTTTCCTCCTTTCTTTCTTGTGATTATACTCTGATGACTTTAAAGCCGATCATTTTAATGTACAGGTCAACATGAAGTTCTTGCCTCAGGCCCTATTGAGGACTTGATAGCTCACCGTGAACACAGGTAATTTAGCATCCCATGTCTTTCTAGTTTCATAGATGCCATTTTCCAACACACCTACTCATGCATAAATTTCCTTTTTAGGTACCGCATCTCTGGATCATCTTTGCTTGCAGCTATGGATCAGAGTTCTCAGGTTCCTTATTCAGATGTCTTATCTGTCCAGCCTAGTGACCTACCTACAACACATATGGATGACAAAGAGCAGAGTGATGGATCATATGTCAATGTAAATAGGGAAAAGCTGAAGAAGAACTTAGATTCATCCCATTCACAAGTAAATGATGAAACAGTTTCTCGAGTAGATGATAGAAGTGGAAGAGTCCAGCCCACTGTTGATGTAGCTGAAATCATCAGGCGTTGGACACATGCTTTACAGCGTATTCATAAGCAGTCACTTCATATGGTATGCTCTTTTCTTTAAAGCCGTTTTTTACGATATAAATTTTTTTATTAGTCATTGTTGCAATGGTGTGTTTGAGATTTTGGTTGCAGTTGAGACAAGTAATTTAGTGATTCAAATTACTAGTTCTGGAACTTGATTGAATTTAACACCTCCATTGTTATCCCTGAAATGTTATTGTTCTGCTGTTACTAGTTTTTATCTCAAAGTTTGGTTTGATAGGTGATTTTGTGCTCATAAATTAGGTGACAACTGTAGAAGATGTACTTTGGTCACTATTGTGTTTCACTCATACCAGCCTCTATACGGCTACTTTCTCTTTCTCTTTTATGTTAAGGAAATGGCTCTTGGTATTTACTCCAACGAAGTCTTTTGCTGATTTCCTTTTGAAACATGGGCTGACCCTTTTTTTTTATTGGTAAGTTACACATTCCCCCTGTGGGCTTTGATCCCACGACTTCACCGTCCGCATGTTCTTGTGGGAGGATGAAGTGCCACTTGAGCCAGAGCTTGTTGGCACATGGGCATACCCTTGTTAGCCTGCATGCTTGGATAGCCTTAGAAACTTCATTTATGGTGACTCGTAGGTTTTTTGGTTTTTCCAGAATGGACCAACAATTCTCTTGCTTAAAAGTTTAAACACTTCCATTTCATGCTGTACCATACTTAGTGATTTTGTTCTGTATATAATATGGATTTGGTATTTAAATCACTTTAAAAACAAAAATTAGAAAACTCCTTCCTGTTTAATGTGGTTTTGTTACTGTTTTTGGTTTTGAGATAAGGTATTGATTTGCCCTTCTCAGTGAAGTATTGTCATTTTTATGTTGTTTCATAGGCAAAAGCTAATGATGGAGAAGGTCCAGAAATTTTACGAAACACACAGGATGGTGGTACAAGTGGCCATGCTGAGTCTTTAGCTGCCACTCTTGCTGAGCATCAGCAGCACTTAGCTAGCTTTCAGGTAATGTGTAATCGCATATTCTTCATGCTATTCTCCATATGCCATTTAGAGCCTTTGGTGGCTGGGAACCTCCCCTCCCTTGGGTTTACAAATGTAGAAATTCTGTCCTGTAAAGACTCTGAGCCTTACCCATTTAAGGAATCTGGAAGAGGTATGTGTCCACTCGGTTGCCTTGACCAATCACAGAACATTCTGACTAATGGTTGCTTTGATCAGCTTGAAAGTAACCCATCATGTTACGAAGATATGGGTGGCCTAAAGAGTGCTTTATTTGTATAGGGCCACTTATTGGGGAGTAGCAATTTGTCTGCCACATCACCATTTTGGGTTTTGCTCATTAGGAACTGTTCTTCTATCATTGATGCTTCATAGTGCTTTATTCCCTTATTTACTGGTAACTAATGTTGGGAGTAAAGCGTAATGTGATAAAGGGAACTTCTAAAATGCTGTTACCTTTTTTTTAGTGAACTATCATAATGGGACAGAATTAATGAAGGAAAGGCAACCATGGGGTGGAGGGATTTATGTATCTCTCCTGATTTGTTGTTACCATTCTAGATAATGTTTGAGAGTAAAGCATATTACAAGAAAGTGAAATTTTTATAATGCTTTTACGTCTTTGATAATGAACTATCATAATGAGACAGAATTAATGAAAGAAAGACAATCGTGGGATGGGGGAATACATGTCTCTCCTGATTTGTCGTTTCCATTCTAGATTGTATCTAGAACACCAAAAAAAGGGGAAAAAAACTTGTATACGTGATCAAATATCAGTATGTTTGCATACCACTGGATACCATGTTGAAAATTTTTCTTAATTCAAGTGCTTTTCATTTGCAGGTGCTGATTAACCAACTGAAAGAAGTTGCTCCGGCTATACAAAAGTCCATATCAGAATGTACAGATAAAGTTCAGAGTATATCCTCCACTTTGCCTCCCATGACCAGACATCGTGGTCAATCATCTTCACCTGTTCAGGCTCAGAGTACTGGAAGGACATTGGTAATTCTTCAACGAGTACATCACGAAAAGCTCAATACCTACTTTGATATGCTCAACCTTGACTAATCAACCTATAGAACTGATCTTTTATCTTCTGGAAATATTTAGGAAAGCAGCAGTGATGATGTTGCTGAGGTTACCAGCAAAATGTCTACTGTTCAGCTTGACAAGGTCTCAGCTAGTCCTCCTGCTTTAAAGCTCCCACAGTTGTTTAGCTTGACACCAAATTCTTCTGGAAAAGGAGGAAATATGCTAAAACGACAGACTTCAGCTCCTCAAGCAAACCAAATAGAAAACTATTCTGAAAGAAAATCTCTTGACCAGCCTCTTGCAAGTAATCAAATTGAAAGCATACCACAAGGTTGCTGTGTCTGCCCTACTCTTCACATAATTAATGCTCTCTACAAATACAAGCTTGTTGGCTTTATAAAGGCATTCTATTTTTATCAATTAGGAGTTTAGGACCAGACCTTGGTCTATAAACAACTTTTAAATTGTTGTGGAGGTATTGACTCTAAATATTGATGTTTTTGCAGATAGTGATAATTCTTATGTTCAGAATTTGAAGAGATCTGTAAGAGAAGCTGCTCTGTCAATGCAATCCTGCAATCCAGGAACATTACAAGATGGTCATTCTGATGAAAGCTCGGAGCACTTTTTTGTACCTCTTTCCTCTACTGGGTTTTCTCATCTTGGCCCAGAAAACAAAGTGCCTTCTTTAAGGAGCAAAAGGTTGTTTGTATCTCAATCAGACAATTCTTTGCTTGAGAATTGTGCTCCTGATGGTAGTGTCAGGAGCAAGTTTGATGAATTTCCAGACATATTAAATGATTTGGATTCATTTCATGAGTATGATAGTGTAAATGGATTTCTCTCGGCTACCAGCTCAAATGGTGCAGCTTCTGATGCTCAAAGATCGTTTTATGACTTTGAGGAATCTCAGGAGCAGGTCTTCTCACCTCCTTTGCTAATGGATACATCCCTGTTAGCAGATTCTTATGAAGACTTACTTGGTATGTTGGTTTGGCCACAAACTATTCCAATTGTATGCATTTGCATGTTGGTTTCTTGTTATTAGATAATCTCATTCCTGTTGAATGCTTTACTTTTAGTGTGTAATGTATCTGTATTGTACTGTCACAATTTAGACAGTCAAATCATTTATGCTATGTTTGGAAGTTTTGAGAGAGAGGAGAGAAGAGGGGAGTAGAGGAAATGAGAGTAGTGGAGAGGAGAGTAGAGGGGAATAGTTATCCTCCACCTTGTTTAGATGTTTTTAAAATTAAGTAAGGGGGAGGAGAATAATTAGTCTTTTCATTTGTAATTTTGTTAATATGGTAAGGGTAAATTTGATAATTCACTTGGTCAAACATTTTAATGCTCCACTCTCCCTCCAAATCTCTCCAATTTGGGGGAATTAAAAATGAGGGGTTGGAAGGAGTTCAAACCCCTCCAAACCCCTTCAAATCTCTCTCCCTCCTTCCTTAAAAAACATCCAAACAAGGTAATTAAATTACTCTCCCTCCCTCTACTCTACTCCCCCTCCTCTCCTCAACATCCAAACATAGCATTAAGATTTACCATGTGGATCTTACTTGGGAGTTGGGACCCTAATTATTTGTTAGCCTTAATCTTGTGTTTCTTATCAAGGCCAAGAGAAAGGTATTTAAAGTTTAAGAACTTGTGTTCCAGATTCTTGTCTCTTCAGTGGGCTTTGCTCTCACTGTCTCTCTCCTTAAACAAAATAAGCTGGCATCACATACCTTTGCCCTTTCACAACAAATACATGATTAACATATTCTGCATTCCTTTTCTGTACCACTGCCTAACTTTATTGAGAGCTTTCTTTCACTAAAAACCTTATTGAGAACTTAACTTTTCCTTATGTTTTTCTCAATTGGTAGATTGTATCATTCTGAAATATTTTGCCCATTGTCTTGCAGCTCCATTGTCAGAAACTGAAACAGCCTTGATGGAGCATTGAAACAGATGTTTGGGCAACCTTGCTCTTGTGTTCTCGAGCCAGATAATTCAGTTGCTGTGATGGTTTTGTTTTCATTCCTCAGTGGGCATACTCTCTCCTCCCCATTATTTTTGTATGACACGGTGTTTGTAGGATATCTCTTTTCCTTCTTCATCTTCTGTATATTCTGCCCACATATTCGGCACATTTTTTATCCTATTGTGGAGGGAACTATGAGCCATTGGGCAGCACCTTTTTACATGCTTGACAGATGCCTGGAACTTGAGATGGTCGTAATGTATTGGAATGCTGACCTGGGTGTTGGCCAAAATCTGCAGCCAACCAATAGAGTCGGAATTCGAAAACTTCCCTTGACAGTCGGTTCATAAAATGTTACTCAAGAAGAGAAATGCGGCATCCCATGGTTAGAAATAGAACGTGAAGGTTGGTTTCTAGCCTGACAAGTTTCTGGCAGCAATACCACATTCACTTAGCATCCTGTTTTTAACTGTCAAGAATGATTGTTGGACTGATTATTATGTGTTTGATAGATGTGTATCACATGAATTTGATAATGTATTTTGCGATTCATCAGGAATGAGAAGTTACTGTCTGTAACAGTTGGATTACTTTTATTTATTTTGTTGAGCAACGCCATGTTTCGTTAATTCAGCTTAACCATGTAGACTCCACTTGATTCTACTAAGATATTAATTCTTCTCAGCTTTCCAGCAGTCACAACTGACTTTACTTTTTCTTTTAATTTTTTTTTCACAAGAGTAGTCAAGCTCACCTAATACGGGGGAGCTGGTGGGTAGAACTTGACCACACTACTTAGGGGGTGAACAAATATATTATCTTTATGAGATACGATCTTTTGCAATATGCTTGATCAGAACTTGCATAGACACTAATTTATGATCGGATTACATTTAAGAGCATCCGTAGCAGTTGGTGCAAAAATTATGTCATTTTGTCACATCAAATGCCTACTTTATTATTTTACCACATCATTTTATAACATCTCATTTATCAGATGTTTTATAATTTAATTCTATACATTAAAATAATATTTACTACACATTAAAATACATTATTTTGGTTTACCATATCTGTCCGTACTGTTGTAAATTTGCAACGGTACAGACACAAATGGTATATATGCCAAATATATGAAACATATACAACATCTGCTAGGGAGCTATTTTTTATGTTTAGTGTGGGATATGTGTCAAATATTTTAGCATTTGGCACGTATCTCACATCTACTGTGAGTGCTCTACATGAGTTCATTATCGGTGCCTGGTAAAAAATAATTCAATGACGGTTAACACAAAAGCAAGCCATGTCAAATTGCATGACAAAACGTGTTCCTAGACTTCTTGTTAGCCTCAGAGGCCTGGCCCAATTGAAATTACTTTGTTTTACACTTTAATAAGTTTAGTAGGTACAATATGAATATACAAAACAGCCTTGTTTACTTTCTGTGCGTGTGTGGGGCGCGTATGTGTGGTAAAATGTGTGCGTCTGACTGTGTGTGTGATCCACACTTCACCAGACTTTTAAGTAAATTTGGTAATTTATTGTCTGCGTGTGTGTGATTTTTCATTCAGTTAATGCTAAGACATGACATAAAAAGAGGGATAATAATTTGCAACATTCTTAAATGGATTTTACTAACAATATTATACTATTTTTGAAAAAAAATTTATTAAAAATTGAAAAAATTTTGACAATTTTTCAATTTTCAATAAATTTTTTTCCAAAAACGGATTCGTTAAACATACATTAAACATTTTCTATTTTCTTTCTCTCTCTCTCCGGTTTCTCTTCTTTTTTCTTTCTTCCTCAAAATTTTTTTTTTCTCTCTAGCTCGCTGGCCAACTCCCTCATCCCTCAACTTGTCGGCAAGCTCCTTCACCGCCGATTTGTTCCGCTGACCCACCCTAAGCCCCATCGCCAATCTGTTCCGCCGATGTGTATTATGCTGATTTTTTATTTTGTTTGTAATTGGTGATTTTGTTGGTCTGGGTTGAGGAAAAAGATTAAAAATTTGGGTTGGTGGTTTTTTCTTTCTTTCTGTGGACTGGTGGTGGTGGTGGATGTTTGTGCTATGCTGGTTCTTTTTTTTTTTTGGATGTTTTTATTATTATTTTAATGAGTTATTTGTATTATTTTAATTAAATAGCTAAAAATATAGCTCCATTGCTGTGGGGTGTGAAAAGGTAAAATAGATAAAGTGATTTTTGTTAGTACCAAATAGCTATATTTTTTGCTTCATTACTGTAGATGCTCTTAATATGACTCTAAAATTCTGCTTAGCTTAGCGTACGTACAGGGAGGTGTTGTGAATTGACTATGATCACTGGATATGGAGAAATTGACTTTTATGGGTCCATGGCCCACTGAATGGTTGGACTAGCATATCGATCATCAAATCCCGAGTTGGTTGCGTGCTTATATGATGTGATCGTCCCAACAACTACATGGATTTTACTTAGGGTAATTTCTTTCAACTATTTCTATTCATACTTAAGGTAATTTCTATTTTGCCTCGGAATGATGATTAGAAGACATCAGCAGCGTAATTAGAGCCCAAATTCTCCTAATAATGTAGATAATGTTTCAAGGATGTCATGTACTCACATAGGATCTTCTCAACCAAAAAAAAAGAAAAAAGTACCCATATGGCCATATTCCTTTTCCTGTTTTGATTATGTGTTCTCGATTTTTATTTTTTTTTAAGGAAAAAAACTGAGCAATATTAGTAATTAGAAGGAAAATCAGAAACTACAAAATGAAAAATTTCTGGAGGAACATCCTCCATCCAGTATAAGAAAAGAAAATATAATCTAACTCTCTTGACTAAGGCATGGGCAATGACGTTACCTTGTCTCCTAGTATGAAAGAATGAATGAGTTCTAAGAGAACTCGCAATAGACAATGTGTCTTTAACAATATGACCAATAACCGAGCGAGAAGAGGAGCCAGCTGAGAGAGCTTTGTAAATCAGTTCTAAGTCCCCTTTAAAGACCGAATGCTGCAAGCATAGTTCAACAACAAATTGAGTTGCCCTTCGCACTGCTAGAGCCTCTAAAACCTCCACTGAATAAGGTAAAGCCAAGGAATCAAAAACCGAGAATTTAGTATTGTCTAAATCGAGAGAATTATAATTTAGGTATGATAATTAAATGTGATCAAATATTGAGAATAATTAAATTGACCATAGTTAATTGTTAAATAAAACGAATTTGAATGAAAAATTGCTTTGCATAAAGGTAAATCAACATGAAATTAAAGTGCTAATTGCTAAATTGACCTTTTTTTTAATGAAATTGAACCACATTACAAGTGAAGCTAAATTTAAATTAAGGGACATTAAAAATGATAAACAAATTGTGTATTGATATAAAATTAGATTATAGACAAGTATCCATTCAGGGTTGACACCTCATCATGTTTTCATCAATAGAGACATTTAGGATTCAAATCCACATTTTTATTGTAATTATCAAATTATAAAATATAAAATTATATAAAATTAAATCGTGTCATTTACACAAAAAACGATAAACACATTTCATTGTTCATCATTGCCAAAAATGAAAAACACTATATTACATGTTTTAACATATCATGTTTGTGGCATAATAAGACTATCTTCATTTCATTGTTCATATCAAATATTACATATTTAAAATTGTACACTTTTTAATAATTCGATAGTTATAATGGGAGATAGAGAATTTAAACCTTAGATGTCTTCGTTAGAAACATCATGAAGGGTCAACCGATTGATCTACACAACTCTTGGTTTATTTAAAAATGTATCTAATATCACATCGGTTAAAATTTTTAATGATATGAGACCATATATACGATTAGATATAACAAATAAATTCTTAAATGTGAAGTAAACCGGGTGTTGGTTTTGGTTATCTACTTTTTTCTCCAAAAAGAGTAATAATCTTGAATGAGAAAATGTCATTGAGTTGAATATATTTGCATAGAATACAAGTGGTTTTGTTTACAATCATGCCCGTCAATCCTCGTCCCATTGTTACACCTCATACCTTGTTATCTTTTTAATGTTCCACCTCATATCCTCGTCACAATGTTACATGCATTGCTAGATTATATTGATTTTCTTTTCCGTGACTCACTAGTCTTAATTTGTCTCTAAAGTATGCTATCAAGCTGGAAAGGAAAATTATGTTAAAGCAATTAATTATAAATATTCCCATAACATTCTTTTTGTCTTTTCACACAGAGAGATCAGAGATGGATGGAGTCTCACGTGCGTGTGGTTTTATGTTGGAAACAAACTACTTCTTCAAAAACATTTGTAATTATTGGGTTACATACTTGGATGGTAAAAATAGTAAAATAATGTTTTTTTTATAAGTAGTAAAATAATGTTATATCAATTACAATTTAACATTTCAATCCATTATGAAGTTTTTTTTATCCCTAATATTGTTTTAAATTTATAGGCTATTGGCCGTTGAGTAGGGTGAGCGGACGGTGCGGCTGTGTGAATTTGAGATGTCAGGATCGCAACATATATTTTATGTAAGTATTTCTAACTATTTAAAAAATATGTTTTTTTTTTGGCTATTAGTAAAAGTATATTAGCTCATTAGCATGACATGCCCTCTTTTAGTAGAAGAATTTGGGTTCAAATCACACTATTGATGTAATTATTAAAATTTATTATTATATATAGATAAAGTTTGACTATAAATTTGATTATAATTTAAGGTTATAACTTCCATTATATAAAAAAAAAAGCTAATATTTTGAAAATCTAGTCATTAGATTACATATTTTTTATGCTCTTAACACACATGTTAATTTTTGTACAAATCGGATGTTATTTACTATATGATTTATAAACTTACTTTTTTTTATGCATAATTTTAGATTACAAAAACTTGTAATTTAACCGATTGATTGATGACATAATTATTGATCTTTAATTTTTTAAAAATTTTACAAGTATGGAGAATATAAGAAGAAAATATAATTCAATTGTGGATTTATCGAAATTCACATTCAATAAAAAGATATTAAGTGAAGTTGTAATCTTAAGTTACAATAAAATTTGTAGTTAAACTTTATCTCATATATATATATATATATATAATATTAGCTGTTGTGAAAAAAAAAAGATTTAAAATACTTTATTTATATGGAACATAACTAAGAGAACAATCATCATTGATGATTAGAATTCAATACTTTAATCATGTTTAGGACTTGAGTATTACTCAAAACTTAAAAAAATAGTTATAATAATAAAACAAAAAACCTCTATTTACCAATCTCCTTCCCACATGTGCTCACTCCAAAAAGTCTCCCAAATTTTGAGTGTTTACACGCGCCTATTGCGCGTGGAATCTTTATTCAACTGGAACGGAAAACGGGATATCGAACTTCGGACTCTGGAAATTCGAAATACAAAAGATTGAACGAAACCCAAACGCACTTTAGAGCGCGTGAATTAGCTTTTCAAAAAGTTAAAAAACATAAGTACTATTTTAACCTTCACTTTCTGTACCTTATTATAAACTATTGTTACTATTCCAATTATGTTAAGGGTTATTTTAGTCAAATAATAGTATCTGATCCCCAATCAACCTGAAAATTTAAAAGTAAAAAAGAACAAAACTAAGAACAGTTTCAAGGTTAAATAATATTGGGGAGAAGTTTCTCTAAAAAAAAAAAAAATTGGTGAGAAAGTTGAACAAAAAAATAAAAAAATAAAAAAATAAAAAAATAAAAATCAACAACAATAATTTTAGCTAACAAAAAACAACTCCAACACCAACAATAACAGCCAGAGATTGCTGTTCTTTAAGCCCACCTTTTCTTTTCTTTTTTTTTTGTTCTTGTTGGATTCTTATCTCTCTGACTCTCTCTCTCTCTCTCTCTCTCTCTCTGAAAGGAAGTAGCTGAACTTTCTTCTCTGTAAGTACTCCATAAATGAAACATTCATCTTTCTTAGATTCTTGGGGGTTGTTCCTTTTTTTATTTTTTATTTTTATATTTTGAGTCTATCTCTCTTTCTGTCTCTCATATTTACATTTGAATTATGAATGAATGTTAATTTAATGTTATTCATAATTTTTTGTGTTCTTGTGGGGAATTGGGAAATTTGATGTAGGTGACTTGTTGATAGAGGAAGGTATCTGGGTTATCTAGATCATGCCCAGATCTTACTTTTGATTGATCCAACTGAATAGCATGCACATCTTGGCAAAAGCTTAAGAAAAGAGTGGGAGAGAAAATAAAGAGGTGAGAAGAATATCCATTATCTTTTTTTTTTCTCTTTTAGGTTGGTTGACAAAGTCAGAGTTCTTGGGGTTAATTAGATTTGCAATGTTTTTTTTCCCTTCTTCTGGGTTTCTTGATATAATTCAAAAGGGCACATTTATAATGGTGTAACAAGGGAAAAGATCTTTGTTTTAGATGACAAAAGCAAGATAGTGTTTTTGTTTTAGTTGTAGTTAATTAGAAATCGAAGTTTAAGTTTTGTGTGTAATTTTAAGCTTTGGGGTATCTCTGAAGTATTGATTTCTTATCATGTGAAGTGGTTTGATGTTTGTGTTCCAGATTTCCCCAAGTTCGTTTGTAACATTCTTAGAATCAAAAAACATTCTTAGAATCAAGCAAAGATTAACAAGCTTATGGGTGGATTATCTCTTCAATGGACATGTGGACTGCTAGTTCTGGCTTGAATTTGGTTTAATGTATTGTTTGACTGAAATTTCTCTCTTCTCTGCAATTGATGCTGTGTTTTGCTTTGAATGATTTTCAATTGTATCGAAGTTCTTAAGTGCAGAAAGGAGCTTTTATTTTGCCAATTAAGTTATGATCAAACAGTTTCTTAATAAGCTCCCACGTAAGTCCTCTAAGTCGTCCGAAAATCGTGAAGGAGGGGGGACCTCTACATCATCTTCAAATGTTCCTACCAGTTTAAGAGGTGGTGATTTAGCAAGTAATCGATATGGGAACACAGGCGCTATTTCTTTTTCAGATGCTACTTCAAATCTAGTATTAAATCAAGGCAATAAGCTTCAACAGGGTGTGAATTCAAAGCTGAATGGAAATTCAGCAGTTTTTTCTTATGAGGCTTTGCCTAGTTTTAAAGATGTTCCCAATACTGAGAAGCAGAACTTGTTTATTAAAAAGTTGAACTTGTGTTGTGTTGTGTTTGACTTTACTGACCCAACAAAGGACTTTAAAGAAAAGGAGATCAAGCGACAGACATTGGTTGAACTTGTGGATCATATTGCTTCTGCTAATGGGAAATTCTCAGAAACTGTCATGCAAGAGATCATAAAGATGGTGTCAAAAAATTTGTTTAGAACACTCACTTCTCCACCCCGTGAGAATAAAGTCTTGGAAGGCTTTGATTTGGAAGAGGAAGAGCCATCAATGGATCCTGCATGGCCTCACTTGCAAATAGTGTATGAATTCCTTTTGAGGTTTGTCGCATCACCTGAGACAGATGCAAAGTTGGCTAAGAGGTATGTTGATCACTCATTTGTTCTCAGGTTGTTAGATCTTTTTGATTCAGAGGACCCCAGAGAGAGGGATTACTTGAAAACAGTTCTGCACCGCATTTATGGGAAATTTATGGTGCACCGACCTTTCATCAGGAAAGCAATCAACAACATCTTCTATCGTTTTATTTTTGAAACTGAGAAGCATAATGGGATTGCAGAGCTGTTAGAGATTCTCGGTAGTATAATCAATGGGTTTGCTCTGCCGCTGAAAGAAGAGCACAAGCTCTTTCTTGTTCGGGCACTTATTCCACTTCATAAACCAAAATGCATACCCATGTACCACCAGCAGTTATCTTACTGCATTACACAATTTGTGGAGAAGGACTGCAAGCTTGCTGACACTATTATAAGGGGTTTACTAAAATATTGGCCAATTACAAATAGTTCTAAGGAGGTTATGTTCCTAGGTGAGCTGGAGGAAGTTTTAGAAGCAACTCAGCCTGCAGAATTTCAGCGCTGTATGGTACCCTTGTTTCGTCAAATTGGTCGTTGCTTGAGCAGTTCACATTTTCAGGTAGGTTGTTTTACCAGTTCCATCAGTTTCTACTTGTTAGTTCCTCTTTCCTGTGTTGAATGTCTGAACTAAAGGCATGCTTCTGTGGTAGAAATTAGATAATGAGTCTTTAAGCCTTCACTTTGTCATTTCTAGTGTGAGGATTTGCTCCGGTTGGTCTTCTTTTGCTTTTTCCATGATTAAACTGCTGAAATCATTTAACACTATAGAACTTGAATTTTGAGTGCAATTTCCGCCTTTCTGGTCTTGGGCTAAAATCTGCCTTTCTCCAATTCAAATGTGTGCAAATTTAGCCCAAACACAATCTATTCTAAAAGTTAGCAAATGTTAATGTTAACAAAATAAGAATTAGTAGTACAACATATATTCATTGACCTTGCTTGTCAGGTTCCCCCATATTTCAACTCCCCCTTCAAACTCAAGTTGTCTTTTGGCATTTTCCAAAGAAAATAGTATCAAGATTGATGGAGAAGTTTGATGAGGTGCAAATGTTTATGCTGTTTCATAAAAAGCCTCTCTCTCTCTCCACTGTGCTCAGATTTTTCTTATTGTGTGGAGAAACTCTCAGGACATTTCCCCTTGATCATAGCTTAGGCAGTACAGCAGTGGGGTGCTTGTAGGTTCAAAAGTTATTTAAAAAAAATCTCTGGAAGATTTAGCCTAGATTCCATATTTTTTTATGAATTTTCAAGTTGTTTGAAAATTTTCGAACATTTTTAGAATGCCATGTTTTTGATGCCATGGACATGGATATTATGCAATATCTATTATAGAACTGATAATATGAACTATTAATTAAAAGGATTGAAATCATGATAACCAAGTTGTCTTTTGATGCAACAAAAGTGAAGGCAAAAGGGGGGAAGGGAGTTAAGAAACTTGGGATTCCTAGACAGGGCATGTTAAATTGTGAATCTTGAACATGTGGCACATGTCCAAATATTGAGCTTTAGGACCTAGGTTTGTGTATATAGATATTGATTGAGGGAGGATTTCTCATTTTTGTTCATAACCCTTGTCCATCTGCACACAGGGTTATGAACGACAGACATTGAGTGGTGGAATTGAGGCATATGTACAATATGGATATCCTTTTGGTAATTATTTTAGATGGGTCTTTATTGTCACTCACATAGTTTGCCATGTGTATTAACATAGCATAAATAGTCATATTAACCTGGTATAGGCCATAGTAGTTGTGCTGATTTTATGATGCTGTGATTGGATTGTGGCAAATGGTACTGATATGTATAGGCTGTAATCTTGAGGCTTCTTTTAGGGTTATGGGACAATGATAGTCTTGCAGTTGTACTTATATATAAAAAAAAGGGTCTTGCAGTTACATCAATGGGTTACTGGTAGGGTGTTGCTGTTGTGGTTTGGTGGTTAAATTGTGGGGAGGAGACTTCTTCCCAGTGATTTGTGCTGGTGGTGGCATTGATTTTTAAGATTAACTCAAGAAGTCCATTTTTTAATCAATTTTATAAAATTAATCCTTTCCTTTAATTTCTTTGATGTCTTGTAAATAGTAATTGTGTGGTGGCTGCCTCCATTAGGTATTGATGTTAGTGGTGTTGGTTCTATATTAATGAAACTAGGGGGCAATTATAAATGGCTTTTTTTTACAAAAACAATTTTTTATTTTTTATTTTTTTTATAAGTAAGTGCAATTCATTAAAGAAATAAAAATGTATACAGGAAGTATACAGTGAGAAAAAGATAAGAAAAGTGAAAGCAAAGAACATAGAATGAAAGAGCAAGGCCATTATATCAACGGCAGGTGCTTAGAGAATCTAGGAACTCAATCAAAATTTTTTTTTTTAATATAAAATTGATTTTGTTGTTCTTAACAAAAACAATTTTAAACACTTAAATTGGGTTTTCTTAAACAACATGCACCTTTTAATTCTTAGGTATTGCTAGAATTTTCCCCCTCTTTTTTAGTAGAATGAACTTTCTATGGGCGGTCAAATTTATAATTCTATATTTTGATCTCTAATGAGTGATGAGCGCGCGCACACACACACACTCACACATCCACCCAATTTTAAACACTTAAATTGGGTTTTCGTAGACAACTTGCACCTTTTTAATTCTTAGGTATTGCTAGAATTTTTCCCCTCTTTTTTGGTAGAATGAACTTTCTGTGGGCGGTCAAATTTATAATTCTATATTTTGATCAATGATGAGCGTGCACACACACATCCACCCAAGCCCACATCTCTAGTCTTTCTTTAAACTTCTCAGATATATACCAAATTGTTATAAGAACATTCCTTCATAAAGGACCATGTGCCACACCAAAATTTAAATCCTTGTAAGGAATACTGGTTGAAACTATATCTCCACATTGCTTGATCTAGTTGATTTGGACTCTATTAAGTTGCTCAGAATTGGTTGTACATCAAAGACCAAATGAAAACACTTCTTGGTTAGATTTCCTACTTTCGAATTAAATGTTGTTTTTCTAGCAAGTGACAAGTCAGCCATGAATGAATGATGTACACTTCCTGCTGCAAAAAATGAAGTTAAAGAAAAAAGAAAAAAAGATAATGGCAAATGCATGGGAATTTATAGAGTCTGAATGTTGAAGCAATAGGAACTTAATGATGCAGCCAAAACAAGGCAGCTAGATTGATAGTTTTGTTATAAAACAGCAAATAAAGAGCCTTTTTGGCATTGTTGTAGGAAGTATAGCACTGTAGACCATGGTTTTAAGAACCAGGATGGATAGAGAACTGGAAAGGAGTACGGTTGCCAATTCTCTCATCTGACCAGGGTTGGACTGGTGGTCAAACTGATGATGTCATAAACAATTTTATTAATAAATTTATAATTATAAAAACTAAAAAAATTGTATGATAAGTTTATAATTAGGGGTCCAGTAATGGGTGCTCTTAGGGAATTTGTTAATGGATAATTTTAGGAAAGTCTTGATAAAATTAATAGTATTTACTGAAGAGCATCTAAATTTTTTAATAATCTTTAAGTTTCAAATGCTGTTCACACTAAAAAAACATATTCTTTCTATTTAAATAAGTAATTTTCATAAAGCAAAATATTAAAAAAATATCATTCATTCATGCTTCTTTGCATATTACTATTATAATAAAATTACAATGGAGGCTCACGTTAAAGCCAACAATTGTGTGTTGGTCCATTGGAGACCCATTTTGTCTTTCCAAAAGAAAAAAAAAAGAATTGACCATTCCCAAAACCAACTTTTCCTTTTAAAAAAAAAAATGTACAGAAAAGAAAAAACTTTGTTTGTTTCAAATCTAAATGATGTGGCTTTGTTTGCCTCAAGCTATGAAGAAATTGAGACTTGCCCCCTTCATTGTCCTCAAAAGTAAAAATCCACCAGATCAGGCGTTCTCTCACTCAATCTCTCTCTACAAGTTTTGTTTTGGCAAGGTGGATGTTGAAGCTTGCCCTCATTCATGGTCCTTAAAAAACCATTAGACTGATCAAACTTTCCCTCTCAATCCCTCTCTGCAATGTTTGGGTTGGCTAGGTGAGTCATCATGGACAGAGGTTTTTAGGTTGACTGGTTGAGCTTGAAGGAGGTGTAGATCTTGACTTCATGAGGTTGATTGAACCTATTTAATTGGCATGGTTCTTGGTTTTACCAGCTGAATATCTGGTTGCTAGTTTAATCTGTTTTTTTTTTTTTTTTTTTGGTGTAACTGGATTGGACTGATGACGAGTTCATGATTGGACTGGTTGAACTGATTGGTTTGGATTTTAACTATTGGGGACCTTTATCTGTAGATCTTTGGTAATATAGAGTTTTGCCCAAAGAAGCATAGACACTGACATCACACAGGACTTGACACATGACAACACGACATTTCTTGAAAAATTAGGGCATGGGGATACAAAAATTATTGATATACTTATCAAAAATAAATTTATTAATATTTATTTTTAGGTATTTTTATATATATTTTTGGGCATAATTTATGTTTAATTTTAGGTTTTAAAAATAATTGACAACCATCAAAATGTTTGGAAACATATCTAAATTTACTTGTAGCAGTCATTTTTCTTAGTTATTTTACCTACAAATAATTTAATTTGAAGTAAGAATTGGAATAGCACACCAAAAGGCTTTTATACCAAAGCTTGGAATTCTAGCTTTAGCTTAAGTGATTGTTTGGTATTACTGTATGAAGTAGAGCTTTAGACGTAGAGCTTTAACGAAAAGCTTTTTATTGTTTTGAGTGGGAAAAATTACAATGAATATTGCCTTAAAATTTTGGACTTATAAAGCATGAAAGCTGTATTGTATAGCATTTTCCTAAAAACTTCAAAATTCAGCTCTTCCTTGTAGAACTTTTGAGGAGGTTAAAGCTCTTTGTAGAGCTTACAAAACACTGGTAATTTCCCCCCTCTGAAAGAGCTTTTTTAGTTCCAAAAGCTCTGGGCCAGATAGATCCTAAAACTGTTTTTTAGCTTTTGGGGAGTCCTTAAAGCTCTTATTCCTCCTCACCTCACTACCAAACAGACCCAAAGCCTAAAAGGCAGAAAAGGAAGTAATTCCAGAAAATTTGATAAGTTTTCTTCCAAAGATAAAATGGGTCTTTGGTAAGACAACACGTAATAGATGCTTGATAGCTTCCAAGTAAAATTATTAAGGAGCCCAAGACATTCTCAAGACACTACTTATTAAACAATGTTCAATACTAGACACATTCTCACATACTCCACACCGTACTAGACAATCAAATACAATTTGCAAAATAGAACTTAAAAGCAATACTAATATCACAAAGAACTTAATTCCCAAGACCCTATACTTATCAAAAAAAAAAAAAAAAAACTGAATTCCCAAGACACTACTTTCTAAACAATGTTTAATACTAGACACATTCTCATACTCCATACCTTACTAGACAATCAAAAACAATTTTCAAAACAGAACTTAAAATTCAAAACAGAACTTAAAAGCAATACTAATATCATAAAAGAAAAGCCCCTTAACTGTTATAGCTTCTTTTGATGCCTTTGGCATGTCTTCTTATCAAGTACTAAAATGTTTGATATTAAGGATTGCTTCTTTTTACTAGATGTATTTTTGTCTGACTAGCAGCCGGGTATTTCTTCTGTCTGAGAGCACTCATTTTGGAATTTTTCTGGTGTCACCTAAACCATCAACCTTTTCTCTGCGTAGTCATCCTAGTCTTTTATTTGGTGGCATCGCAGTTTCCTTTCATATGTTCAAACAAAATAAAATCTTTATGCTTGTTTAAATTAGATGCTATATATGGAAGCTGCCACTTTTACTTAGCAATACCATACCATTGTGTGGTTTACTAATGTCAAGCTGTACCAACTTGATTTATGTCTAAACAATGATTACAAGATAGTCTTATACTTCATATTTACTGAAAGTTTTGCCTAGATTTACTCGCATTCTAGTTTGTATTCTGTCCCCTCTCTCATTTAATCAACTTCTTTTGGCAGGTGGCAGAGAGGGCTTTGTTCTTATGGAACAATGATCACATTGAGAATCTTATCAAACAGAACCGCAGAGTTATACTGCCAATTATCTTCCCTTCCTTGGAGAGAAATGCAAGAAACCACTGGAACCAGGCAGTACAGAGCTTGACACTAAACGTTCGCAAGATTTTCTCTGATATTGACTCTGAGCTTTTTGAAGAGTGCTTGCTCAAGTTTCAGGAAGACGAAGCACAAGAGAAAGAAATTAAGTCGAAACGCGAAGCCACATGGAAACGCTTAGAAGAGATTGCTGCAATGAAAGCTTCAAGTAATGAACCAGTGCTTGTCTCTCCTAGAAAACCCATTCGGGCACCGTCTGGCTAGAGAGAGATTCCCATGTGTGATTACAGCGGTTTGATAATTGAATTGGTATGGAGGCCATATAAAAAAATGATTATTTAAGTAGTGAGATATCAAGCTAGTTGCCATTAGTTCCTTGGTTGCTGACCTTCTGAATTGTTGTTTAATCAGGTGATTGAGCCCCAAACTCAAGGATACCACTGCATGGGGTGCAGAGTAGCCCCAATTTGGTTTAACTCACGTGGACTGTATATATTTGATTGGATGGAGTAAGCAAATGGGTGTTGCAAAGCGTGTTCATATTGAAGATCTAGCCTGCAAAGTAGTTGCCTATTTGCTGTTGATGTTGTTGCATGTGGGAAAGGAAAGAGCGGGAGAAAAAAGAGCTCAAATTTGACATAAATGTGCTACATGTGAATTTGGTTTAATGGAGTAGGCTCAATCTTTTGATTATTTATATGTATCATCATACTTTGTTGCTTTTGTGAGTGTTCGTTGCTTGGCATAAAATTGTTTAAAAGATGAAAAGTTTGTAGCTAGTAGAGCATGAAATGCTTTCCTCATTGTTCAACTTAACTTCTCTTAATGGTGTATTCTTTATGACCACAACCCACCCAAATCTGTTGAGTATTGCTGTTAGTACATGATATTTGTAGTCTATCTTCTTAGTACAAGGGGCCGAAGCCGGAAGCTCTGCCTGAAGGGCAATTTCTTGTGATTAAATATATTTAAAAAGATCATAGTGAATAGGAGAGATAGTTGGTAGACATTCTTATTCCCAATTTGAAAGAGGTTGATTTCTAGATTTAAATTTGCATGTCATTTGAGTGTTTTTAGAAAATTATATTCCATTTTGTTACGAACCTAATTTTGATATAATATTCAAAACTAAAAGTTTTATAAATACTAATAATGTTCAAATTGCTAGGTTGTTGGTTTCAGTTTCTCACCAATCATTGGCTCAAATAAATAAAAAAATTAAGGCAAAAATCCGAAACTGACTCACTAACTTTTAGCATTTTTTATTTTAGTTTTCTAACTTTCAATTGCTGTCAATTCGGTACTCTGTTAGACCTCAGTTATCTGCTGCCGTTAATTGAACCGTTGTTTTGGCCTTTTTTTTTTTGGTAAAATAAAACGGGTTGCTGAAGTTTCCCTATCATCACTGTAGTGATAAGCGGCTTATCCACGTCAACTTGGATACACAACCTTGCAAATTTACCTCTAGATTCAATCGCGGTAAAGGTATCAATCCTTAACACATTGCCAATAGCTTTCCTGATGTGTTGGAGAGCCTTAGCATTATAATACTCAATAGGTAACCCACCGAGTCTTATCCAAACTGCAATGGAAGACACATTGGCTGTCTCAGGCTTGAAATCTAGTTCCCATGGTCTAACCGAAAGGAAGTGGTCTCCTATAAACTAAGGACCTCTCTTCAGTACATTCTCAACATCCTCTTTCAGTGACAACCTTATGAGAAAGAAGCCATGTTCTAGGTCTACAACATCCAAACGCCCTGCTGGCTTCCACAGAGATAATAGTCTAGCTTGAAGAAAATTTAATCCAACAGTTCTACCGTATACTTTCACAATCAAAGCTCTCGCCCATGGTCTTCGGATCTCTTGTTTAAGCTCCTTCGAGAACTTCACAGCTACCATACCTTGCCTGAGCGTTTCCACATCGTCATCCGACTCGGCATCGTCATCCATGAACTCCTCAAAGCAGAATGCCTGCGTGTAAGCACCTGGTATTTCACCCATAAGTTTATCTCTGAATGACGCATAACTTTTTTATTGCTGCGGGCAAGTTCCGCTTGTTCTGAGAGAGAGAGAGAGATCGTTCAGAGCGTTCCATAGCGTTCAGAAACGATCCTCAAATGGCATGAATCTAAAACATAATCTGACTCATTGGAGAATAATGCAAATTTTGGTAGTTGCAGTAGCAGCCTGTGAAAGAAAAAAGCAGTTTTATATATATTTTTTTAAAAAGCTGCTTTAATTGCAGTTGCAGCTTTGTGTACTTCCCATGTATGATGTACTATAGATTTGCCTAACAATTATTTTACTGTTTTTCATCTTTGGTTTCCTAATTAAGTTACTTATCAGTAAAACTTACAGAAAAATCTATTTTCTTCACAACGTTACACACCGAGTCTTCTCCAACCAACCCCAATAGCTTTGGTCATCTAAATTGGTTATCATAAAAGTACATCTCCATTCCAAAAAGCAAAATGGAATGGCCCCAAAATAGAAGTGTTCCAATCCCCCTTTTTTTCTTTTTTTTTTTAACAATCACACAAATTACACCCCTATATCCAATAGTGTAAACTCTTCCATAGCCCTTACACCCTTATGTACATGAGCAAGCCTTCATTTCTCAATGGCATGTTCCTTGCTTTGTTTTCTTATAATGGTAGTAATATTAATAATAAGGTTAAATTACAAATTACACTCTTTTCGTGTTTTTTTTTTATCCTTTTAATTTTTGATTTTTGAAACTTTCCCCTCAACTTTCATTCTGTGTTCCTTGTGGTTCTTCCATCCAGTTCCATCAAATGAGTTTTGTTAAGCGCTTAAAACAATGTGATTTTGATTTTTCTGTCCAATTTAACTTTCATTCTTTTTTCTTTTCTTTAATTTTTACTTAAAATTTTTTTTGTCTTTCAAACACATATGGACTCACCCCATTCTGAAAATTTCAATCTTAAATTAATATATAAGCCAGAAGCCTCACATGAGAAGAAAAAATATTATATACACCCGAAAGCTGAGAATCGTTTTCAAAATTATATACACCGAATCACCAATTAAAGTTGCCCAAGTTGGAGAATGATAGAATTAGGCTTCCATTAATTGGACTTCTGGATTTTATAAGACAGGTTGAATGTGAATTAGTTTATACATGGAGAGTCCGTTAATATGTTGTGGTCAAATTCAGTTTGGAACCTTAGTATACCTTGTTTTATTGGGCTTATAAGGCTAGGTCTTCACTCCACTCCTAAGTCTTAACGTTAGTTTCTCTCTAAATATTAAGGTGGCTTACAAAGGACGAAGGAGCATGAAAAGGAAATTTGACTGGACCGTGTGCCAAGTGTACATATCCGTGTCTATTGCCATTGGTAATCTATTTGGTTTTGTCATGATATTTGAAGGTACATCTTAAACCTTATAGATTTTTTGATTATTTGTGTTCTAGTATCTAGCATGTATACTTTTAAATTCTTACATTTTCTAGGCAACCAAAAGGGGAAAAAGAGTTACAGGAAATATTAACGGAAGAAAAGTAAAGAAAAATGACAATACCTAGCTCGGCCTAGATTTCTCCAAAGGGTTTTGTGCTTGAACCTTCTCCCACTTTCACCATCACCTCTTCTTCCAATACTTGTTTAAAATGGTGCATAAGTCTTAATTGAAATATAATATAAATATATTATATTATATTATATTAGTTAAAAAAGGGGGCCTTCTTTTATTTGGGAGTCTTAGGCGATTGCCTTAGTCACATATATGCTAGAGCCGGCCCTGCATTTGTTTAAATGGAAAACCTCATGTTAAGATAGTTTGGTAGTATCATTAAAGATAATTCAAAGGAAAACTATCTTTGTTCAACATAAAATCTTAGTAAAAATATAACTTATTTTCAGAGATTGTTTTCAATTAATAGTTTTCGAAAAACAGCTCTATCTCACACTACGCTAAATAAATGAAGTTAAGAGACAATATAGAAACTATTAAAAACAATTCTATATCATTTTGAGGTCACTATAAAACATAGGAAAATGAGATAATTTTCTAAAATATTACTTTTTGGAAAATGATTCATTCTTTATAAAATATTATTTTTGAAACAAACTGAGCGTAAATCTGGGTGTATGTGATACTTCTAGTATGACCCGATATCGGAAATATATTGTTTATTGATAAGAGTAAGATGTTAATTATATGCATGCATATATAAACTTATGATATTCTCTCCATAGACCATGATAATTACTCTTTACTATCGGCCAAAACATCGATGAGTTTCTTTTTTTGGTAAGCAAGATTTGATTGAAAATCTCTTATTTAATAAAAAATCATTTTACTAGGTAACTACCATAGATTATTATTATTATTATTTTTTTGAGAAGATACTATAGATTATTTCAATTTCTTGAATTGAACACTTGTAGGTCTTTATAGATTCTCAATTCACCAAGTTTTATTTATTTAGTAAGGTTTTGTTTTCTCTAGAAAGTAGCTAATGGATTCTTTATATAAAATAATAATGTATTGATGATGTATATTTTACCTAGTTTGCTCAGATTCCAATATAATAAGTAAACGGCTATTACCAAAGACCTTCCGAAAATTAAGTTAGTGGCTAAATGATCTCCAATAACTCTAAGGGTCCGTTTGGATTAAGCTTATTTTTGCTGAAACTGAAAACTGAAACTAAAAACACTGTAGCAAAATAATTTTTAAATGTGTGAATAGTGCCGTGGGACCAATTTTTAATGAAAAAGTTGCTAAAAAGTGGAATTTGTGGGTCCGTGAACAGTGCACGGATGCACTGTTCACCATGAAAAAGTCAACAAATGCGGGCTGAACCAAAAAAGAAAAAGAAAAAGAGAACCGCAGAACAAAAATGCAGACGCCACAATAATTTGAACCCAAACGGGAACTAAAAGTACAAGAGCTAGGAAATTCTACATACCTTGAAGAAGAGGAGGCTTGGTGCTTAAATAGTGATATAGATCCGATTAAGATCCCGCCAATGTATGCTCTTTCTTTATAGGAAAAGTAAGGAGTTAGTGCTCCAAGATTCTCGTACTTCACTTCTCATGTTAAGTACAAGAATTTATATGAACCAATAACCCAGCAGCCGCTCCCATATCATTAACTTCAAACACCCCATCCAAATGAATGAGAGGAGGGTAAGAATTAGAATAACACTTTCTAAACAATTCTAGTAAACCTTTGACACATTCAGCTTCAATAGAATGCACTCAAGGAAGCTTCCAGATCAGATGCATGATGCCATCAACACACTCATGAATATTACCATATGTTTTAGCAGAAACTCATAAATGAGCAGTCCATATAGCCATTCACAAGATAAACAACCTATCTATCATTCATCAATTCTACTCTCTGACAGAAAGCCACTAAAATACATGGGAAGTGCAAGACAAGATCCTATAAACATACAATCTCAGCTCCTTCACTACAAGAACCATAATTTTCAACTAGAAATTTGACAGCCATGATAGGAATAAGCCTTTTACCTTGAGCACAGCCTCATGTGCCCCAGCTCTGTAAAGTGCACTAAACGAGCTCACTAAACCAAGAAAAGTCCAGCTACACCCCAGATATTTTTCTCCAAGTCATAACAATTCTCACATGGCAGGTTTAGCAGTTCTGATAATATCAAAATCATATGTGACTGGCGAGAAATATGCAGAGAGATTCCACAATATCAGAGGAAAATGAAGTGAGTTGACAGATCATCAGAGATTAGGCCCTCACTATCTTTCCTAGCAAGTACCCTTACTGAATCTTGCTGGTTTCATAAGAAAATATGAACATGAAGTAAATTCCATATGAAGACCATCTTTCGGAGTGTCCATTTCTTTTGAATAGATTTATATTTTTAGTCAAGAAATTTTATACTAGACTGTCCCACTCCCCTTTCAAAAGAGTTCTCAACAAAGAAAAAAGAAAGTGAAAAAATTTGTTTGTCTCAACCTAATGGGAGTTTGTGATAGAAACACTTTCAGCTTGCTATTAAAGCTTTCTTGCCTATGATAGTTTCCGAATTCTTCTGTTAAATACTCTCAACAAGGTTGGTCATTTTTTTTCTTTTTTTAAACCAAACTAAAATATCTAGAATCTAGTTCAAGTAAGAATGTTTTATTCTTTATGACCACAACCCACCCAAATCTGTTGAGTATTGCTGTTAGTACATGGTATTTGTAGTTTATCTTCTTAGTACAAGGGGCCGAAGTCGGAAGCTCTGCCTGAAGGGCAATTTCTTGCGATTAAAGATATTTAAAAAGATCATAGTGAATAGGAGAGGTAGTTGGTAGACATTCTTATTTCCAATCTGAAAGAGGTTGATTTCTAGATTTAATCTGCATGTCATTTGAGTGTTTTTAGAAAATCATCTTCCATTTTGTTATGATTATGAACCTAATTTTGATATAATTAATATTCATAACTAAAAGTTCCATAAATAGAAAAGTATAATTACTCTGAACAAATTGGTAGGTTGTTGATTTCAGTTTCTCGCCAATCATTGGCTGAAAAAAAAAAAAAAAAAAAGGACTATGTTTCCAAGTCTAATACCATCTCTACGAAAATTTTGAAGTAAAATAATTTATTATGAAATATTTTTTAGAATAAATTTATTTGAAATATATTGATTAAAAAATACAAATGCACATAGCCAAAGGTCTTGTAGCTGAATTGACACCTCCACATGCAAAGTGCTTGGGGGTCTAGAGCGGAAAGGGTTCGAACTGGGGAATTAGCATCATGTTGTAATTATTTCTCAAAAAAAAAAAAAAAAAAGATATCTACTTAAAATAAAACTCAAAAACTCAATTTTTGATGAGGAACATAATTTTTGTAGTTGCATAAAACTCAAAAACTATTTATTAAAAAATAAATAAATAAAAGAGATGTTTTCATTTTTAGAGATGTTTTTTTTTTTTTTTTTTCTCTTTTGGACTCTTAGGCCAATTGAATTTTTGGGGCCAAATATAATTTTTAGGGATCGAACTTTAAATATTTATAAAACTATATATTACAAGAAAAAAAGAAAAAGAAAAAAGAAAGAAGAAATTGTGGGGACATTAAGGCTAGAAAGGTCATTAAAAAGTCCCCCCTAAAAGTCCTAATGTAGGTATGTCTTCCGAGTGGGGGACACTAAGCAGCAGTGTCAAAAATCTAAAAAGCAAATAGCAGAAGTGTACAATTGAAAGAAAATTAAAGATGTTGAGGCAAAAGTTAAAGGAAGAATTGAAACAGAAATATACTGAAAATTTTAAAAATTTGCTAGTGGAACTAGAATTTTGAATCGAGATGTAAAACAGGGAACACTCTTTCCAAATAAAAATAAATATCAAAAAATTTAGTTAATTGTCACGTTTCAAAACAATGCTGAAAACTAGCATTTCGAGTGTTTAAAACTCGAGTTTCAAGATAAAACTTGAGTTTTTAAGTCTCAATTTGTAAGAGGATGGGTCTAATTTGGAAAAAAATCTATGTGGAAATCGAGTTTTAAAGACTCGAGTTCCATAAATTGCAGAAAAACGCCGCTATAGGGCTTTAAAACGTAACTATAGGGCTTAAAAATGTCACTATAAGGCTCCCTAAACCTGATATAAGGTGATTACTTATAAAAAAAATTTTGTAGGAAAACGCCGCTATAGGATTTTAAAACGTCACTGTAAGGCTTAAAAACGCCACTATAGGAGAAATTTTTTTTGCATGGAACTTGAGTCTTAAAGACTCGAGATCTATGTGGCATTTTCAGTCCCTAAACACTTGCGAAGCGAGTCTTTAGAACTCGAGTTTTAATATGGATCTCGAGTTTCTAAAACTCGAGATGCTACTTTCTTTTATTATTTCAAACGTTGCCTAACTAACTATATACAACCCCTTCACACAGCTATTCTGCACATTCCCCTGTAAAACAAGGGTTACATGCATAAATATTTTAAAATAAGGGGGTTTTTGGCTAAAAGTTTCACAAAAGAGGGTTAAACAGCCAAAATCGCCACAAATAGCGTAGTTAAAGAAATTGAAGAAGGTTAACAAAATTGAAACAAAATTCTAAAAAACCATAAATCAATTCAATATTATTTTTGCCAGCGAAGTATGCTGCTGAATGCTGAGTGGAGTGGACCCCTCGACCAATCTGAGATATAGGTGCGGTTTGGATTCGGCGTCTGCGTTTACAAGTTTTCTTTTCTGGCTTTTTTTTTTTTTTTTTTTTTCACGCGTTTCAGGGAGTAATGCGGCTACTGTTCATGAATAGTAGCCACAAAGGTTGACTTTTCAACCGTGAATAGTGCAACTGTGCATTGTTCACGGACCCACAAATATCACTTTTCAGCAACTTTTTCCTTAAAAATAGGTCTCACGGTACTATTCATACATTTAAAAATTATTTTGCTATAGTATTTTCAGTTTCAATTTTTAGTTTTAGCAAAGATAAGCTCAATCTAAACGGACCCATAATGGAAAGAAAATGAATAGGTAAAAAAAAAATATATATATATATATGTTTGGAAATAGGGAAGGAAGAGAAAAAGAAAAGAGAATAATACATTTCTCTTTCTTTTGTTTTTGTCTTTGATGGGATTCTTTTTCCTTTGTTTTGGTTTGCAATGAGAGAGGAAGTGAATATAAAATTGTATATTCTTTTACTTTTTTTTACTTTTGTGCCCATATAAATGTGAAAGATAAATAAAAGTTATGGATAAATAAGTAATTTCAGGTCATAATATATTATTTACGTGGATTCCATATCTTTCTTTAAATCATTGTCTCTTCAAATCCGATTTTCAAAGCGGATTGCAAAACTATGGGCCCAAGGATAAATAGTTTATACCATTTTCTTTTCTTCCATGGTGTAACCAAACAGAGGAATTACTATCTTTCCTCTCATTTTTCGTTCTCTTTCTTTCTCCTTACACCTTTCCAAACACAGAGTTAGTCATAGAGATTAAACAATGTCAATAAAGTTGACAATTTTTTGAAAGTTAAAACCAACAACATGAGAACTCAACTTTGATATCTAAACTTTGCGTGTTGAATGAAGAGAAAAGAGGAACTTTGTGTGACTATTTGTGTCGAGAGAGCTGACAAAACTGATCGAGTCACATTATTGACAAATCTAAGCAGATAGAATTAGATTGAGTCACATTGATTTAAACACTGCAATTTATTGACATTTATCAAATAACTGGTCCAAGTTTCCATTAACTCAAAGTTTAATACAGCACAATAGTACATATTCTAAAAAAACATGTTTTTTTTGAACTCCTACTCATTATTCAGGAATTCATGATAAGCACATCCAAAAAATCAAGCAAAAGGACAAAAAAAGAAAGAAGATGGTAGTAAAAAAAAGGAATCTAAAGACTAATATAATGGGGCACGATGAGCAACATAATTGGGTTTCATTCATATCATTTTCCAAAGCAGAACTGTCACACAAACAAAGATCTGTACATATAAGCTTAGATAATTATTGGTCTCATGTGAGTGGTTGCTCGACGATTGTTAAAAAACTATTTCAAGAAAGTTCTGATACCATTTTTCTAGGAAGTTAAAAAAAAAATTGTCAAAAGTCAAAATATTAATTATTTTTTTTCTTTTTCTATAAAAACTTTTTCTAAAATGATCGTTGAAAAAGATAAAGTTTAGCTATAAAATTAGTTGTAGTCTAAGTCTATAACCTTACTCAATATCTTTTCATTGAAGGTGAATTTTGACAAATCCACCATTAGATTATATCTTCTTCTTATATTCTCCTTACTTGCAAAATTTCTATAAAATTAAAGATTAATAGCTATGTTATTAATAAATTGTTTAAATTGTAAGTTTTTATAGTTTTAAATTATGCATAAAATATAAGCTTATAGATCATATAATAAATAATATCCGATTGACACAAAATTTGATATGTATATTAAGAGTGTAAAGAACATACAATTCAACAGTTTTATTTTCAAAATATGTAGTAATGTTCATTTTATTGAGTAAGGTTGTAACTTTAGACTACAACAAATTTTGTAATTAAACTTTGTTCCACTAAAAAATATTCTCAGGGCATCAATCACTTTTCCCGATAATTATATATAACAATATAATCAAGTATTGTAAGACACACCAATTCTCACATGGGTCACATCACAATTCACATCCAGCTTATGTGTCAATTATTAATTAGATTTCAACATCTTCAGGTTCATGCGATGAAACCATGTGAAAGTGAATACGAATGAAATCATGTGAAACCATGTCTTATATAATTCAACCATGATCATTTGAAAGATGCTAAGACTATAAATAATCACAATTTTTACCACAAATTATTACGTGATGAGTTGTGAATAGTGAAGATATATGTATGAATTCACAAGAATCAATCACTTTTTTTTTATCACTCAAAACTCACTATGTGTGGCAAAAATTGTTTGATAACTTGTGGGGGCTCAAGCGTTACACGGATCATTTATCACCGACAAGATTTTAGTGCGAAGTCTTTTCATCCAAATTCACGAGGACAGTCTTATCACAAAAGCACAGCTACATCAGCAAAGCATTGCGTGGTTGCACGAATATTCACCACACATGATTACGCCTCTCTACCAGCCACCACAAATTCACACCTGGCAAAGATAAGCTCCTCCGACACATCACATTAGCCCAAAAGAAAACAAAATTCGATGCCAAAATTTTTAAAAAAATCCATGTGTTTGGAAAGTCATAAAATAAGATTAGTGGTGAATTATGTAACTAATTTTAATAATATGTTTGATTCAAAGAATTGTCAATTGGGAATTGTATAATCTATTTTTAGTTTGATGATATTCTTCATTCGAGGAATTGGTATGTGTTTTTGGCAAGTTTTTTGCAAAAGGTGATACACATACAACAAGACTTAAATAAATAAGCAATTTTATTTGAATAAAAAAATAGCTTATTCACTTAAAAATACTTTTTGTCTCTCTTTTAAGAAAATAAGTTAAAACAAAAAATGCACAAATGTGGCTTTCAGTTTTGTTGTACTTTTTTTTCTTCAATACTTTGATATATTCAATAAAGAGGAAGAATTTGAATATAAACATTGCTATTAGAAATACTATGAGATGCCAATTGAATTATAAAATTATTAGCGATTTTTTGAAAGTTAGTTGAATTGTAGTTATACTTATGCATAAAAAATTTTACATAGGTAAATAAACTATTTTTTTTAATTCCTAATAAAAGAATCTTTTAATCTTAAGGATTTTTCATTAAAGCAGTATATAAATAAATTTTGATTTATGTATATTATTAATTAGTAATCGAAAAAATCCTTCAAAAAGTTTAACAAAATATGATTTGTTTTCTCATATTTATTTTATTAAAATATGAAATTTGATAATTATAGTAATAATTAGTAGACATTTATTATATTTGAATATGGAGCTAACTAATAGGCATTTATTATTCTACCATTTGAAGAAAAGATGTGGCAATATTTTAAGAGTTTTACCGGTGTATGTCCTTAGAGCATTAGCATCTAGTTTCTAAATAATATTCAATTTTACCATCTCAAAAGTTACTTTATCTATTATACTATAATATTTTACAATATACTCAACATCTAAACTTTTATTTTAACATACAACACATTAAAATAATATAACTGCACAATAAAATAATATAACCTAATACTCAAATAAAACCCAAAACCCAATAAAATATTATTTTATAAAAATACCATCTTGCTACAGTACCATCTTAGCAGAGTTGTAAAATATTTTACAACAACCACTCCGGGTAATGGTTAATTTTTGTTGGTTGATGGTATAAAATACCATTTTGGGGGTTTTACAACCCTAGTACTAATGCTCTTGGGACATATATTAGTAAACTATTTTAAGAAAAATTTTATGGAAAAATAAAAAAGTGATTAACTGTTTTACCAGTTTTTCAATTTCCCATAAAAATTTTCTTAAAATGCATGATTAATGTATGACTGGACTCATATTTTTAATTGAAACTTTAAATATAGAATAGAATTCAACTAACAATAATTTATTATACCTAACAGTTAAACTTTATTTGTTGAGTTTTAAGCAATTTAAAATTCAAGTTCAGCTGGAATTCTATTTCTAAAAGTATCAAGTAATTTAAAAATAAAATTCAATATATTATTTTAATTATTTTGATTATATGTTGCATGACGGGTATAAACTATAAACTACTGCTCTAAAAAAATGAAAAAAAAAAAACACACACACACACACTGAAAAAGCCAAAACAACTAAAACAAATCACAAACAGCGTAAAGTTGCATGTATGCCCATCACGCACCTAAGCCTCCCCCTCTCTCTCTCCAACTTCACCACGCCATTGAAGCAACCAGATTCAAGCAAAAAACCAATCTTCCCATTTACAAAAAACCCTAATCCCATGCGATTTCAAACACAAACCACCGAAATTAAACATCTTCCAATCCTAATTCGGCAATGAATTTACCGTAATTCACCAAAAAACCCACACGCACCGGCATTTTTTCAAGAAAAAATCGCAGAGCGAGAGACCGCGTGGTTTTTTTTTTTGGTTGTGAACAGAAAATGCCAAGCGTAGCTGTGAAACTATACAGCGTGTTCTTCAAGTTCCTCTTGAAGCACCGGTTGCAGAATCGGATCCAATCCCCGCCCGACGAATCCAAGCCGTTCGGCGTCACATCCCGACCCGAAGAAACCGTCGCCGCCGCCAACCCTTCTTTTACAGACGGTGTCGCCACGAAAGATATCCATATTGATCCTTTCACCTCTTTAACTATTCGGATCTTCCTTCCGGACTCGGCTCTCAACCCGCCCGAACCCGATTCGAGAAGTAACAACCATAATTATCCTCCTAGACCTAAATTCCGATCCAATCATACGAAAAGAGCCGATCCGGATCAAGGAGTCGGATCCAATCGCACTTTTCGCCGTAATAGCTATGGTCCTCCGAACGTTACTTTGAGCCCTAGCGAAGAGCCTAGAAGGAATAGCTACGGTTCCTCCAATGACATGGAAGGTTTGAATTTGATGTCGACCTCCGCCGCCGCCGCTGGAGGAGGTGCTTACAGAGGCTACTCTCCGTCGCCGGATAATTGCCGGAAACTTCCGGTTATGTTGCAATTTCACGGCGGAGGGTGGGTCAGCGGGAGTAACGATTCAGCCGCGAACGATTTGTTCTGCCGGAGGATCGCGAAGCAATGCGACGTCATCGTCGTGGCGGTTGGATACAGGCTCGCGCCGGAGAATCGGTATCCGGCGGCTTTTGAGGACGGTTTGAAGGTGTTGAATTGGTTGGGGAAGCAGGCGAATTTGGCCGAGTGTAGTAAGTCAATGGGGAACGCGAGAGGCGGTGGAGGTGGCGGTGGTGGCGGCAACAACGAGTTTAAGAAGTCGCATATCGTGGACACATTCGGGGCTTCGATGGTGGAGCCGTGGTTGGCGGCGCACGGAGATCCATCAAGGTTACACTTTTGATCTCATTGTGCAATTTTATTTAGTTCCTGCTTTTGGAATTGGATGGTGAATTTCATGTTATATGCTGCAAAAGATGATAAAATTAGATGGGATTTTGATTCATATTATTGATTTCCTCTTCATAATATGGTATGTAGACATACTGTAAAGTTAGGAGTGTAATTCTGAGCTACAATGATGGGATCAATGGTTTGGTGAACATAGGTTCTAAATTTGAAATCGTAGGGTGGTAGAGCCTAGGAGTTAAAATGGTGTTGAGTGTTTCTTGCGTATATTGCAAGTTTAGAATGGAGTTTATTTGAATGTGTCAATGAGCGGATTCTATTATAAAATTGTAAACAAGGCTTGCTTTGGTTTTCTAAAGGAAGAAAACCATTGACATGTGATGCCAGTGATTAAATTAGGATACCTAATCATTTAGAGAAAGGTGATGCATGTTGCATCTTAGTGTTTGTGACATTGTTCTCAAGATTGTAATTGGTGGAGATGTCTCATGTGGGTCTATGACTCTATTGGGTGAGCTGGTTGTTAGTCTGTCACTGGCTTAGGCTACCATGCACCAGTGGGAGTTAGCACAATTTGAGATTAGTGCAGGCTTTTGTTTGTTTCTAATTTTATGAGTTTGGTTTTTAACAAGTTAGGGGGTTCAGTTCCGGAGTGGTGGTTGTTTGTTTCCATCTACATTTCATATATTAACAAGTTAGTTTAATTTACAAATGGTAAAGCATGAAAGAATTGCAAAGGGAATTGTAATCCCAGGCAGAATATGGAGAAAAAGAGTCTAATTTAAGGGCCCTTTTAGGAGCCATTATTCCAGGTTTCTAACTTTTTTGTTAGATAAACACATTTTTGCTGCTTTCTATTTTGACTTTGGGCTGGGGATGGCCTTGTCCTAAGAAGGAAACCAGGCACTTAGGTTTGGTAAGAAAGCACTATAGCTACCTTTTGTTATACTCATGACTGATGCATCATGGTTTGTTGAAAGCAATTTACAGAGGATAATGTTATGTCATGCCTTCTTGTGCCATGAATTATTGTGAGATAAAAAGAGAACAAACAATTGCTTATTTAGTTGAACAAATCATGTATATGAAAAACTCACAGGTCTTTTAATTTTTTGGGAAAAATATTCGCAAGGCCACTAATATATTTGAGATATCATTTTAGTTGTTATAGAATTGAGTTTGTAACCCACAATTTGTTTGATGAGGTTATTTTCTTAAACTAAGCATTATGATGCGTATTTTTCCATCATAGTAGAAGCACAACATAATTAACACCCAAATTCAAGGTTCTTGTGAAAGTGGCTATTAGGATTGAGAGTTCTCATTAGGATATTCTATAGATGGTTTTCTGTAGGGAGCTTGTCCTTGCAAGTCTTTTCTATGGTTCTTCAGTTTTTCAAATGCACGTAATTCCCTCCTTGAGTTTCAAATATAGTTCTTATGGAATTTCAGCTTTGTCTCGTTAGTAATGATATGCTAAAAATTGGAACTTGTTTATACTCCCCTTGATTCAAGATGCCCTGACATCTCCCTCTTTTTTCAGATAGGTTGAATTAACTTTAAAGCATATCAAAGATCATTGATGTTGAACTCCTTTTATCATATGTTAGTACTATACCTGTGCATTGCATGGATTTATCAAAAATCATATGTAATGTTTTACTGTGCAGTTTGTAATACTTACATTGAACCATGTAGTGAATGCACAATGTAAGACCCAACTTTTATTATTAAAAACATAAAAAAAGAAGAAGAGATATTCTTGCCTTTTTAGATATATGATGATTTTGGCTTTTTTGAAGTTATTGCTTTCTTGTCTTAATCATAAACAGTAAATTTGAAGAATACAGCCGCAAAACATACTTGAATTTTGTATAAGGGAGAATCATTTGAGATAGTTTGTTCATGTGTAGATGAGAGTGATTAATGTACTAGTGAGAGAGATTTAGTTGATTCCAGTTGAGGGAATGAAAAAAAGATAGAGAAAGACCTAAATAACATTAGTAGAAGTAGTAAAAAAGCACATGTCAATCAAGGAGGTAATAGAGAGTAGGACTTCAGATAGAATAGAATGGAGGAAAAAAATACATGTGGCCAGCTCTAATTAGTTTGTTGATGATCCGTAGCTAACCCCAAGATTGTGGGACTAAGAGCTTGTTTGGCATTAGGTTTAGCTTTTAGTTTTTATGTACAGCTTTTTAAAACTTCACACTTTCCCGCTTTTTCTCACTTTTTCAAATTTTTTTATGGTACAAGTACACTTTAGCACACTTTCAGCATAAAGTTTTCAATAAAAAACTGGATAAGCTGTTCCCAAATGGCCACAAAGACTTGATTGTTATTGTATTACTGTTAATTAGATACTGAATAGGCAGGAGATAGACAAGTACAGCTTATCAAAATAGAAAATTTCTGGCAACTACTAACAGAAAAGACCATGTCATCGGATTGAGTATTTATCAAGATTATTTTACGCATGTCTTGTAACTTCAAATTAGTAAGTTGGTACTTGGTAGTGGTACCCCTCTCCCCTTGGGGTCAAAACCTGTAGAAGGAAAAAGGAATAGAAAAAGAGTTAGGTGGTATATTTCAGGCTTCCTTGTGTCCTATTTAAAGGTATAATACAGTTCACTTCCATTTGCTCAATCTTTCTTCCTCAAGCATGTTGGCTATTTAGGAATATTTTGGTTCCACTATTGGTCTTTTGCATGTGCACCAAGCTGCCAACATTTAAACTGTAAAAAAGTGTTTTGGATGTTCTAGAGCTGCATGGTGTTGCTGTATCTTCTAGAAGTAAAGCTGGAAATTTGGATGGAACTATTGGTCAAACTGCACTTATTTGTGGTTTTGGACCCCTTTGACCATGTGCTTCTTTTGCTTATGGGAAATATATTCTTAAGATGTACATTAAATACAAATGGTATGGTGGATTTGGTAGTTTTGCTCCTGGACAAGGAAGCCTTTTTTGATATTCTGTACACTGATATGTTGCTAGAGTTAGGTTAAGTATGGCATATAAGGTAACATACACAAAAATTAGCTTTTAATGCTAATACACACACACACAAGATTTTAAAAATTGACCCTTCTAAGCCATCTAGAAAGTTAACAACCTTTTCAAAAGAACTTGCAATGGTATTCATCAAATCTCTAACTTTTTTCATTTTATTGAAACAGATGTGTTCTACTTGGAGTGAGCTGTGGTGCAAATATTGCAGACTATGTAGCTCGAAAAGCTGTCGAGGCAGGCAAGCTGCTGGATCCCGTCAAAGTTGTGGCACAGGTCCTGATGTACCCATTCTTCATTTCATATATTCATAAAGTGTGATTCTTTTTCAAGCATGGATTGACAACTCATACACGCACATTCATGACTGAGTCTGTTAGAGCTTGACTCAGTCATCAAACTCACTCCGTATGTCACTCATTTCACAACTCATCCTCTTCTCTTGGAGAACAATATGACTTTATTAATTAGTTGAGCAACATTGACTACAAATCAATAAATCATTGGAAAAAGATAGCTTACCATCCAAGTGAGGCAAATGCAATAGGAAGCGAAAGAGCTTGCCATCCAAGTCCTGAGCAAATTAAATGAAACGTTGCGAAATATGTATTGCCATTCCTGGACTCAGTGATGGGAAGCCAAGCTTCCTGTGGATTGTGCTGGTAACCTTGCAAGCTTGTAGATGAAGTAATATCTTTTGAGGGATCACCATCTATAATAGTTATCGTTTGCATTGCCTCTGCTTCAGTATTGGTATCTGAAGGTGAAGTTGCGAGTGGAATGACTTGACTACTTTTTAATTCTACCACTTCTCCCATGGCTACCTTCCTCTGCTCTGAGTTCAAAAGCTATATTGAAAATATTAGGAGAATGAGCACTGTTGGAAATATTAAGCTAGCGATTGCTGGTATATATATAATGATTAATGGCTACTGGTTCTCGTGGAGAACTTGTACACTCTTACATTCTGCCTGTGTTGAATAAATCTATTGTTTTTTTTTTTTTTTTTGGTTAAAATCTATTGTTTAGTTTTAGGATACAAATATTAATTGATATCTGAAACCCATATAATTGTACTTTAATAATTGAGATTGACGGTTGAAAGAGAGTTTGCTTTCAAATTTGCAACCCTGGAATCAGAATTTTTTAAGTAGTGTCACGTGCACAACTAGTGGTGGAAAATTTTTGTAGGGTGGCCAAGCTAAATATAACAAAATTCTTAAAGTAATAAAATAAAAAAGACCCAAACAAGTACTTTTTGTCATAAATTAAAAACTTTTTGAGTCATTCATAAATTAAAAATTTATTAAAGTTTTTATTTTTTATTTATTTATAATTTTTTGTTTGGATACCGCTTATTTTGCTGAAACTGAAAAATTATTGTTGAAAGAACTGTAGATAAAGGTAAAAGTTAGTTGAAATAGTACAGTGAGGCTATGAATAGTACCAAAAAGTGCAATGGAGCCTATGAATAATAACAAACGGAGTTTGCTATTCAGCTTATTTTTGCTACTATTCATGGGCTCCACTGCACTTTTTTGGTACTATTTATGGGTCTCACGGTACTATTTCAACTAATTTTTACATTTATCTACTGTACTTTCAGCAAAAAGTTTTCAGTTTCAGCAAAATAAGCTGATCCCAAATAGACCCTTAGTCACACATATATAGAGTAAGAAAGTTTCAGCTTAATCTATTTTGGTGCGTACACTAGAAACCAATTACTACTCCACTCAGTCATAAGTCTTGCTCGTATCAAGTTTCAATGCGATGTATCTGTTTTATTGCAATCTATTCTGCCCTACCTTTGGCCAGAATAGAAATAATCCGACAACAAGAAAAAAGTAAATCAGATATAGAGGCCGGCATCGCATAATAAGAACCGGGAAGATAGCTTGGAATCAATATTGGGATTTCCTACTTTCTTATAGAGGATAGCTTGGAATCAATATTGGGATTTCCTACTTTCTTATAGAGGCAGGCATGAGAATTGCATTACTGCAATTTCAACGACATAATGGCATCTTGGCTCAGTAATACATTTCTCGGTTATGTTTAATGTTTTCTGCTTTTTGAATGTATCCAAGTAAAATTTTCTTTTGAGCCACATAATTTATTTCTCTTGTTTTGTCTGTATAAACTTCAACTCGACAATAAATAAGCTAGGCCTTCGCATTTAGGGAATTTATCAAGACTAATGTATTAGGTAATTCAAAAATGGTCTCAAACTTTTTCTGATGACAGTGCAGTTATGAGGCCATGTTTGTGGTTAATGCGCCTGAAATGTTTCTGAGGTAGGTGTGTTGCTACAAGTTCTGTGGTCTCACTATGAATTGATGCTATTAGTCTTTTTCTTTTCCCCAATCACTTTCTTTGAAAATTGATGTGGTTATAAAATGTGCTTGTCAATACTGCCATTTCTTATCACTCTTGTTATTACATTTATTGTCATCATCTGGACATGCATTGTCGATGCAAGTCTTAGTTTTTTTGTTTTTTGTTTTACATAGAATGCCAATTGCAAAGTATATTTACTTAATTATATAAAAGATGAGTTCTTGCAAGAAGGTTGTGCAATCAAGTATGATATGTTCAAAAATGTAAATGTTTGCATAAGAGTCATCTGCATAATTAGTTTAAAATCCAAAAATGGACCTCTGATTTCTTTCCTAACATGTAGTATGTCATATAAGCCTATTCTTGGAATTCTCACTCTCTCATACACACACGCCTACTAATTATGTTCTGTAAACAGAATCTGCTAACCAATTTTTCTAATTTTTTAACTTTCTTAACATCAGACAGGCACAGCTGCACATGTTGGCATGGTAGTCACTGTGTTAAGATGAAGCTTCTCTTCACTCTGTAGACCATACATATGATATACCACATTGAGAAGTGCATGTAGGTACAATTTTCATTGTTGCCAGTGCAATCTGCCTGTCATAAAATATGCTTCATAAAGTCAACACATAAAATACTGAACCTTGATAGATGATGGTGTGAGAGACTGAAATCCCATTAAAGTTCCAGTTCTTTATAGACCCAAAAATTGATTGACAGTCTAAATGAGACAAAAAAAGGAGAGTAAACCCACGTTAAAGTTCTAGCATCCTCCCATTGCTCTCATTAGTCTAGCTAGGTTAATATCAAAACAAAAGAGTCTAGTGTTCTTCTATTATCCAAACTGTTTCATTCTCCAACTATTTGACAGCATTATCAACACACATAAAATCTATAAAAACAAAAATTATCTCATTCCCCAAACAATTCCTTCGTAGGATGTCATATTCATCACAACAGAAAATATTGGCAAACCTGAATGACAGTCTAAAAAGTTCTTAGAGCAGAATTCTATATAACATTTTCTTATGATGGCCAATGGCTAATCTTGTTCACATTTATAACACTTATAAAATTATTGATAACAAAATTGAGGACCAAACAATGTGCATTAACATGTGTCAACACTAGGCAAACAAGGTAACGTGCCAGATTATTGCTACAATAAATCTTTTTATCAATTTACAATTTTACTGATCATGATATACATAGAGATAAAATGGTTGTTCTTTTTTATTTTTTTATTTTTGGCTTGAACACAAATATTAAAACAAAATTCAATTAGCTTTCTAAATCACTAAATCCTTCATTCTTGAGGTCTATGGAAACACTTTCAGATTAACCTAAAGGAACTCAGTGTTTTAACCGAAGAATTCCAATAATATAAACTATTATACCCAATAGCTTTAATAGCATGCTGAGAGTGTTGGGCAAAGAACAATTTCTCAAAGCTAGCTATTCCAAGAGATTCGAAGAAGCTTCTTTCACAAGTTCCCACTAGTCTAATGAGTCTTTGTGTCTAGTATTCTACCTTTGTTACCAATTACTTCTAAGGATGCACTGATTCATCTTGTCGATTATCTTCATTCAAAGATATATCCCTGCAACATAGAGAATAATCGTCAACTTAATTGGAACGATGCTTTATGGCATAAAACATAGTTAGTTACACATGTGATGTAAGGTCTTACATTCATGGGGGCATCAGACAAATAGAAGTGATGGTTTCTCTTTTCTTGGGGGTGGGAGCCAAAAAGAAAAACGAAAAACGAAAAAGAAAATTCATGCAACATATTTTAAATTGGCCTTGCCCCCTCTCCTCGTAAAAAAAAAGAAAAAAGAAAAAAAAGAAGAAGCCTCATCTCGCTCACAAAACCAATTCTATTTGTTTTTGTAATTTCCTATTAACACATTAACATATTCTTGTAAGTCACATGTAAACATAAAATTAAAAACATAAATCACTTTATGATTGGTTGCTATATAATTTTTTAAAAACAATCGAGAAACATAAAACACCTTTTTAGTTATATTTTATTATTTAAATATTTTTACAATTATTTATTTTCTCAATTTACTTTTAAATAACTAAAATTTATGCTCAATTTTCTTATATTTAGATTCGTTTGTTAATATATGAATATATATATATATATATACCTATAATTAGCTATGATTATGGATAAATTAATTTAAGCATAATAATAAGTCAAAATTATGTTTTAATGAACTCCATAAAGTTAAATTTTGTGAATCTTATCATAATTGATAGAGACCAAATTCAAAGAGTTTATCTATAAAAAGGATTGTGTCAACCAATTAAACATAATGTTAGGTTCTAAATATTTAGAATTAAATATTTAGATTTTAGGCCCTTTTGTAGTTGTACTCTGGTTAGTAATGTATTATAAACCCGGTTTAAAACACTAATATTACTATTTTCGAGTGTGTTCTAATAAGTATTACTGTTTACTCAAAAAAAAAAAATTTAGATTTCTATTTTTATGTATGTTGGTAAATCGAGGTCAAAACATTTCTAGATTATGTATTAGACATTGCTCATGATAGTACAAATTAAGATTTAAGAACTTATAAGCTGCAAAAAAGAGAAGTTAATTTCAGACCGATGATGATTGTGAAGCTGATGCCTTAACCTTCCTTTTTCTTCTTCTTCTTCTTGATTTCGGAGAAACACAGAATTTTGATACGAAAACCATTGCTACTTTTTTTTTTAATCTGCAATAAAATTTTCAGGGTTGCGCGCCGTGTCAACTTCGATATTTTCAGGGTTCGGTGACTTATTAGAAAACCAGTAATGGGCCTTCGATATTTTAAGGTTTCATTGAGAGGTTTTTTAATCTAATGATTCTAATGGGCCTTCGAATATGGGCCTTCTGGACCTCTGGTGTTGGCAGAAGAGCCAACTGAAAAGGTTGGAAAGGAGAAAGGTTTTTTTTTTTTTACAAGATAGAATTCTAGTCTGACCTAATCTAAGTGTACATATGTGTGAAACTTCCTCTTAGAGACTTAAACCCCGGCCATTGCCCCCCACACTCTACAAGCACTTATACTTGTAGAGTGATCATCGCACTAAGGGTGTGCGGTGGTGAAAGGAGAAAGTTTAAAACTAACGTATTGTAGCATTCATAATCGTTCAATGTTCTTCCATATTCTTTTATGTTTTTAAAATTTTCCAAGAATTATTGTGTTATCATCGAAATGTTAAAATTTTTGTAATTTAAAATTATCCTTAAAAAATAAGTTTATAAATCGAATAGTAAATTACATCTAATTGATTTGTGATGTGACCCATGTCACGTGGGTTAAGAAAATAAAAATATTAATTTAACTTTTAAAATTTAAAAATTTGTAGTCCGATTAATCTTTTTTAGTGAGAATTATAACTTTATGCTACAATGCTTTGCAACTTTGCCTCTTTTTTGTGTGTGTTTGTTTTTAAAAAAAAAGGGTAAGGGCTCTTTTGGTATTGTTGTTTAAACATAAGTTCTCAATGCTTAAAAACCACAATATATATTTTTACAACACTTTTTAAGTTATACGTATTTTCACAGTACTTTTTAACACTAATTGTCTCACATTGTTGTTTAAGAGAGTGTATTATTTATAATATAGTTTAAAAATTATTATCACTCTTGAGTGAAGTTTGTGATGGCTTTGATAGATTCCATTTCCTTTTGTGTTTGTTAAAAAAAAAACTTTTGTAGCCAAAACTTGCACGAAATAATCTTCTTTTCGCTCCGAACCGAAACTGACCCAACCTCTCTTCCATACAACCCCTATTTCTTTATCTCGTCTTTTCTCAAGACCAAAATACACTCCAGTAGACCTCTCAGTAGCTGATCCATCTCCACCATTTCAACCTCACAGCTTTTTTTATTTTTATTTTAAATTTTATAATCAGCCAAACTTCACAGTGGTTCTCCGATTAGGTAAAATTCCTTTCACATTCTCATTCTCTTTTATCTTTATCTTCTTCAAGATTTAGATCCATTCGCTATAATCTAAATTACATTCACTCACTCACTGTTCACTTCAATTTCACTCTCATTACTCTCAATTTTGACCAAAAAAATTATTTTTAATCAAACAGATTTCTTTGCCTTTAAAAGAAATTCGATCTGAACTCAAAAATCTTGGTTGCAAATTTTGAATTCGGCTTTTTCAAATTTGGAAAGTTACAGATTCTTTTGCTAAGCTTTGCTGATGTGTATTTTACGCAAATTCTTGGTGTTTGTTTTTTCATAATAGGAAAATAAATTACTCAAGATGGTGAATTCTTGTTTTGGATTGTAATTGTTAAGCTTTGAGATTTATGATATCTTCATTTAGAAATTTCAATTCTTCGTGTAGACGGAGAGATATGCGAATTGCTGCGAAGTGAGGAGTGATAGGTTGATTCTCACAATGGAAGGTTTCAAAGCAAAATTTAGAGTGGTGGCTCTTATTGCTCTAGTTATATGGATTGGACTTGCTGCATTGTATGACTTGTTAAGACCGGTTTCGAATGGTTGTATCATGACATACATGTATCCGACCTATATTCCGATCTCAGCATCGGAAGGCGTGTCATCAGCAAAGTATGGCTTGTATTTGTACCATGAAGGATGGAGAAAGATAGATTTTAAGGAGCACATCAAGAAGCTAAGCGGCGTGCCCGTACTTTTTATTCCGGGCAATGGTGGTAGCTACAAACAGGCAAGGTCCTTCTCAGTTTCTCTTTGAATTTGATTACAATGTGCTTGAAATGCTTAGGTGGAGGGTGAGGTCGCGTGTTCAAGACCCACTAGGTGCACGTGTAACGTACCTATAAAAAAAAAAAAAAAAAAGTCATTAGGAGATGGTGATTGTTTCAGTGTGGTCTTGTTGACAAATTCAATCATAATTTGAATCTTTATAATGCCATGAAAATGAAGTAGTTGGATATGGCTGCAATTCAATTTTTATGTATAAAAAAATCTGCTTTTCAATTTTATCATGAAATTGTAGTATGCAATTTTGATAAGTAATGTATGATAAAATACATGTTTGGTTAAGCCTCTGTTGAGATCCAAGTTTATTATTATTTTATTATATTTGAAATAGTAGTATGCTTTATATGATAGAAAAACATATAATGTATCAAATATTTATGATACATTTAGAGTACCTTTATTGTTGAGATTGTTTATCTTTACATGATTCCTTTGGTTGTTTTGTCCTCATTACAATTTACAGGTACGATCCTTGGCAGCAGAATCTGATAGGGCTTATCAAGGAGGCCCTCTTGAGCGTACATTTTATCAAGAAGCCTCCTTAACTCCTGAAGAGGGAGGGGCAGATTTCGATTCAGCTGGATTTCAACTACCCAACCAATATACTAGCAAGCTGGACTGGTTTGCTGTTGATCTTGAAGGTGAACATTCTGCAATGGATGGTGGAATACTCGAAGAGCACACAGAATATGTTGTAAATGCCATTCACAGGGTATTTCTTTCACCATTTTTATTTTATTTTTTGATTTTCTCAAGTGGCAATAATGAGGTCAACTGAGATTTAAATGGTCTTGGACCTTTTTGTTGGTTAGTACAGAGATAAAAGGCATATAACTTTGGAATTGGATTAACAATATGCATATATCAACGTTGGAGGACATGGAACCTTGCCATAGTACTTCTCAATGTTAAGATCATTGGTTTGAAAACCTTAAATCGAACTAAGATATATATACTTCTTAATGGCCACTATAACCTCTTTCCACAGCTTCAGACCAAACTCTCATTTGTCTTCCTCTTATTTTCTCATCAATGTTAACACTTAACATCAATTACATTAAACCTTATTGGCACTTGTGATTTTGTTGAATCTTGTCCTCAATTGGGGGCTACTTGTAAGTTTCACTAAATACACAGGCTTGAAGATATATTTAGTTTGCTGGATACAGGGTTTTTTGTTCATGTCTTTTGATGAATCAATAGCCATTGTGTGGCCATGCTTGCAGATTTTGGATCAGTACAAAGAATCTTATGATGTTCGAGCAAAAGAAGGAGCTGCAACCTCTGGGAATTTGCCAAAAAGTGTGATATTGGTTGGTCACTCTATGGGTGGTTTTGTTGCTAGAGCTGCTATTATCCATCCTCGTTTGAGGAAGGCAGCAATTGCAACTGTTCTTACGCTTTCAAGTCCACACCAGTGAGTCTTATGGCTTCTATGTTTTATTATATTTTATTCTAATGAAGAAAAAATGGTTTGGTTTTATAAATAGTGTATTGATTTAATTTTAAAAGGGTCATCTATTTTTTTCAGATCACCTCCTGTGGCATTGCAGCCTTCCTTGGGTCACTATTTTGCACACGTAAATCAGCAATGGAGAAAGGGATATGAAGTCCAAACCAGTCACACAGGACATTATGTGTCTGATCCTATACTCTCTCATGTTGTTGTTGTGTCTGTTTCTGGTGGTTATAATGATTATCAGGTACATATATCTTTGCATCTTTTGCTGGTATGGTGGCTGCAAGAATGTTTGCTTGATTAAACTAAAAAGGGTGCTTTATATGTTTGTGGCACAGAATTGTACTGTGTCTAACGTGGATCTCATGAAGATTTGCCTTAATGTTTCATGTAAGAGTCAGTCCTACGTTTTACATAAATTTGTTCTTATAACTCTTTGGTCTCTTCTGGTTGGCATAATGTCGAGCAAATTTGACGCAGGACAACCAGAACAAAATTGAAATAACGGAAAAATAAAAGATATGACCTAGGAGTCAGCATCTAGGCCTTGCTTGGAGTCAGCACCAAGCGGAGAAACCACTAGGAGTCAGCACCTAGGATAGACCTGGAGTCAACACCAGACCAAAGAAAGACCAAACGGCCATTGTTTTCATTCATCAAAATATCAACTATCTCCTCAAGGAGTACAATAGGTTGCTTATAAAGGATTGCTAAACCCTAGTTCTAATTGGCTAGGAAACCCTAATTGCCTTATTACAAAAATAACCTTGCTTCCAAATTAAAATACTAATAGCCTAATAAACTACTAGGACCTAAAACATAAAAATACAATTGACTTGCAAACATAAATAATACTAAATAAAAATCTTCTTGTGTCTCCCGCATCAAAATTGATTTCACAAATTCATAGAAGAGTGGTGAGTATAAACAATTTTTGAAATGCAGGATGTGGCAAGTCGATTAGGCATGAAGTTGTTTCTTAAATACTCTAAAGTAGCTTCTTGCTAGTTCAGTTTCTCCTTTTGTTTTTCATACTTGTGGATGCTTTATGTAACATGGTGAATGAAAGTTTGTTCTTTTTTATTTTTTTTTATTTTTTATTTTATCTTTATTTGGTTGATGAACCAAGTAAACTTTAATTTAATTGAGTTGTCCATGCAGAAGTTTTTTGGTATGTATTATGAGATTTCAGATCAACAATGTACTTTGGTGACAGCAAGAGTGGGTTTATATTTTTATTTTATGCTCAAGTTTGCTATGATTTTGTTGTTGTACTTCATTTTGTATGAATGCTTTATATTTACCTTAACTTGGTTATGTGAACTTTTTTGCATTTTTTTTGTTAGGTGAGGACGAAATTAGAATCCCTTGATGGTATTGTGCCTCCTACCAATGGCTTTATGATCAGTAGTACTGGCATGAAAAATGTGTGGTTGTCAATGGAACATCAGGCTATTCTATGGTGTAATCAGCTAGTTGTCCAAGTGGGTAGAACGCCCTTCTTGAATTTGAATTTAATATTTCTATATATGGTCCTGAACATTTGTGTTCTTATATAGGTGTCACACACTATTCTGAGTTTGATAGACTCCAGAACAGGCCAATCATTTCCTGACACTCAAAAGAGACTAACAATATTCACAAGAATGCTTCGTAGTGGCATACCACAGAGCTTCAATTGGATGATGCAATCACACTTAGCTTCTCAGGAGCCGAAACATGTTCTGGTTAAGGATGTCAAAGATGCTGCTGGTATTGTACTCAATCTGTCGTGAAAAAAGGGTCATGGTCATCTCTTCATATTATGTAATTCTATAGGGGGTGAGGAAGAAAGCAATAACTTAGTAAATGACAAAGACAAATATCTTTTAGCTTTGTTGTTTTTTCTTAATGGTAAGCCGCTGGTTTCTAGTACATGGTTGAATTAAAACTCCTCCTTGAAGTTACTATTTGTTATCTACACAAACATTATAAATCATACCATGCTGCTGTTTAGGAATATCTAAACTATCTTTTAATATTTAATTTTTTATTTCATGGAGACAAAAACCAGGATACAGAAAATTCTTTATATATCCAGTATTGCCCATATTTTATGGATATTAGCTATCAAACATTGAAATTGGAGAAATCCTTTTGTTTATTATTGCGAGTAATTATCATTACTTATAAAAAAAATTACCGTAATTAAATCAGTTAGCCAAATGAGATTCTGTGGATGTCATTTGGGCATCTCTTTTTGTTTAGCTATTGTATTCAGACATTTTGAGAACATATAGAAGCGGTTTGAGTGCTTAATTGGATCACATCACACACACACACACACACACACATATAGTAGGCAAGAGTCTTTGTATAGATTGGGAATTAATGCCTAGCACCTTTGATATATCCTTATTCTGATGGTGTTTTCTTTTCCCTTTTTTCCTCTAATATTTCTCCTTTGTTAAACTTTTTCCTATCCAAAATAGCAAATTTGAATTTTTAATGGGTGACTCATGAATAAGTAATTTTTGTTGATGCTCAGTTAACACTATGAGTAGCACCATGTTGACAATTATCTCAAGCTTTCTAATTGCATGATGAAATTTGGTCCCATATCTTGTCTATACAGCTTTGAAGGACAAAGAGACCTTAACATTGTTCAGTTCCTGTTACCGAAATAAAAAAAGACAAGGCATATGCAATTTTGAATAATTTAAACTTCTGGCATAGTGGTACCCATGTGATAAAACTCGTGGCTGACAAAGTATATGCATATAGTTCTCTGTGTTGAAAAACCACAATGATTTGAAATTATGCTCTACATGCAGCTTAAAGAGTTTTGATGTAACCTGTTGTTACTATCAAATAATTACTTTTTTGTTCTTCCCCAATATAAGATATGCTTTTTGTGATGTATAACCATTCATTAAAACTTATACTGTGTTTGGCAAAAACAAGGGAGAGGGAAGGGAAGAGAAAGGATAAAAATTTTTCTTTCACTTGTTTGGTTTGTATGGGAGAAATGGAAGGAAATATATTGGTGGGTGCCACCATCAAAACTCTCTACTTTTCCTCCCAATTTGCCAGGAAAGAATATGGTGGGCCATAGAGGAAAATGGATCCCCCATTTTCCTTTCCTTCACCCAATCCATCCTACCAAACAAAGGAATTTATTTCCTTTCTCTCCTTTTCTATTATTTTCTTCCCCATTCCCTCAAACCAAACATAGCCTTAAGTTCCATAGCATGCATAAGATAGAACAGTCAAAGTTACATTGTATTAATATAAAATTTTGTTCACCAAATTTTTTTTTTTTTAATGTTTATGAATTACAAATCAGTTGCAAAATCTTATGGGTTAAATACTTGCAGGATCTCTGGTGCATGCATCAACAGCATGTCCCAGAAACGTTTATTGGGGTGATGATGGCTTTGAGAGGGATATATACATCCAGACAACCACTGTCACTGTTTTAGCAATGGATGGTCGGAGGCGATGGTTGGACATACAGAAACTGGTCAGCTTCTCCAGAGCATTAATCTACTGTCATAAAATAAATATTAATTCACTGTTTTTATTTTTTTCCCTGTAATTCATTCATTAGAGACCTGATTTTTTGGAGTTCAATTTTAACTGTCCCCCTTTTCATGCTAATGAGCTTTGGCCCAAATGGCACTTCCTCTTTCAACAAGAGTTGATGGAGGATGAGGTTCTGAGTTCAAAGCCCACTCAATGCATGTGTAACTTACCAATTTAAAAAAAAAAAAAAAAATAGACCCCCTTTTCGTGATTCATGCTTCCAAGGTAATCCCCCCCACAGTAAACTTTTGTGCTATGTTGTTAACCTGGGGGAAAAAAAATTATATAGAAGGTCAAAACTGTCCCTTGTTAAAATTGACTGTTTGGAGGATTTAATAACTGAGCTCAATTAACTTTTTTAGTTGCCGCGTTTAAAGATAATTTTTATCTTCTTATATTTAATCATGTTTGTAGTATCATTCATTATTTTGTTTCTTTGCATTCCTAAGCCAAAAGTTGCTAATAGTTCATCTGTGTGATGCAGGGGTCTAATGGGAAAAGCCACTTCATATTCGTGACAAACCTTGCTCCTTGTTCTGGGGTTAGACTTCATCTATGGCCTGAAAAGGGATTATCAACTTCAAGCTTGCCTCTAAGTAGTAGGGTTCTTGAGGTGACTTCAAAAATGGTGCCTATTCCATCAGGACCTGCACCAACACAGGTACTAACTGTTGTGTTCATGATGATTTTTTAGGACTCACAGTCATGTTTTTATAACATGTGCCTCTTCCCAACTTGAAGTGGATTTTATGTCTAGTCTGGGTGAAACATGTACTTTACAAAGTGGGAGGTTTAACATTTGTTGCCATCATGGGCTGGTTGGACTGATAGATTTATTCTTCTGATGTGATTGGCATACTCATGTTTCCAAACCTGCTTATGTTTATCAGATTGAACCTGGGAGTCAGACTGAGCAACCTCCTCCATCGGCTGTCTTTCGGTTGGGGCCAGAGGATATGCATGGATTCAGATTTCTGACCATCTCAGTTGCACCCCGCCCGGTATTATTGGCCTTCATTCTTTTTATTAAGATTTTCTCTTTCGATTACATCACGTGTACTGCATTGGAGAAGTAATTCTAAATTTCTTCTGCCTGTTTGACACTTTTTTTTGGCCAACTTGTCTATTTGATACTTATTTTCATCTCATGGATGCCTTTTCCTGAGCATCAATAAAAAAATCCATGCAATGCCTTTGCTTTTTACATTGTTAATGACTTTTACCTTTTATTTTTCAGTAATGGAAGTGTAAATAAACATAGGAAAAGCTAAATGCCTCTTTACAAAATGATGGGTATGCGTCAAACTTTAAAAATTATTAACTTTGCCTTTTCCGTCTTGAATCTATAGTGAATGTTATTTTTGTTGTGGGTTTAAGGCCCATTGGGTGTATATAGACCTTACCATTCAAAATAAAAAGAATATAATGAAATTATTTTCTGGGAACTTCTAAATTCAAGGACCATTTTGGCACATGGCTGTGATAAGCTCCTTAATGATGGAATGCTTTTGTGTTCTAAGAAAAAATGTGGTTGTATTTTCTTACGACTATACCATGTTCTCATATATTGCAATAAAGCATTGTTTTCTCCAGTATGCTAGGAATGTCTATTCTTGCCTCATCTTAAATAATTTTTATTTGTTGCAGTGCTGGATTTGTTCATTCTCAATCCACTTGAACACATACCATTTGATCTTCAACATTATTGATTAACATCTTTTTTTTTGTTGAGAATTCGTCATTTTCTTATTAATAAAATAATCAGTTGAGAGAATTGAGTACTTTTATCTTTTTCAACATAAATTTAAACTTGTCCGAATAAGCATATTGCTGGTACGGATTGTTTCTATAGTAATGGTGCTTTGTTGTTGGATATGATACTATAAAGTAGTCTGAGTGAAATGTGTGATGACAATTGGGTATGCAGACTGTTTCAGGCAGACCTCCACCAGCAGCATCCATGGCAGTTGGGCAGTTCTTTAATCCAGAGGAAGGAAAGATAGAGTTACCTCCCTTGTTGATGCTTCAATCTATCTATTCTCAGAAGGTTATTATCTTCATGAAGCAGCTTAATTACTTCTGGGAATCTGAAATCTTAGAAAATATATCTTTCCTTGCTTTATATTCAGTTCCATTAACTTAGCTGACTGAGCTTTCACTGTTTCAAAATTTTAATGTGAAGCAGGATATGCTTGTGAAGGAGGATCACCCTCTTGTTCTCAATCTGTCTTTCACCATTAGCTTAGGCCTTCTACCTGCTACTTTGTCTTTGGAAACTGCAGGCTGTGGAATTAAAAATTCTGGGCTTCCAGATGAGGCTGCAGATGTAGAAAGCAGCAGTAAGGAATATATATCCGTGTTTCAATACTCAGTTTAAAATTCTATTTTTCCTTCTGTTTTTATGATTCTGCTGGGCCAAAATGGCCAAATGGCCATTAAATCCTAACTATATAGTTTGTAATTCCGGTTTTTAAACTATATTTTTAACTAGCAACTCGAGTTCTAGAGACTCGATTTTGGCCTATAAATCGAGTCTTTGAGACTCGATTTTCATGGTCTAATCTCATCTGATGTGGCATTTTTTTCCTACGTGGAAATCGAGTCTCTAAGACTCGATTTATAAACCAAAAAAATTTAAAAAAATTTGAAGTCTATGTACAAGCCGAAATAACTAAAAACAAATTTAAGAAATCTCAAACACAACAATCCAACTTAGATCAGAGGGAGAGAAAGAGCTCAGATACTCAGATCAGATCAGAGGGAGAGAAAGAGATCAGAGGGAGAGAAAGAGCTTAGATCGCGGCCTGGGCTGCGCGGCGCCTGGGCTTCGCGCGGCCTGGGCTTTGCGCGGCCTGGGCTTCGCGCCGCCTGGGTCGTGCACGGTGGTGGTCTGCTGGGTCCTGCACAGTGGTCTGAAGCCGATCTGAAGCCACCCACTCCGATCTTCTCCCTCTTTCGGTTTCTGGTTTTTTTTTTTTTTTTTCCTCTGGGTTCTTATGTGATTGGTTTGGTTCTTCTCTCTGATGTGTTCTTAGATTAGACCATGGAAATCGAGTCTCAAAGACTCGATTTATAGGCCAAAATCGAGTCTCTAGAACTCGAGTTGCTAGTTAAAAATATAGTTTGGAAACCGGTACTACTAACTATATAGTTAGGATTTTATGGCCATTTGGCCATTTTGGCCATTCTGCTGTAATAGTTTGTTTTCTTGGGTGTGCTTGTGTGGATGTGAACTATATGGAACTTTATTGACCTCATTCTAAGGTTTGCTAATGTTCATGGATTGCTGAATCCTTTATTTGAATAGGTTCACACGTTTACTTTGTTGTGTTTACATTGATTATGTATAGATAAGCATTGCCAAATCTCTTTTCAGTGTGATGGTAAGATGTTTTTAATGCCAGATGTTAGATAGTTGTTTCTGAAAGTTGAACAGTGCATAAAGTGACTGTTTGATTGTGTTCACTGTATGTCCTGGTTTTTGAAAGTTGAACCACGCATCAAGCACAATACATTTATTTTTTTATGAATTTTCTAGTGAAGAAATAAATATGAGGAATGCCATTGCACCACAAACAATCTGTTAGGGTTCTGAAGAGCTTTAGATTAATTTACCATGACAACTTTTTCCTGTGCAATATTTCATTGTCTCATTTGTATGTGTGCAAATATGTGTGTGGCATTTTTTGTTTGAATTAGTTCGTGTGTGGCATTTTGTGTTTGAATCAACTTCTATGAGTTTTATCCTAGGTTTAAACTTCTTTTAAAACTCATTATTCTACTTCCAGAGTTCTTGAGGCTTTAACCTGGGTAAAACTTTGTAGACTTATTTGTGGTATTTTAGCTTTGAAACTAACATCTATGTTGATTCTACTTCTTGAGAGACTCTAGTCCAAACTCATAGAAGTTTGACCCTTGATTAAAGGTCCTAAATTTAAGGCTGTTTCTGTTTGGTTTTTCCATTATTTGATGAATTTGACTATAATTTGGCTATGTTGACCAAGAATTTTTATGAGTGAGCCCTTTATTGCAGGGCTTTGTAAACTACGCTGTTTCCCCCCTGTAGCACTTGTGTGGGATGAAACATCTGGTCTTCACATATTTCCGAATATGTACAGTAAGAAAATTGTTGTCGACTCCTCACCAGCACTTTGGACTTCAACTAGGGGTTCTGACAAAACCACGGTTTTGTTGCTGGTATGAGGTCATCTAAATAAGTTTCTTGGTCACTTAATATGATATTGGTATGAAACGGTAGCCGACTATAGTTTGTTTTCATAATTCATAATTAATAATCAAAGGTTTTTTCTTTTGCATTGGTCTGCTGCTCTGCAGGTAGACCCACATTGTTCGTATAAAACAAGCATTGCTGTCTCTGCCACTGCAGCTGCCGGCAGATTTTTGCTTTTGTATAGTCCACAGGTGATAGTTTTGACAGTGTTCTTGTGGATGTATATTCTAATTTTCTGCATGACATTTGCCTACTGTGATTTTTATGTTTTAATGCTCATTTAGAAAACGTCATACTCTTATCTGATTACTTTGGTGTCTTATCTTTATGTTCACCTTTATGGTTTCTTAGATTATTTTCCAGTTCTGGCTTGAATTAAGCTCTGGCTTGAATTAAGCTCAGGCTGAATAATTCTTATGAAAATTAATTATGAATATAAAGAAAGGGGATGGATTTACCCGACATAACCACACAAAGGCAAACTCTGCCATTTAGGTAATATGGAACAGACTGGTAGGTAATAAGAATTTCCAGTAGCCGTGTTACCCTATATACTTCATTATAATTTTGTGATTATAATTCCCTTATAGAGTTTTGACAATGAACTATTTGAATATCTAACTGCAACAATCTATGGGAAGATATTTTCCATGTAGGAGGTAGTTCTTTTGCAATAAAATACATTGCTTATTAAAAAATCTATTAAAAAATAGAAGAATCATCCAAAGATTCCAAGAAAAATATAAACGTCCAACTGTAGTGATTGTTAATGAAACCCTTGGGAAACACACACAACTTATGATGTGGAAGACTTTTCTTTTTATAGAGGAAGACAGTGATGTCCAAACAACTAAATTGATTGGGTTTGGCAATAATGAAGGGTAAATTGAATGTTTAATTCAGATGCACATCAGAAGCCAATCGACCCAAAACTTGGTTTATATACACTTGTATTTATGGTCTCTCAAATTTATTGTTTTCAATAGAGGGCTTGACAGGAGGCAACTAATACTTTTTCTGAATGTAGTTCACCATTATGAACTCCCCTGAATTCATAGCCCAAGGGCAATATAATGCCTAGATGCATATTCTTCTTTCTACCCAAGTCCTTTTATTAATCAAGATAAGCGAACTAAGATACATTGATACATGTTATATGTTAAGGTTTGTGAATCTGTGTGGTGATTGTTTCTAGCGTGGACCAACAGGAGAAACAACTAATGATTTGTTATATCATATAATATACAAATGTATATTATAATCTGTTGGAGGGACCACAATTCGACTCTCTACAACCACTCTAAAAACAGGCCCGCAAGGCGTGATGTCGAATGCCATAAAAAAATTTGATTGTCTCTTCCTCATCATCAGTTGGTTTTGACGTGGAATGGTATAACTCACGGTCCGACAAATGGTATTAAAGCCAATGTCATGAGTTCAAGTCACGAGGGTGTCACTGTGAGGGAGGGATTGTTGGAGGGATCACAATTCGACTCTCTATAACCCCTCTAAAAACAGGCCCGCGGGGCGTGATGTTGAATGCCATAAAAGATTTGAGTGTCTTTCTCATCACTAATTAGTTTTGAGGTGGAATGGCATAGCTCACAGTCCGACATAATCCATTATTGAATTTCCATGATAGATGGTATATGCTTGTTAATAAGGCTTTTATATCTCTCTTTTCCCCCTTTCCTTCTTATGTCTGGTTTGCTGTTTCTTTTTTGAATTAGAATTTGTGGATGTTTATGCTTCATATGATTGTATCCAATTATAGTTATCATGTTACTGAATTATATTCATGCAGATAATTGGTTTCTCCATTGCCGTAATCTTATTTGCTTTGATGCAACAAGCACGGGCTTGGGATCTTGATCTACCCATGCCATCGATGGTAACAGCTGTGGAAACCAATTTGAGAATGCCATTGCCATTTTTTCTCCTTGCCATCGTACCAATTTTAGTCTCTTTGTTCCTGTCCTTTTTGATGTCCCAACCATTTCCTCCATATGCTAGCTTCATCATTGTCTCAATGATTTGTTATTTATTTGCAAATGGGTCTGTTATCATCCTCGTTTTGGTGTCCCAATTGGTCTTCTATGTGGCTGCCATTGTACATATTTTTATTAAGACAAGGTTAGTAGGATCTTTCTACCGATCATGTTATATAATGCAACTAGATGTGAGATAATTTGTTCATCACGTTAAATAATAGAAAGGTTAAACGACTAATTTATTCCTCTAACTATTAGACAAAGTTCAATTTGGTTCCTTAATGATTAATTGTGACGATTTAATCCCTGAATTTTCAAAATCAAGTCAATGTCATCTTTGGGTCTTCTCTTTATTTAAATTTTAACAGATTTAATAGTTGAATTGAGTTGATTTTGAAAATTTTACACTTTCCATAATAACTTTTAATTTATGTTCCATTTATCACATCAACAAATTTTGTTAAAATTGAAACGAAGAGGAGATCCAAAGATCAAATTGACTTGATTTGAAAGTTGAGGGATTAAATCGACACCATTATTGGACCAAAGTAAACTTTACCCTAAAGTTAGAGGACCAAATTAGCAATTTAACATATTCCCTCCATCCTAATTTGTTTGTCCTGTTTGAAAAGGTAAATTTTTTAAGGGAACATCATTTATTGTCTTGTCTGCCTTATAAAAATGTATAAGTTTACAAAACTACTCTTAAATAAATTTATCAGTTTTTTTTTATTTTTAAAAAGAGTTATTCTTAATGAGACAACTAAAAAAGTGTCCCAATTAGATTGATTTTTTAAATATTTGTTAGTTTTCTTTTCAAATAGTTTTGAAAATAAAGTAGGGGTATAATAGGAATATTAGTAAATTAATGAGTTTTATTTTTAGAAACAGGACAATATTTTTGGACATCCTAAAATGGAATAAAGGACAAACAAACTGGAACGGAGGGAGTAATAGATATTTTCAAAACTACCTTCCCCCCCACCCTGACCTCCCCCCAAAAAAAAGAAAAAAGAAGAGGAGAATCTCTAAAACTATTTTTGGAAACTTTTGGTTTGCTCAGTTATTGGCTTATTGCAACATTGCATTATCTCCTTAGTCCTTAGTGATTAAAATCATGCCATCATGGTTTTATTAGAGATAATTTAGAAATCCCTTTTATTATTGAATGACTAAAATGCTGAATGTCATCTTTAAAATTAACTCTTTTTTTTTTAAAATTTAAATTTTGTAATAAACTTTTATACTCTATTTCACTCTACGTCCTTAACTGTGTCACTTTTATTCATGGGAATGCCACATAAAAATGTATATTTTCTCTGAACAGCTTTACATTGTATCTTATTTATTTGTACATGAGCTATTCGTCTTGCTGCTAGGAATACCACTTTGTATACTGAATGGTAGGGATTAATGTTTTGCAGGTGGGAAGTGTGGGAAGGAAAAGTTAATTTTGCCTTTGTTCGCTGGTTTATTAATCTGTCCTCCAGCTTTTTCTCATTAAAGGTAAACCTTAATTTCTGATGCAAATGTGCAATTAGAAATTGGTTATGTACTAGAGGACTGAAATTTCTTGTGTAATATCATGTTATGTTCATTTCTGCTGCCATGCTGAAACAAGTAGGAAAGAAAAAAATTTATCCTGATTTTTTTTTTTTTTTGGGTGTGTGTTTTATTTCCTTCTATTTTAGTGGGCAAATGTTGACATGTTATATTTTTAGTGTCAGCCGAGCTAAAACTCATTGCATGTTGGATTTTTCCTTTTGATCTAATCCAATCATGAAACAGGTAGTAAGGGTTCTACAGGGCAATCCGTCACTTGTTACAGCACTAGCTGCAATTATCTTGGTATTCTTGGTTCATCCAGCATTGGGATTATTTGTACTTCTCTTCTCTCACTCTCTGTGCTGTCACAGTATGCTGTGCTGGTATGGTTCAAGTTTAAACTCTTTTCTTGATTGTTCTTATGATGTTTGGATAAATCAAGGAAATAAATTTGTGGCCTATTCATGGATTTGCATAACAATATGCTAGGTGCTACCTTTTCTTCCCTTGCTTTGATTTTTATTAAAGGAAATATTGCTTGCCAAAAGAGTGGCAAATGTATCTGTAAGAAATATCAAACAATTAATATTTTATGCTCACATATCAATAAAATTTCAATGCCTTGGCAAGTGAGTCTAATACCTCCAACTTATCTAAAAAGTGATCACACGGTAAAAAGAAAATAAAAAAGGTTAAACTTAAAATTTAAAAAACTTTGCCTATATGAGTCATTAAATTAAAAATGCATTAGCTTCTCTCCTCCAAATGCTGCATTGAATATGAATGGGATTTGGGCCCAACCTGGCTAGGAAATTTTGATATGACGTGCAAGATACCGGAAATGTAAAGGGAAAAACTTGTTCCTATAATCTGTTTGACTGTTGGGGAAATTATGATGCAACTGGAAAAGAGGCTGATCCCTAGTGCACAGGATACATAAAACTTAATATTTCTAATGAGAACTAGCTCAAAATAAAAATAAAAGTAGTCTTCAAAACCTTGAAATGGTGGAAAACTGCTTGCACATGTAGCAGCATGAAACATACACAGAGTCATGTGAATACTGAATCAAGCATTAATATATGGTCATTGGTTCTCTTCCTAGTAGCACTATTGATTTTTAAATGGTGTTTGATGGTCATTGGTCAATTTGGCATTAGTGTAGTGACAGTAATATTTTACAACCACAAGGAAATGTTGAATAGGATGGATCCTGATGGGGAATGTGCACATAAGGGCTTGTTTTCTGACTTGAGTCATCAGTGGATCCTATCATGTCCTTTTATTCCTTTGATTTTTATTTTGGCCAAATTTATACTTAAGTCAAATTATAAAAGTCTGATGAATATATAGGGATTCGTGGAAGCATTGACTTCATTAACAGTTGAAATGTATAAATTTTATTGCTTATTGTACATAGGTTGCCAAAGTCTATAATCAAACCTTGTGTATGTATTGTTGTAAGATAATATTGAAATTTTCATGTGCATCATTGCCTGTTACTATGATGACCCTAAGTGTTGCTTGATGTTTTTGTAACAGTTTTTTGACGGCTTCCTTTCGCAGTCATGCATGGAGAAAGGAATTATTTGATTATAAGAATAAAGGCAATGATGGGTCTCAGCAGTTTACATCCAAATCTGATGGAAGATCCAACCAGAGATTGCCTTTGGAAGAGAACAGTTCCAATAGTCCAGACTCTTCAAAAAGCTTTGGTGACACACAATTGGAGATCTTTCATCACCGGCATGGCTTGTTGATTTTGCATCTTGTTGCAGCACTAATGTTTGTTCCCTCACTTGCGGCTTGTTTGCAGGTATAAGATGATCCATTTCCTTGTCTAGCATGTGATTGCCATGGTTTATTGTTTTGAAACTTGAGCCATTATCATCACTTCTATAAGTACATTGTAGTTTCAAACAGTTTTTTGAAAATGTATGTATATGTCGGAATGCATCTAAAACAAACTGCAAATAACCACACATGCATGCATGCATGCATATGTATATACGCGCGCGCACACACATATATTTAATGGGACACTAAAGGCTCCCTCCCAAGTACGCAAGCAGTGACCAAAAATCTTGATATATTTTTTCTTTTCTGTTTTGTTTGAAAACTTAACAATTTCTGATAGGTTTAGTTTTCTGTCAACATGCAATCAAATTCATTTGTGAATGTGTCTTATCGTTCTTTTACTTGATTAATAAGACCTAACTTGATATTGCGTCATAATAGACATGATGATCCATGTATATCACACAAATTCTGTCATACAGACAATATAGTAATAAAATGGGTGCTTTTCTCTTGGTTAAATATTGCATGTGAAATTCCTAGCTATATTAGAATTAAAACCTTCTACTTAGTTACCAAGGTGTGATGTTGCTTTGAGCTACAGAAGAAAATTCATTTAATATATATATATATAAAACTTGAGCTTCTGGCTAGCCTTAACTAGGCATTTGTCCTGGTTGCAGAGAATGGGGATGGGTCAAAGCTTTCCTTGGTTCCTGGATACAGCTCTTTGCACTGGTGTCATCCTTCATGGAATTTGCCTTACAAAGCCAGAGTTTAATTGCTTCTTGTTCTCTTTCCCTAGCATCCGAAGTACGGAAGTGAGACTTGACTTTATCTATCTGGTTGCCGGATACTATTCCTTTCTGTGTGGCCTGGCCTTGGTTCCAGACAGAGTGTTTTATATCATGGCCGCTATTGGCATCATTTCCTTTGCTTTGAGAATTGTACACAGAAGGAACATCGAGAAGGGAGAGGTCTATATGGTGAGCCGAAAACATTCGCATAGACATTAGAGAGCTTTCTACCTACACAAATTTACTAGGCAGTCAGATCATTTTTTGGTAACTTGGCAGCCCAATCCTCAGAAGGTCCTGCATCTATGCTGATTGAGTGATAGTAGTGATGTGTCCATACTGAATGAGGAGCTGCTGAGAGCACTCCAGTAACCGCAGTTTTGCTATCAGAATCATCACATGGAGGTGACATTTTTTTACAGGTGAAAGATGTAAAAACAATTAACAAAATTGTATCTGTGCGATTATAGTCGGGGCCCTTTTTCATGTGTTAGGGCCGTTTTTGTGATATTTAGAAACATTTGTGAGCAACTTGTTTGAAAATCAAATGAAGGAAAAAAAAAAAAAAAGCTTGTCTTACAATTGGGAACGAGGTTTTGGCTTGTGAACAGTACTCTGCGGAGAAGAATGACATTAGTTTGGGATTTCATGTTTAAAAACAAGCCATATCTATTTGAAAAATGCAATTCATCGGTTTTGAAGTTTTGGATCCGACTGTAATTTTATTTGCATCTGTTGATTGGCTGCAAAATGATACATTTCTTGCGTTAGTCAAAAAGGCAACCTGTAAAACTTAAATCAGTACAACACTTGGTCACAAGTGGACAGCTAAGCTGCTGTCGCTATTATTGGCTGCGTGTACACCCCAACAAAACTTATGCTAGAAAATTGATAAATTTATTGAACATACTTCTGAAGCTATTGCCGTTAGCCACTCCCCCTTTTGTCTTGCTGTGTGAATGAGGCATGTTTTAAGTTTTTTGGAAGTTAGTAGGCTCACACAGATTCATAGTGACATTTAGACTCGTGTTCACACAAAAGCAAGGGAAAAGAAGAGGAAAGGGAAAGGAAATTCATAGTCTCACTCGGTTACTATTTACAAAGAGGCATGCAGAGGTTTAGATAGCCTTCATACACTCTCCCAACCTCACATCATATTTATTACATCAACTAATATCTTCATCACATGCTAGATTAGTTACTTCATTAACTCCTCTCATGAAATGAGCTAATAAAAAAAAAACATCTTTTACTTTCACCAACGAAATAACTAAGAAAATTTAATCTCAACCATGCACCTGTAGACCCAAACAGAACAAAAACACAAACACAGACACATTGATTCTAATAAAGGCTGCTTCTAAATAACTAGCACAAAAAAGAGAGGCAAAGGTCAGAAAAGGAGGAGAGAAAGCAGCAGCTGCAGAGCCACCATCTCCTCCGCTACTTGTATTAGGAGATGAAGTCGGAGTCAGTGTGTCTGAGTGCACATATGTCCAAGAGGGGTCAGACATACCCAAAGCCACAAGCATTGCAAATTTCATGCAAATTGAGGCAAAGGGAAGCCATACATTCTAGTTGCCATTTCCAGCGAGTTCAGTTCAGGCAATGAGTGTCTCAAAATGGTAGCTTTAACAGAAGTGTAGGCTAATGGGAAGTAATAGATAGGGTTGTTAAGGCCTTGCTTGCAGCTCAAACTTCTTTAATTGATCAACTTGCTTTTTTTTTTTTTTCTTTTTTTTTTTAGAAACAAACACACACACAAGGGAGAGGGAAAGAGATTTTAACATAAAGGCATACCACAACTCTACTTAAAAGCCATGATCAACTTGCTTATTATACAAGGCATTGATTGATCTACTAGTAGCCCATCACCCATATGGTCAGGTTCGAACATTTTTTTTTAGTTCTATTTAGTCAGTCCATAATAAAATTATTTTTATTCTTTGATAAGTACTATACTACCATTGTAATAGTTATATTATTATAGTATGATTTATTTGTGGAAAAATAGCCGGTCCAAGATTGGACATGGAGGAAGAAGTCAAGATGCCATTTTTTGAGAGTTGCCTTCAAAAGTCAATATTTACCTCAACAAAGTTTATTTCCTTCAAGGTTGTATTTTTGCATGCATAATTGCTTGTCTTCTTTTTTTTTTTTTTCAAAGAAAATAGGGCATAAGTTTTTGGTTCAATTTTGACTTGGTTATATTTGAACTGTTTTTTGTTGGATTCTGACTTGTTTAAATTTGACTTTTTTTGTTCACTTGGTTGGATTTTTATTACTTTTATTTCCTTAAATTATATGTGTAGCTCAAATGTGAAACTATTTGTAATGGTGTTTTGTTTGCAGGGTCGCACCGATTTTTTTTTTATTTTTTTATTTTTATGATGGATATAACTAAGGTGTAAATGCACTTTTAATCCCTATATTTTGGTCTCTACTTTTCTATTTGACCACTTTTAGTCCCTAAAATGAAAAACATGTTCCATCTTGGTTTTTGTCGTTATCTCACTAATGAAAATTCTTGACGTGGCAAACAGAGTGCACTGTTGGCATAGTAAATGCTGACATGACCATTAAGATAATATTAAAAAATTATTTGATATTTAAAATATGTCACTTCAACATTTTAATTTTAATTTTAAAACAAAGAATTTATAATTTATCAATTTTAATTTAAATTGAAAAAAAAAATTACTTTTTGAATTTTAGAGATTGAGATCCTTTTTAGTAACTTTCTCAATTTCTATTAAACTTTCTTGGCAATCAAACATAACATAAATGTTAAATCTTAAAAACTCAAACAAAATCTCCAGGCTTTCTATCTCTCTACGAAAATCTCAAGCTGTCTCTCCAAGCTATCTCTCTCTACAAAAGTCTCCAAGCTCAAGGTGAAGGTGGAGGTGACTGAAGGTGGGTTTCAGCTGAAGGGGCTGACTGAAGGCGGGTTCTCTCTCTCTCTAAATCCATGGCCGAAATTCCAACTCTCTCTTTCTAAATTCATGGCCGAAAACCCAGCTATCTCTATCTCTAAACCTTGGCCAAAAACCCAACTCTCTTTGGCAAACCCAACTCTCTCTCTCTCTCTCTCTCTCTAAAACCATGGCCAAAAACCCAGCTCTCTCTCTCTCTAAATCCATGGCCGAAAACCCAGCTTTCTCTCTCTCTAAATCCCAGCTCTCTCTCTCTCTCTAAGAAAGTTTGGGTTGAGTTTTGTGTTTGTGGGCCAAAAATCTGGGTTTGAGTTTTGTCTTTGTGTAATTATTGAATGTCTTTGAGTTTTGTCTCTATGTAATTGTTGAAAAAAATTGGGTTGAGTTTTGGGTTTGGGTTCTGAAATTCTGTCTGTGTAATTGTGGGCATGTATTTGTGTTTGGTAAATCTGAGTGATTTTATGGGTTTGGTTGCTATGAAATTGTAAGAAAAGAAAATAAAATCTTTATTTATTTTTTTAATTATATGGGCAACCAAACATGGTAATTGGGGAAGAAAATAAAGAATATGATTGACTTGAGAAGAATAATCATGTCCTAAGTTCTTCCCCAAAAAAAAAAATTTAAAAAAAATTATTTAAAATTTAAAAAATAAGAAGTTTAGAAATGTTTTTCTTAATTATTTTATCTAATGTGGCATTTTTTTTAATTAAAGTGTTGATGTGGCATATTTTTAATTTTAAATAAAATTTTAAAATATTGTTTTAATGGTCATGTTAGCATTTACTGTGCTAATAATGCACTCTGTCTGCCACGTCAGCAATTTCTATTAGTGAGATGACGGTAGGGATCAAAATGGAACACATTTTTCATTTAGGGACTAAAAGCAGTAAAATAGAAAAGTATGGACCAAAATGAAAATGGACCCAAAATGTAGGGACCAAAAGTGCATTTACGCCTATAACTAATGATAATTTTTGTGTCTAAATTCTGTTTAACAAATTTGTATGTCATTCATATATGTTTTGTAGGACATAATGACAAAACTACTTTGCATTCACCACACAAGGTATGACTTGATGGTAGGAGTCCTTGTCCTAGTATGCAAAGAGGAGCAGTTCGAGCGATAGCCCAAGTCAGACCTGTGTGGTACATGTGGTATAACCCATTTTTGTCATGTAGTGTGTGGTTGATAAGCTCACACTGGAAACCCCCTTTTTATTTAGCAAAAAAAAAAAAAAAAAAAAAACTACTTTGCATTCTTTTTTTAATTATTTATCTAAATTCTGTTTACATATTTGCTTGTCCACGTCTACTTTATAGTTTATATGTGGTAGTTTATAAGATCAAGCAGTACTTGTGGTAGACAGAAATTGAAACTTAACTCCACTGATGCTTGCCTTTGTTATGAACAGCAAGGCATATGTTAGAATGCCTGTTCTAGATAGATGTGATGATACATCTATGTGAAAGATCCAATTCATGAGTTTTGTAGGTCTAAATCAGCTACCAAAAAAGGATTGTTTCTACTTAAATTGATAAAACATATAGCCACAGGTGTTTGGCCAAATGTTGCAACATTACTACAATGTTACAAGAATGTGGATATTACCGTTAGTTTAGTTGTACACAATATTATGGAAAAGTACAATGCCATTTATAATATATTAAGATTCCCTAAATAGTTCATGACCCGACCTAATAGCCCACAAATATGCGAGATTTTAATATTATTAATCCAAAATTCAGCAAGTAAAGATTTAAGATGACAAAAAATTTATTTAACAAAAAATTTATGTACTGACTATTGACACGGATTTTAAGTGTTGAAGCTTCCTCATCACATGATCCAATAAATGATATAGTTGACGACATTATATGAATTCATATAATGTCGTCAACTATATCATTTACCTAAGTTAGTAGTATGCTAGCAAACTTTACATAATATATATAGTTTAAAATAAATTTGATCTAAAATGTTATTTTAACAAACTTATTAAATTTACATTCAAATCAATATTGTTTCCCTATTTTATTTTAATATAATTTTTTCCTTTCATCTCAAATAAATAAATAAACATTGATCATGTATGTGAACTTAATAAGTTTTTAAAATGGCTTTTTAAATCAAATTTATTTAAAATTATGTTTGTTGCGTTTGCAAGAACTGAACCATGTATACTTACATTATGTCATCAACCATGTCATCTATAGGATAGTGTGATGATACTTAGCAGTCAGTATATAGAATTTTTGTTATATATTTTTTGGTTTACATTATTTCTTTATTTATGGGTATTCATCTTAAGAAATCTTTACTAGATAAATCTTTGGACTATTTTAATGTTAAAATCTCGTGGGGTTTGAAGGCTATTAGGTGAGCTGTAGGTTATTTGGTGACCCTTAATTTTGTGTAGACTCAATAACTCCATGTCATATGATGGCAATTAATAATACCATATGTAATATCGGGATCTTGTGGTCCTTCTATTTAGTTCCGTCAATTTTCTTATGTACATGGCTAAAGGAATAGTGAGGTGGCCTATTTTTGACATGGAATAATGTGTAGCCATTATTTGCACAGAGACGATCAAGCATTTCAAAAAGACAGTTTTGTATAATTAGTATCCATTTGGATACTGATAAAAGGCCCGCATCTGTGCGTCTACGTTTTTTTTTTGAAGCGTGTTTCTGTGGCTTTATGTCACACCAGTGGGTCCAGTTCATTGTTCACGGGACCCACAAACCTCTTTTTCAGCAACTTTTTTCATTAAAAATGGGTCCCATGGCACTATTCACACATTTAAAAATTATTTTGCTACAGTGTTTTCAGTTTTTAGCAAAATAAGCGGTATCCAAACGGACCCTTGGTGGCGCTATCAATGTGGCACACCACATTTGTTAAAGCGCTAATATTTGACAACTTCACGTGACGACAATGGTTAATACAACATGTACCATCGGATTATGGTGAGACTATCATTGTGAGTACAACACATTTGTTAAAGTGCCACTACTCAAATGCCTTAACTTTTGAAGTATTATGTTAAGAGATTCGAAGACTCCTACCACAAAGCCAAACCTTAATATATTACATATGATTTGAACTTGTTATTCTTTTTATTTTTTATTTTTTTTATACAAGATAGAATTTCTATTTTATCCCAATCTAAGTGTATATGTGTGTGAAACTCCCTTCTGGAGACTTGAACCCCAACTTTTACCCCCCATACCCCACAAGCATTTATACTTGTGAAGTGACCACCGCTCCAAGGGTGCGCAGTGGTTGAACTTGTTATTCTACTTTCCCATGATATTGTGTACAACTAATCTAACCAAAATTGTTATGTCACGTGTGTAACTAAATTTAACAAAAATATGTTTAGAAGTCATTTTGATAAGAAAGATCTTGATTTGGGCATGAAAACCACAAAAACATGTGATCGCATTTATCTTGTTTAGTAATTATATTGAGAAAATTTTGAAAAAAAAAATATAACTATCATGAATGCAAAAATGTCATTACTCATTTTGATTCTTTGGCATAAGTGTTTAGAAATATTGTTGAACTCACTGGATCTCACACACTACTCACAAAGATATCCAAACGTTAAATTGAGATAGAAGAAAACGTCTCATATCTTTTTGTCAAGTTATGTATATCATGTTAAAGTAAACATAGTTTTTTATTTTTATTTTTAAAAAACCATAACAATTCCTTCTTAATTCTTATCGATTTTAATTTGAATCTACAACTAATAGCAAAAAGAGTTGTAGCACACAACATTATAACATTAGCTATATATTTTTACATATAAACACAAATTGTGCAATAAGTACAAAATTTTAAATTTTTGTTTAATTCTCTCTGAAGGGTAAAGAATTAAGCAAAATAGTTGTTGTAGTTTTAGCTGGGTATCCTCTCCTTTTTCCTTCGGCCATTTTAACAATCGCATTCCTGCGTTTATAAAAGTTTTTACATTTTCTGCATGCAGAAAATTTCTAGTAATATCTAGAAAATTACCATGTTCTGATTTAGGGTCTCAATTGTCTCGGCCAATTTTGAACATGTAAGAACAAAGCTTCGATTGATTCCACTAAGTTCCTGGACAGCCTCCTTATTACTGCAGGTTGATTCAATAAGTGAAGCAATACTCTCAGCTGAAACAAATCATTATGGAGTGTAAGCTGTTGTACAGCATACATCCTGAGCTTTTTGAGGTCCTCAATGTCATCAACAACCTTCACCAAATTAAGCAACTTCAAAACCATGGAACTTTTCATCGATCGCGTGCGCATCAAGCATTCTTGCATTATTCGGTTGCGTTCTCGTCCATTCGTTTCTTCTTGCTGACACCGCCTGCCTATTCAAAGATTAGATATGATGACATTGTGACCATACATCTGCCACCTCTCCATAACTGCCTAGAGCTACCCGAGTCCTTGCTAAAGTAGCATATCAGAAAGGTCAAAGAATGAGATAATTAGAATGATAGGCTTGATTCGGTGACTGAAGTTTCAAATTTGTGATGAAAATATATCTACACCATAAACATGAGTACATGAAAACAACAAACCTAGTGCTCACCCCCAGATCTTTGAGTAAAGAGAGAGAACTGAGAAGATCCTATCATTATGTATGTTGTAAATATGGGTGTGGAAATTGTTGTCTCTAGAAAAAAAAAATTAAATTATAAATTATACCTCTACTTTGCTTAAAATTTAACTTACTTATGTAACTTTATTTTCGCTCAATTTAATCTTATTCTCCACTAAAATTGTGTTCTTAAAAGCCCTAAACAATGTAATTTTGATTTTATTTTAAGTTTATTCAATTATATAAAGAACAAAAAAAAAAAAAAAAAAAAAAATACCAGCAGGAAATTTATTGTATTATTCAATCCAAGATCTAATATTCATGTAAGTAGTAAAAATTCATGAAACGCGTCCTTGTATCAAAGTTCTAGACCAGAAGAGAAGCACTTGAAGACTAACACTAGTTAAACGACAACAATGTAAATATAAAGCTACTGTAGTTTAGTTGTTTAATTATTCACACATGTAAAGCATGTATCTCTATCACACGTGTCCATAACTGTTATCAGCTGATAGTTTGGAAAGAGAGGGAAAGTTTGTTATAGAGGTAGTTAGTCTGTTTCTAAGTGTATATAACATAGGTGTGTGTACAGATTCATTATTCTAATTCAATAATCAATATACAGAAATTCCATCAATTCTCTCTAGATAGAATTTTGATAACTTGAAATCCAGTCGAGGCTAGCGACCATTTCCTTAAGGTCTTGCCACATATTCTTGTATGTAGTAACTAATCTAATAATTGTTTAGATCTCGTAGTCTCACTTTCTTTCTCACATATTCATGTTGTGAGATACGGTCCATCAAGTATGAGTATTCTTCTCCAAAAAAAAAAAAAAAAAGTATGAGTATATTAGATATCGAACTGCTTTTATAAAAAAAAAAAAATTTCCTAAAAAAGAGTGCCGATACATTCGGGATATGCCTTGAATACAATTGTAACCTAATTCTCTAATAATGAGAGATGGTCCAAATTTGTAAGGATTTTTATTTAATGTTGAATACTTATTTAGTTATATTATTTGTTATTTTGGATCTTGGTTTGTATTCTAGACATTATTAAATGGCCACGAACACTTTATTATCTATTAATTACTCCTCTTAAATTGATATATACTTAACAATACATAGAAAATATAAATAAAAGTATATTTAATATTTAATTAATTAATTAATACTCATCTCTACCGTATTGTATTCTAGTTTTTTAAGAGACTTTATCAATCGTAACATAGTGATGTTTGTTGTAAACAAAGTTACAAAACTCAACAGTTGATTATCCGCAAGTGAAGTTTACACTTGTTTAGTAGTTCATTGTGCTATTTTTGAATGAATGATACTTTATTTTATTACTATTATGAAGCTTGAGTGAATTGGTGGATACTTACACTCCCTTGAATATATTTGATCAATTAAACTATGAATATGACTTTGTTTGTTTTGTAAATTAGTTTAATTTTTTTCCCATTTTCTTTTTATCAATCTCTAGTGTTAATACTTTGAACACAGTTGGTTGAAATTTGAGCAGATCATCTATTTTTTGCTTGATGCCAAAGGGGAGTGTTGGTTCTCAACAAGCTAAATTATTTAGTTCATTCAGTATATTACACCCTTTTCTCCCTAATATGCGACGATCCCGTATATGTGTATGTGTCTTACCTATGTACATGTGTCTTACCTTTATGTGAGCGGGAGGCATAGTTATAGTATACCAAGTGTATGGAATGATTTTACCTCAACAAGGTTTATTTCCTTGAAAGTTGTATTTTTGCATGCATAATTGCTTGTCCTTCATTCTTTCTTTTTCTTTTTTCTTTTTTTCCGCAAAGAAAATAGGGCATAAATTTTTTGTTCAATTTTGACATGGTTAGATTTGAAACTTTTTTTTCTTCTTTTCACTTCTGACTTGTTTAGATTTTGACTTTTTGCCAAAATGTGAAAATATTGAAATAGTGTTTGTAGGGTCACACCATGTTTTTTTTTTAATTAATGATAGATATAACTAATGATAATTTTTGTATCTAAATTATGTTTAACAAATTTGTATGCCATTCATATTTGTTCCGTAGGACATAATGACAAAACTACTTTTCATTATTTTAAAAAATATATATAAATTCTGTTTAAATATTTGCTTATCACGTGCTACTTTATGCGGTAATTTATAAGATGGAGCACTGAGCAGTACTTGTGGTAGACAGAAATTGAAACCTGGTAAAACTTAACTTGTGCAGAATTTGCAAAAAAGAAAATGTGATCTGTTCCAGAGAAATTTTCTAGAAGGGACGAAAATTTATATTTGATTCATGGTGGAATATTTGAATTCCAGATTTAATAGAGAGAGAGAGAGAGAGAGAAATTCAGAATCGGATTCCTTCGTACCAATTAGAAGAGATTCGAAATTTTGAATCCCCCAAAATCAAAACTCCAAAAGTACTCAAAAGTAAAAAAAAAATGATTTGGAAGCAAAAAAATTTTAAAGAAATATTCGATCACCCAAAATCGAGTCTGATTTGATTTATCAAGTTCTGGACTTTTGGTGGGTATTTTGAAAACCTGACCTCTTTGAGAACCCTTTCGCTACTCACCAGTCACTCGGTTCTACGAAGATTTTTAAAAAATACTGTGAGATCACAGCTCTACTTTGGACCAAAGAAGATTGTTACTCTACTATGAAGCCATTGTTGCATAACGGGTTATGTGATAGTAAAAAGAAAGCAGCATATATTCAAAGGTTAGAGATACGATATATTGGTTCGAATCTCACATGGTGCTTATATATACATATAACTATGTTTATTGCCATAAACCATTGTGTTAAGTTGATAATTTACTCTCCATGTTACAAGGGTAATCTTTGAACGAGGATAACTGAGTTGTGTTTAACAATTGGAATGGTAACACCCCATGATATATGAAGAACATATATTACAATATTATAAACCACGACCCTAGAAACTGCTTCAATAAATATGTGATATATGTTCTTCATAAATACAATCTAAAGCAACAATTTGACATTTAAGAAATCAGTTACACTCTCAGCCCAGAAAAAGATATCAACCATGGATACAACTTACAAATTTTATTTGAGGAAGGTTCTTTATTTATCAACTTAAATTGCGGGTTGCCTTTTGATTTTAATTTCACTATAAAGTGCATATACCTGCAGTTTGAAAATGGTTCTTTTATCTGCTCCTTTGCAATTCCCTTTAAATTCTATTTTCCTCCCATTCTAGTTAGAAAACAATATAGAAAAAGGGAGGTGAAAATTTAGATGGACTTAAAATAGTTTTATATAGGTTAGAAGTATTATACATTTAAAATTGTATAAATGAGATGAAATGATATTTAGCAGAAATTGAAACCCATTTAAAATAGCACAAATTTAGATGGACTTAAAATAGTTTTATATTGGTTATAGCCAAAGGTTACAACTCTCACTAATAATATTAACATGATTACATACTTTGAAAATCTAACAGTTAGACTGCAAGTTTTTTATATTCTTAACATATACGTTAAATTTCATGTCAATCAGATGTTATTTACTATTCAATCTATAAACTTATTTTTTATTCATAATTTTAGATTACAGAAACATGAAATTTAAACATTTGATAGATGACATAGCTATTGATTTTTGATTTTCTAGAAATTTTGCAAGCATAGAGGATATAAGAAGAAAATTAATTTAACAGTGGATTTGTCAAAATTCAAATCCAATAAAAAGATATTTTGTGGAGTTGTAATCTTAAGTTACAACCAAGTTTGTTGCCAAACTTTATCCTTTAAAATATAAGGACATTTAGCATCAAATAACTCGTCTACTGTCGACATCTCAGATTTGATATCACATAACTCTAGCTTTAACTATATTGTAGTAGTTTATTAATATTACTATTTCTTTTTTTTCTTTTTTTTTTGGTTTTTGGACTACATTTTTTGGCATTTGTTGTAGTATTATTTGATTTTCTTTTATTATGTCTAGTTTATTATGGCTTTGGCCTTTGTGTTGTGTTTTTGAGTCAATTTTATAAACTATGTTTTGATCATTATATTTTTATTCTTGGTGGGAGAATTGGTTAAATAAAAAATAAAAATTCAATATTTAGAGGCTAACAATTTTTCCTTTTAAATTATATTCTTAAAGTTCAATTTTACCCAAAATTATCGGTTATGTTAATTATGGTTACGATTTACAAAGATTTTATTCTTGGATTATATTATTCAATTCATATTCAAAATAATACTATATTTTTTAAATGATAAGGCTAGGGCTATCCAACAACCCGGCTAACCTGACCCACTCGACCGGACCAATCCAACCCGAGGCCCAACGGGTGGATCCGAATAGCTAAGGCGGTTGGTTTCAAATCTATGCAATTCAAAACCTAAAATTTTAGGTCGAGTTGCGGGTTAGGGTCTTGAATCCCGATGGATCCGACCTGACCAAATACTCCTGATAAGGTTTTAGATTTTCGCCGCATGTCTTCCTTTCATTGGTGGAAAATCTCACCTTATCTTCAAAGGAATTTTTTTTTTTATCCTCTCGTAAGTTTCTAGGCAAGTGGGAAACAACTGTAAAAGTAAACACTCTATCTTCCTTTCATTGGTGGAAAATCTCACCTCATCTTCAAAAATTAAATTTTTTTTCAATCTCTCATAAGTTTCTAGGCAAGTGGGAAACAACTGTAAAAGTAAACACTCTATCACACTCTCTCATTCTCAGATTTGAGAATTCAGATTCTCTCTCTCTCTCTCAAAAAAAAAAAAAAAAAAAAAAACTTTGAAATCGTAGGTGGTAGGTCGTTACAAGTTTTTAATTTGAATTCACCTTTGAAATTACTTCCTCGCCTATCAATGATAGCTCGTAACAACCTGCCACTTAAGATTTGTTGTGAAAGTGTTGTAAAAATGTTGTGAACATAGCATTTCTTATATGTAAAACTCTAAAACTTGGAAAGTGCCTTAAATTCCCCCCATTTTTGTCTTTCCTTTTTCCTCTCCATGCTCATTTTCTATCCCAAAAAAATATTCACATTTTACTTTTCATGGCAAGAGTTCAAAATCAAAAAGACCAACAAAGGCACACCACAACTCCACTCAAAAGCCATTTGTTTTATTATTGTTTCTATTATTTTTCTACTTGATATCATTCAAATTGTTGGCTTTCTTATTAGTAATAATGGCAATAATTCCATTTGGGTATGAAAAATCATTTCCATTTCCATAATAGATTATGTATATCTCATATAAAACTTTTTTCCTCTTAGATCTGAATGTATTTTTGGGAATATTGTTGCTCTTTGACTTCGCAATTTGCATGATTAGTGGAGATGCAAGTTTTGATTTTGGTAACCCGATATTCGACCGACCGTTAAATTCGACTCGAGTTGTATATAGTTTACAAGGTTCTATCGGTCGACAATGGGTGAAATGATTCCCAACCCGAATGATTTGGGTTGAGTGGCGGGTGCACCCCAAACCTAATCCACCCGACCAGTAGATACCCCTAGATAAGGTTATTTAAAAAAAAAAATTCTAATTTTTTTTAATAAATAAAATTTTTAAAATTCAAAGTTCAATATGCTATAAAATTCTTATATTAAAAAAGAAATAATTCCTAGTGGTGTCACATTTAGTGTAAAGGACAAAACTTAAGTACAGTTCTTTAGATACAATTGCTTAGGTTCCCCCACTTATATTTAAGACACATGTCTAACTAGTTAACTCAGCAAATAGACGTTACAAGACCCATCTCCTTTTGTTTTCTTCTCCTTCTTTTTCTTCCCTGGCTCAGGAGAGAGCAAACAAATTCTTTAAGTTAAAAATCTAAGAAAGCTTCTTCACTTTAGACCTGTTCGATACTAAATCTGAGAAGACTTCAGTATAATAATTCTTTAGTTTTTTTCTATTTTCTCTTTTTCTTCAAAATCCTCTCATCTTTTTATGCCTTACCAACAATCCACACTTTTTCTCTCTAAAACTTTCTCGCTCTAAAAGTTTTCCTTGTAGTTGTTGTTTCTTTCTTTTTCTTTTTTTTTTTCCGAGAAAAATCATACATGCATTGGTGATTTTGAGTTCAAGTTTGGCTCCTCACTCCTTAAATCTTTGTCTTTTGGTTACCATTGAAGATCTCTCAACCTCTTTCAATCTCTTTGAATTTTTCTAAATAATTTCTTGAATTTGGGATTTTCCTTTTGAGTTTCTTGCATCTCAGATTAGTTTATCTCCAAATCAAAACATGGTTTAAAATTTTGGTTGGTTCCCGAGAAAAAAGAGGTTAAAATAAATAAATAAATAAATAAAAAGAAGTTGAAATTTTTGAGGAATTGTAGTTTTATATGAAGTTAAATTTCATTTATAAGATTTAGAGTCTTAGACTATTTAGTGGGTTAGTCGAAGAGTTGAATGGATCTGGCTTTCTCATAGGTAAGGAAGGAAAAACATAAGGAAAAGAAAGAAAACAGAGAAAGTTAACGTCCGTTTGCTGAATTTATTAATTAGACACATGTCTAAAATATAAGAGGAGAACCTAAGTAACTGTATCTAAATTTTGCACTTAATATAAAACTAACATAACATTAGATAATACTAAAATAAACTTAAACATAACATAAGATACATACTCAACACAAATAAACTTAAACATAACATAAGATACATAATCAACACAAATAAACTTAAACATAACATAAGATGCACACTCAACACTGAAGGTGCCAACATAAATTGTCATAAAGATATTTTAACGACTTTATTAGGTTTGGGTCCTAGTTTAAGACATTGTTTCATTCGCGGGGTGTGAATTGTCTACTGGTGGCTGTGGCTAGCTCTTCTGCAAACTACAACATATACTATTGGGATCTACGAAGTAACATCAAATTATTCCCATTACGTATTCATTTCATTGCACGCCTTTATTTTTTATTTCTCCACGTTGCGCTTTAGCTTGTTAAGTGAAACAAGACCTACCAAAAATATTCCGAGTAATATCAGCAAACATTAACATTCCTTTGACGTTGTCTTCCCCACCACCGGCAACCCATTTACAACTGACCCCTTCATCACCTCTATATCTTCTAAGGTGATGGTCATCGCACCATGTGGTGGGTGGAATGTGTGCCTCTTGACGCCATCGCTCCACCAAAGCGGTGATTAGTGCTTAATCAACAAGAATACCTAGGACGCTTTAAAGCCCATTCTAACCATGTTTCCATGATAATGATCAATCTGTAAATCTACCACACCCCTAATAATATCATGAAGTAGCGATGACATTATAGTACACCTAGCAATTCCTGTAAACAGAATAACAATATGTTAATATCGTTTTCAGCAACAACAATAAAACTTTATCAAACTAATACTAACAACAACAACAAAATTTTAAATAGGTTTTGGTATTTAATTGATACTACTAACAACAAAAATTTTACCCACTAACTATAACTCATTACTTTATTAGAATATTATTTAGATTAGAATTATTATTATTATTATATGATAAAGAGCTATCATCAGGAGCGGACGCCATAAGTTGAAACTCTCTAAAAAAAAAAGAATTATTATTATTATTATTATTTTGGTTTGTGATTTTTGAAAATGGGAAGAAGAAATTTTATTTTAAGATAAAAAAAATAAATTTCATTTCAACACAACATATTAAAAAGAGGTCACGGCATAAAATTAAAGATATGTATTCTAAATTCATTAGTAAACAACGCATCCAACTCAGTCACTAGAATAAAATAAAGGGTAAATTGTAAATTACATCCCTGAAGTTTGGATTGACTGAATTTTACACCTCAAAGTTTCAGAAACTTGATTTTTCACCCTGAAGTTTGGTTTCGTTAGCAGGTCACCTCCCACGGTTAGTTTCAGTTGTTAAGTGACACATCATCATGCTACATAATAATAAAAAAAAACCATGGCACTTTCTTGTTGATGAGTTAATTTGGTAATGTGGTTTTGGTAGACTTCTTCTAAGTTCTAAGTCTGCAAGTGAACTTGGATTTCAGAATAAGTCCTGACCTTGACTTAAACAGGAGCAAAAGCCACATTTAATAAACTTTAGCCAATTTCCATTATAATAAACAATATTATAATAAGAGACAAAATTAAGTGCCAATTTCCATTGCAAGAAATGCATTTCAATTTCCATTACAACATAATAAAGCCAGTGGCTATTACATTTGTCATTACATTAAACAAGATAAGAAACTATATACTCTCCCAAACCGATTGTCATTACAATCTTTTACAATGACTAAACTACAATTCTCCTATTCTAAATACAAGTTCTTTCCTTGGCCTTTTACATTCACTAAAAAAACTAAAATGACCACCACAACAACAAACGAACTTAATGCAAGGCAAAAAAGTAGTCTCATCTCATCATGTTCTCCTTATTCAAATGCATCAACTGTATGTCCATAGAAGTCTTTTTATCTTCTAAATCAATAATCTTCATATGATGTGCATTATTATCCTTCTCTAACAACACAATTGTAGCTTCCAACTTGCTAGCCTTTCATAATAATCTATGATTAATTTGCTTAGCACTGGAACAAATTTCTCCATCAATCCACTTTACAAACAAAAAAACAGTGCATCTTTACACAACTTTTAACAATACAGTTAACCACATTCACAACTTTGAAATAATTTAAAAAAATAGAGATTGCATCTTTCTAATGATTTTAGATGCTAGCTAAGGTAAGATTAGTACAAAAATAAAACACATTAGCATGATGATGTGTCACTTAACAACTGAAACTAACTGCGGGGGGTGACTTGCTAACTGAACAAAACTTCAGGGTGTAAAATCAAGTTTTTGAAACTTTGGGGCGTAAAATCCTGTCAACCCCAAACTTTAGGGGTGTAATTTGCAATTTACCCAAGATTTTATTATTGAATTATATTGCTCAATTCATATTAAAAACAATACTCCCTCTTTCAAATGATAAGGTTGTTTTAAAAAAAAAAAAGTTGTCTAGTTGTATTAAAATAAATAAAAAAATTAAAACTAAAAGTTATGCTATAGAATTCTTATATTTTAAAAATAAATAATTTATAGTGGTGTAACATTTAATATAAAAATAACATAACATAAGATAACACTGACATAAACTTAAACATAACATAAGATACACAATCAACGCAAATAAACTTAACCATAACATAAGATACACATCCAACATTGATGGTGCAGACTGATAAAGTCTCTGATGGTTGAATAAGAGATCTGAGATTCAATCCCTGCCTACACCAAAATTGATTGGTGTCTTGGTCTGATAATAAAGAGTTATCATCAGGAGCGAACGTCATAAGTTGAAATTCTCTCCCAAAAAAAACACATTGATGGTGCAGACATAAATTGTCATAAAGACATTTCAACAGCTTATTCATTCCGATAAGTACGGGTCATAATTTAAAACATTGTTTCATTAGCGAGATGTGAGTTGTCTATCAGTGGTTGTGGCCAACTCTTTTGCATCAAATACACACTCAACACAAATAAACTTAAACATAACATAAGATGTACACTCAACATTGATGGTGCTAACATAAATTGTCATAAGGACATTTCAATAGCTTATTCATTCTGATAGGTACGGGTTGTAGTTTAAGATATTGTTTCGTTCACGAGGTGTGAGTTGTCTACCGATGGTTGTGGCCAGCTCTTCTGTAAATTACAATATATAATATCGGGATCTACGAAGCAACATCAAATTATTCTCCTTGCGTATTCATTTCACTACATGCTTGTATTCCTCCATATTGTGCCTTGGCTTGGTAAGTGAAACACGATCCACCAAAGATGCTCTAAGTAATATCAGCAAACATTGGCATTTTTTCTAATTAATCCAAGTTTGTTTTCCCCACTATCGGCAACCCATCCACAGCTAGCCTCTTTCTTCATCACCTCCACATCTTCTATGGTGATGGTTATCTCACCATATGGTAGGTGAAATGTGTGGGTTAAGCAGTGATCAATGTATGATCAATAAGTATATCTGGGACGCCGTGAAGCACATCTACAAGCCGTAGTAATTTCGTGAAGCAACGACGACATTTTAGCACACCTATCAATTCTTGTAAACAGAATAACATTATGTTAATATCATTTTTAGTAAATAATAACATTAGGCATCAAACTAATACTAACAACAACAACAAAATTTTAAATAGGTTTTGGTATTTAATTGATGAGTCTTTTGGCTAAATATTGCATAAAAAGTTTATTTGTGATATGGGCACTATTCAAACTTATTTGGAAAAATAAGGAGATGCGAATTTTGGCAATGGTATTACCCAAATTCAGAGAAAAAGTAGGAGAGAGGAGAGATAAATGATTTGATGAAAGGGGAGAGAGAGAAAAATGAATTTCAGTGATGTAGTTACAGAAATTCTTGCCCAAAATGAAAGCTGCCAGAAATAAAGGAGTGCCTGAAACAGAGGAGTGCCCAAAAAGGAGGAGAGAGGAGAGAGAAAAAAAAAGGAATTGTGGTAATGGAGTTGCCAAAATTGTAGGGGAGATGAGGGAGAAAAAAATGAATTATGGCAATGGAGTTGCTAAAATTGTAGAGAGAGGAGAGAGAAAAAAAGAATTGTGGCAATGTAAGAGAAGATGGAACATGTATGCCCTAGCATACCATTGGATTGTTAATGCATTGGCACCCTGTGGTAGGTTTGAGAATGTATTGCGTACCCATGTTATTTTAAGGCTACCATAGCTCAATGCTGTTTTAGGTGGTCTAACCTTAAGTAAATTCTGACAAATAGTTCCCTAGTCCAAATTAGTAGGCCCGCACACTGCATTGCCACCAATAGGCAATCCTATCATGATTGTTATATCCTACAAGGTGATCGTCATTTCACAAGTAGGAAGGTGAAATGTATGGGTTTCTGATCGCCACCGCTCCACCATAGAAGTGGTAAGACCTCAGTCAATATTTATGTGGTAGGCAGGTGACACGGTATAGTTTACATTCATGCAAATATGTGGCAATACACTTGCCTAACTGCATAAGAGGTGCAAACTGTTCAGGTTGCACTCGTAAAGTGGAAACCTGAAATGTTAAAAAAAAGGTACAATGTTATATTGGTAATTCTGAATTTATTTTCATGTAAATTGAATAATTATAGATATTATTAGGACATTAATAAATTTTGATCTCGCAATGCACATTGCCTTCCAAAGCATCATTAGAGATATGAGATTGTTGCTAGGTTAGCGGAGAATGATCGAATGGCCCAGGCTCCATTTCAAATATATCTTACATTAAATGCTACAATGAGTTAAAAACATGAATATGAATATACTTTGGCAACATCCATTACCTCTATATCAGTAGGAAATTGTCTATAAATCAAACTAAATTAACCTTTTTTTTTACTGAGAGAACCTCTATGATATTAATGAATTGACAATAAAGTAATATTAAGATCTTGGTAAACCCTAAATTAAATATAATATATGAAATTAATCATAATCATACTCATTATTGGAATGGAATCAACCCTAATTATTGTATTCTTAAATTCATACACACATAATACAAAGTAAAATATAAGAGAATATGTGTTTTCACAATATCTTTATTATATAAACATTGAGATTAAAAAAATTACAATATCTAAAGGTATATTTTTTACAAACCATATGTGTAAGAAAATAATTTCCAATTAAATTAGAGGGCTGAGAAGCTTACTACAATCACGATACGAAATGAAGGAAAGTAGGAATTATAGAGTGATACTTGCAAGAAAAGAAAGAAAAAAAAAAACACAATAAGATAATCGTAAATATCTTCTATAAAAAAGAAGAAGATAATCTTAAATAAAAAATAATAAAATTCATATATAGTGATTACTACAATTTTTTATGCTAAGTATATAACTTATAATGCTTGTAGTTCATAATGAAATTGAAAGAAACTCTTTTTTTTATAGTAGGAATTGAAAGAAACTCAAATAAAGGATTTATCAAGCAAAATTTTAATAATAGTAATAGTTTTAATAAAAATAATCAAACACACAATAATTACTATTAACTATAATATAACCATATATAATATTTACAATATAATAGCATTTTCTTCTAAAAAAAGACAACATATTAGTGTATAATATTTACAAAGCATGTATACAATAATAGTATTCTCATGCATCCATGCAATAATAGATAAATATGTCTATTATCGTACAATTTTCGTTATTATTATTACACCTAAAACTTAGATTTTTTTTAATTATGAGCATATACCAGCCTTTTTTTTTTTTTTTTTTGGTTTTCTTGAATCATACATGTTTATTATAGGCTAACAAAGTAAGTGTTTCTTTAAGGAAAATTGATGTCAATTTTGAAATATATTTTTGCCATATGAAATTTTAGACAAGAATTCGTGGACAAATAATTTAAAACATATTATACAAATCAATTCATGTTGCAAAACACATGATACAAAAACAAGATTGTCATACTTAGCCACGTCCCTAAAACATATCAATATGAGTTTATAAAAAGAAAAGTAACTAATTAAGAGATGTAACTCATCTTGTGAGAGATAAAGAATGGTTAAATATTTTCAAGTGTTGTTCTCAGAGTTGTTTGTAGAATGTATAACACGTATGAATTGAAGATGGTTGATAGAATTTTGAGGGGAATAAGAGTAGAGAAGAAGGTTGATAGACTTTTTAGGAGAAAAAAAGTGGAGAATAAGAAGTAGGGACTTCAGTCAGCATTAGTGCTATTTAAATAGGATGTAAGTTCCATATAAGTTAAATTCTTAGATTTTAAACTATCTAACTATATACGCCAATTGACCAAATACAACACAACAAAGACTGAGATGGGACAATACTTTGATATAAACTAGTTAGTTAACTATACGCACATTCATTTTTACTTTTGTTTTTTTAGTGTGTTGGCAAAGAATCTCTACAAAAAAACAAAAACAAAAAAATCTCTACACATGTAATCATACACACATGCAAAATGCAAAAAAATCTTAGTTCTTCACTGGTTCACTGGGCAAATCATACATAAGAGTCTCTGTTTCTTTGTTTTTTAATAGTGTGTGAGCAAATCAATCATCTTTTTCTTTCACAATTTTTTCTCCCTTCGGCATGCATGCATGCATAGGTTCCGCAACCTATTCACAGATTAGTACACAGAATAAGAATTTTGCAAAGAATAAGAATAATTTTTACTATTTGAAATGTTACATAGATCTCCAGTAAAATATTTATTTTATAATGTACAAATCTGACCGCCTATCTCTCTCTCTTCCTATTCTTTTTTTTTTTCTTTTCTTTTTTCTCTCTCCACTCTCCTCCAATTTTGGCTAATCCATTGTCACAATTCCCTTTTTTTTTTTTCCTCTTTCCTCCTTTTCGAGCACTCCTCTATTTTGGGCAGCTTTCATGTTGGGCATGAATTTTGGCAATTACAACACCAAAATTCATTTTACTCTCTCCCCACCACCACATCATTTCTCTCTTCTCTCTCCTACTTTTTCTTAGAATTTTGTTTGTGGTATTATCGAAATTCACTTCTCTCCTCATTTTTCCAAATAAGTCAAAATAAGTTTAAACAGTGTCAATATTCAACCAAAAAAATCTTTAATTAATACTACTAACAACAACAATGTTACCACTAACTATAACTCGGTACTTTATTAAAATAATAGTTAAATTATTATTAGTATCATTTTTGGGGTTTGTGATTTTCAAAAATGGGAAGAATAAATTTTATTTTAGGATAAAAATAATAATTTTCATTTTAGCATAACATATTAAAGAGAGGTCACGCGCAGAAAATTGGAGATATGTATTCTAAATTCATTAAAAAATTAAACAACACATCCAACTCAGTCACCAGAATAACAGAAGTGAGAATATGTATATATTACAGAATATTTAGCAAAAATCAAGTCAATATTCATTTACCTTCTTACCCACACCGCCCATCCCAAGATTATATACGATGGCACTGTGTCCATACAAATACCATCTCTCCGTAACGGGGTATTTGTATGCTTCAAATCCTTCCGAGTAAAGAAAAAGAAAGAAGATATGATGCAGAAGAATTCCACACCAAATTCGATCTGCTAAAATAGTGGGACTGGTTCTGGGGGAGTGAGTTAACGCAAGAACGGAGATATAATATATAGAGCTTGGCTTAGAAATAGAAGGACGAAAATTGAAATTTGATTCAAGAAGATTTGAAGTCCGGGTTTAATACAGAGACAAAAACAAAATCTGGTATACAGTACTAAAGAGATTCGAACCTGTCATACCTTTATCTCATTTTAGTCACGAGAGTGAGATTCATACTTGTCAGACCCTTATGTGATTTTGGATCTTCCTACCTACGGGCAGTGATGAAAACTGAAAAAAGTTGTTAATAATAGATGGTTAAAGTCTGAAAAAAAAGTTTACGATCACTGCTGGCCTCTCTGCTACTCAAAGTTTCCCTCTTCATCTTGAAACAACGCCTATGTATGGCCACAGAGAGTACTGTCTTTTTCCTTTTGTTTTCTTTAGGTGAAAGGAAAGGACTTACTACTTGTCATGTCAACTATGAAAAGACTTGCTTTTTTCTCTTCCATTGCATGGAATACCACCCCCGCTGAAGCCGACGGTAAAAAATGTGCCTATGAGGCCCACCGTCTAAATCCTTTTCACCCTTTTTGGGCCGAGGTTTATGACCCTAGTTTAGACAAATGGGAGGCCCTGGTTGAACTTGAACCTCCCACTATAATTAGTACGTGTTGCTCTACTTTGGGCCGAAGAAGATTATTGTTGCTTCTAAATATCTGTACAATGTGATTACTGGGTCCTGGGAAACTATAGTCTACTGGGTCTGGGTTGTGAAATTTCAATGTCTGGCAAGCCGTGAAGGTTGGAGATATGATATAGTGGTTCGGCTCTCACATGGTTATGTACACATAACTAATAACTATGTTTAATATCGTGTCAATTTGATAGTTACTCTCCATGTTACAATGGTATTCTTTGAATGAGGATAACTGAGTTGTGTTCAACAATTGGAATGGTATGAGTAAGACCCTGGACTAAACATAAGCTGATTTTTGGCCAAACTATAAGCAGGGAAGTAGATTTATCCATGGGAGTTCCAAGGTCTTTTATTAACCCATGATACATATCTGAGATATGCTCTTCATAACAATAATATAAACCACAACCCTAGAAAGTGCTTCAATAAATATGCGATATATGATCTTCATAAAATACAAGCTAAAGTAACAATTTGACATTTAAGAAATCAGTTACTCAGCCCAGAAAAAGAAATCGACCATGGATACAACTTGTAGAGCTGGAAATGTTTAGCTGCATGTATTGTACACCTCAACAGCAAAGACAAAGAGTGTGTAACTCTGTCTGGTCTCTTTGTTAACCTAGCCACTATTTGTAGTCCTAAGGCAGGCTCAACAAATGCATTTTTCTGGTAACCATTTTTCTTTTTTTTGCTTCCTGAATAGGTTTGCCCTTAAATTGAGCTTTTTCCTTTTTTTGATATTGGTACCATACTGTCTGCAGATTTGAGGAAGGTTCTTTATTTGTCAACTTAAATTGCGGGTTGCCTTTTGATTTTAATTTCATTATAAAGTGCTTATACCTGCAGTTTGAAAATGGTTCTTTTATTTCCTCCTTTGCAATTCCCTTTAAATTTTAAAGTCTAGTTTCCTATCCCATTCTAGTTATAAAACAATATAGAAAAAGGGAGGGGAGGCTCATTTTTCCATCTTTAGAGTAGATTTCAGATTTCTTTGGAAACCACCACTAGTTTCCCCCCATTCTAGTAGATTTCAAATTTCATGTCATGAATGCAACCTCTTTATGTTACTTAGGTGCAACTTTCTGAGATAGGTTAGGAAATTGATAAGAATTTGTTACACAATACACATACTATGCATGTTACTCTCCCTCCCTCCCCCAAACTTTTCCTTCTATCTTTGTTGTGAAGAGTAAATGTTTCAATCTCTTAGAAATTAGAGGGCTTATACACACAAACACAAAGGGAAAGAAGTGGAAAATGAAGATGAACTACTGAGGAAGAGAATAACTACTTCATATTTTGTTACTCGCTTGGTTACAAATGGAACAATACATGAATTTAAATAGCCTTCATTCACTCTCTTAATAAATTTTTTCGTTTATCTTAACTTACATGCAAGTTTATTTACTTCATGAACTCCTCACATGATTAACTTCACTTTCCTAAAAAGTATGTTTAACTTCCAACAACTAAATAATCCCAACAAAAAAAATATTCTCAACCATGCACCCTAAGACAAAAAATACAGCAAACCACAACCACTGATCTAAGCATTCACTGCTTCCAAATTACTAGCAAACAAAAGAGAGGCAGAAAGGTAATAACAAGGCTATGGAGGCAAATAACGTTGTTGTGAGAAAATGAGGAGACAAATCAGCAGCAGCAGAGGCACCATTTCCAGTGCCTGTATTAGGAGATGGAGTTGGTATGGGTGACTGCACATAACTCCAAACGGAGTCAGACATTACCACCGATAGAAGCATTGCAAATATCATGCAAATTGAGGCAAAGGGAACCCATAACACTCTAGTTGCCATTTCCAGTGAGTTTAGGCAATGAGTAAGGCTTGTGTCTCGAAGTGGCAGCTTTATATATAGAAGTGCAGGGTGATGGAAGGTCATATATAGGGTAGTTAATGCCGTGCCTTCTGTCCAAGTCTTCCTTATTTTAACGACTTGCTTACTATACAAGGCATTGGTCGATCTAGTAATCCACCAGTCAGGTTCAAACATTTTGTTTAGTTCTATTTAACTAGTTCATGATGGAATTCTTGTTAATTTTTTGACAACTACTATAATAATTAATAATACATATTATATATTATTAATCGAGGAAAAATAATTGGTCCAAGATTATGATCTCTTGCATGGTATTTGATAAAGAGAATATGGAGGAAGAAGTCAAGGTGCCTTAAAAAGTCAATATTTAGCACGCTAGTGTTCACACAACAATAAAGAATGAATATTCTGCATTTTGGAAGATAAACTATAAAGAAATTAAAAATATTTATTGTATTTCCATAGACTTGAGACTGTCTGGATCAAATTACGTGGTAGGCTGCCAAGAACTCCATCATGTTTACATTGGTCATTGGACAAACCAGCCTACAACCAAAAATTTATGGCTTGATACAGGTCAATTAAGGCAGTACAATGGAATTCCGAATTTCTAAGCAGTTCATTGCTGCACAATATGAAATTAGTTACGACAGAATTGTATATGTTATGCTGCTCATAGTTAGGTGAAGCTGATAAAGAATTTCCATGTGTTAACTTCTTCATTGTTCACCAGGTTATACTTTTTTGGTATTAGCAATTTGTTGAATAATTGATAGGGTTACATGATTCTGTATGTACTATTCAAGTGAGTCCAAGGCACTTTCAATTTGAAAAACCAAGGAACCTTCTTAGGATTTATGAATGCAGAAAGATCCAACAAAGTCAACTTGTACTGGTTGGCCTAGGTATATTAGACCAATGTGACAGAGATGTGAAAACAACACACACACACACAAAGAAACAAAGATGAAATCGCTTCTAAATAGCCTTCTTCTTAAGCTGGGATGACATTGCTAGTAATTACTGCTTTATGCTTGTTCCTACTAATTCCTTATGCTACCATATGCCTTAAAATCTTCATTTGTCAAATCCCACACCCCTATCTAATTGCCAAGAAGATGGAGAAAGAAAAATAAAAGGATCTTGTATTGCTGGACTTTAGATTGTTAGAGATGTAATTTGTAAGCAAAAATATAATAACTTGCAAGTCAAATAGTCTGAGGTGGTTACTTTGTTGTAAGGAGATGCAAGTTTAATAAACTTGTCATTCAACAAGAATTCTAGCACTCAATTTGTATTTCTAATCATTTGAAGATTATGAGCTAAATAGCTGTATCATTGCAGAAATGCCAAAGACCTTCTAAGTAAATGGCAGATGATGTCTTAAGTTACACATATGATTGAAAGTCTAAGGCAAGCCAGTATATTGTACCTCAAGTGCTTAGAAATTCATAAAAGCATTGAATTGTGGCAGTTTATCATCTTAGAATCTTTCCATCTTGCACCCGACATAGTTCTTGTCAATTTTTGCTTCATCAAAAGTACTGTGCAAATTATGTTCAAGTATTATAATTGTGAGAACTGTGTGAAACCAAGCTGAAAAAGAAATGAATCAGTACAAAGCTGTAATATCCATAGGAGTATTGCTTAGCATATTGTAACAGAAATACTTCTTCAGTTGTTGGAATAGCAACATGAATCATTCTAGTATTCCAGCCTATCAATAGTCAAATATTGGGTTGAATCACCACACCATTTATGTCCTTTCTCTAAGTTCTCTCACATTCTCTCCTTCCTCACAATTATAGCCTAATTTTTGTTTGATTAAGACAAAAGCTGGAAGTACTTTACACCTGTACTTTATACAACTTTACCTCATCAAAACCATGATAATTAATTGAGAAAAGAAGAATAGAATTCTCGGAGCTCATTTGGCCAAAATGATGGTGATCCTCAGGAAAGATTTTTGTAGAAGTGTGGAGTCTTTTCTTAGCCACTATCTTCTTGTTCTGTGGCTTCTGCCTGTACTTGAAGTCATTTTTGATAGGCTATCTTGTATCATTTGGTTTTGTGGGAGAAAGTGAAAAAGAAAAACAGATGAACCATAGGGGCCTTTCTGTGAAGTAAAAGGAATTTGCAATGAAAAGCTAACATAAAACTAAGGTGGCTTTGGCATGTGGTACTCAGACTGGGATATTCAAAAGGGTCTGATAACCTAGCATGTTAAATGTATATTCCTTGCACCAATATTTGCTATTCCACTTGAGTGGTGAAAGTCATTTGAGAATTGATGCCTAATTCTTAAATTTGGGTCTTTTATTAGGAAACAAAAAAGAGTATATATACAACCAGTATTAGCTGTTTGTTATTCTCATTTAATTGCTTATTCATGGTCCTTGAAGAGACGGTTAGATCTATATCCTCCCATGCAATTCCAATTTCTAGAATTTCTTCCCATTCTTATAGAGGGTACTCAGTTTTAATCTCTCTCCTATACTAGAAAGAAATAGATTTCACAGGAAAATTTCCAGTGGGAATCAACGCTAATGAGTTCCATTTTTATGCCTGCAACTTCAGCATATTACCATGAATAAAATTTTCTATTCATGTTTCAGACAAATAAATAAAAAAAATTGATCGAATTGGTATAAGAAAGTGAATTAGATTGACAACTATCACATTGTGATCAGAATTATTCCCATGTTACTATGAATAAAACTACATCCAAAGTAAGAGTCTGATAACAACTTATTATAGCAAACAAGAAAAATTTGTTCTCCAATATGCATCCATCAACACAAAACAGCTCAGAGGCACAAGGACAAGTTCTAACATTTACTTCTATCACATCACTAGTAAAAGAAAAAGAGGCCAAATGGTAATAGTAAGGCTAAGGACGCGAACAATGTTGTTGTGACCAGATGAGGGGAGAAACCAGCAGCAGCAGAGCCGCTATCTCTGGTGTCAGTTTTAGGAGATGGAGCTGCTATGGGTGAGTGGGTGTATGTCCAACCAGTGTCACACATAACCACTGCTATAAGCACTGCAAGCATCATGCAAATTGAAGCCAGAGGAATCTGAAGCATTCTAGTTGCCATGTCAAGTGAGTTCAGGCAATGAGTGAGCCTAGTGTCTCATAGTGGTAGCTTAAATAGTAAATGCGATGTCCTCTGCCCTAATCTTCTTTATTGTAGGAACTTGCTTATTAAACAAGGCATTATTAGAATAATTGATTTAGTCAATCAACCACCCAATCAATTAGTTAGATTCAATTTTTTTTATTTTTTTATTTTTATTTTTATTTTTTTCTATTTAGTTAGTCCAAGATCATTTTAGTTGGTCCTAGATTACATTCTCATGCACAATTTCTGATAAAAATTGAATGGAGGAAAGTCATGACACCTCTAGAGTCAATATTTAACTCCTGCCTTTTGAAAATGAAGTATAAAAATATTTCTTGTATCACCATAGACTTGAGACTGTTTACATGGTGGGCAGCCAAGAACCTGTTATATGGCATGAGGCTGCCTACAACAAAAGAGACCATTTACAGCCTGTAACAGATCAATGTAGTGCATTCTATGATTACAATAGAATTATAAATTCCTCAGATATTGAAACATGTGCTGCTGCTTATAATTTTAATTTAGTCAAATGCTAACTTGTTGACTATTGATGAGGTTATGCTAATAAACTATATTTTATTAATGGGAATTTGTGTTCCTTAGAGTTGTTTATGTTTGTATCATTCATGTCCAATTCGATTTGATAAACAACAAACTGCCATTTTCTTGGACTTCACAGATATAAATAATCTTAACATCTCCAAATAGTAATGTCATTATCTATTAGGATCCAGCAAATCAACAACTACTGGTTGTCCCTCCTGATTTCAACACTGGCCTAGGTGTATCAGACCTACATGACAGAATTGAAAACCGCAAAAAGAGAGAGAGATGAAAAACACTTACCATTCATTTTGATTTCTGTTGGCTAGGTCGGTTTCTACTTTGTCCTTGCAATAGTTCCCTCTCACATGTATGCAAGAGATGGCATACTCTGGAGGGGATAATATGATTTCACCCCCTCCCTCACCCACCCACCCCCCCGCCAAACAGACCTAGAATTGGATTTTCAAGCTGGATGTCTCATCAAGCAAAGGTCTTTGCTGCAAGAGAAATTTTTAGTGTATGAAAATTGAATTAATTAATGCATAGTGTGTCGAAGCTGAAAAAGGGATGTGGAAGTGGAAGTAATGACAACTTGTGAAAACTGGTGGCAAACAGAAATGTTTTGTGCTGTATGGAACAGCAATTGAATGACAAAACATTACAGAAACATTTGTTCTCTCTCATTCCCTTCTTTCTCAACAATGATTAGTCTAGTTTTTTCTAATGCAAAATAAGAACAATCTTCTTCTTCGTAATAAGAACTAAGTGAAACAAAACAATGAATTGAGAACAAAAGAATACAACTTAGGATCTTGTCGCACTCAATAGGATTGAGTACTATAATTCAGACATACCCTATCATCTGTATAAAAGTGCATTGTACTAATTCAGACATACCCCCTATTTTTTTTTTTTTTTTGATATACAGACATACCCCCTAGACTACATATTAGTGCGGCCTCTAATACGAAGGTTAATGGCTCTAGATGCCATGGTTCTTAAGTTTGCTCTGGCTAAGGAAAGAGAGCTGCTAGATTGCTCACTGGTTTCCCTAAAAGCATCCATAAACTCTTCTCTCTGCAACCTTAGAGCTAGTGCAGCATCCTCATCTTGGCTCAACATCCCTCTTCTTGCTCTCACCCTCGTATCTCTACTTGAAACCCCAGGTTGGCTACTTCGAATCCTCACATTATTATAAACCCCTCTTTCCTGGCTTTGATCCTCGTCTCCTCTCTGAGACCTTATAGCTAATGCAGCATTCTCAACATGGCTTACTGTCCCTCTTCTTCTCCTTGAACTTGTATCTCTGCTTGATACACCGGATGCTCTGGTACTTTCATTCCTCAGATTATTATAAAAGGCTGTTTCTGGGATTTTACACCCAGTTTCTCGACTATTCAAGGTGCCGGCTGCCTTCCTTGCTTCTACTTCGTGTGGAAAGAGAAGCTGTATTGTGTTCCAAAGAACCGTGTTCACGGTGCAAGATCTTCCATTGCTGCAAATTCAAGTAAAGGGGTGTAAAGTAAATCCCAAAAATATATTTCAATGATATAAAACTCCCCTGAGCTATTGGCTTATAATTGTAGCTAAGAATTACCTTATTAGTTGTCTGCACTTTGGGCACTTTTTCCCACATTTATCCGCAGCAGATCGCAGACATTTCTTACAAAAACTACAATTGAAGAGAAAAACTCAGGACTAATTGATCCACTACTAGACTTAAGAATGTGAAATCAAAGAAACTAATCAACATTAAGAAAGAAATTAGAGAAACAAATGCATGGTATATTTGGTAGCATGTCATTGCCCAACAAATGCACTACTATTAAACAGTGATATGATTCAAGTCAAATTGGACTCAAGTGGAAAGCCACAACATGGTGAAATGAAACAAGAGTTCATTATGACAAAAATAAGATCCTTTTTGTCTATATGGTAGTACATTCAAATATTAGGTTTTGTTAAGTTAACTTTGAGTTTACCTGTGTCCACAAGGAGTAGTACTAGGTTCAAAACAAATCTCCAAACAAATCTGTAAGCAAATTAGACCCAATTAAAATTATAGGGGAAAAAAACCAATATAGTCAATTTAAACTAGTCAACAAAACTATAATAAAAAAAAATTCTTACTGCGCAAGATAGCTCTTCTCTAAGCTTATCCATACAAGGAAGACCTGAACTTGAGCATGAAACACTAGAATTTTGCTCAGGTGATTCATTTGCTCCTTTCTTCTTTTCATCATTCACAACATTTTTCATTTCTGAATTCTTTTTCTCGCTCTCTGTGCCTGAATATTACCCAAAATCAATCATTTCCTTTTCCTTTATAGCTTTCCCAGTAATCAAACAAGATACTATTAAAAGAAAAAGAAACCCAGTAATCCATAATCTTAACTCAGACAAATTAATACCTTTTCTTGTAGTTTCTTCTTCATC